>KZ651040.1:1061879-1073830 GCA_001010745.2 Gerris buenoi
AAATAAATAAATAAATAAAATAGAGGAGTTTCCCTTACCTGGGAATGGTAAATATGTATGGACCCTTGGCTCCAGCATAATTACAGGTAGAGAATTTCTGTGTTACTACTTATCAGAGTGGAATCAGACATATTTTAACAACCTTCCCTGTGTTCATCAACTATCGTAGAAGTGTTAGCTACAAAAGTTGGTTTATGCTAGGTGTCCAAGGTAAAGGAATCTCCTTCTATATAAAAGCATATTTTATCCGAAAAAATTGCTCACAATTAAATATAATTTATCTTTGATTTAACTTATAAATAATAATAATAAGAGAAAAAAATAAATATAATACATGTTGCGTTGAATATAATCAATTAGGATACACATGCTTTAAAATACAATTTTTTTAAAAAAAAGTTAATTTACAATAAGTAGTTGTAAATAAACTTAGTTCGATTGGAATGGAAAGGTTGTGCAATCATAACGGTTCCTTTTGGTTCTTTAAACTTTTAATAGAATTGTAATTTTAAGCTATGTTTACATTACCAGAGACTACCCTCGTAAAGCAAGTCTCGATTTGTCTCGATACTTAAAGAGACAAATGAAACAGGAGAAATGCATCCGACTTGACATGTTTGCGCTACTCGAAACGTCAGCTCGACTTCTTCTTGATTGTTTTGAGCAATGTTTTGCTTGAAGTGAATGGGGAGAGTGAGAAAGTCACTTTCTAAGACTCTCGTACGAGTAAGTCTCATGTTGTGTAAACGTTGCTTTACTTTCAAATTTTGTTTATAGTTTATTTATTTTTAATATTATTTTCTTTGTCATAAACATATCTTAAAACATATGTGTATTTTAAAAGGTTATAAATACATAAATATATATATTTTTGATTTATTATGGTTATAATGGAAAGGGATAAAATAAAATAAAGACTAAAAAAAAAAGTGTCTAACTTAAAATTATTAGTGGATACTTAGATCTTGTATTAATGGCACCTGAGAGCACACAAAAGGCACAAATGGACACTATTAGGCTAGATTATATGACACTGTGTGGAACGATTGGAGGAACAAATAAGAAACAGGGAGCTATGAACCTGCGGTGGAAGAGAATTATATTTAAGTTGAATCAATGGTAATATGTTGGTGATATGTAAAGTATTATAGACAATATGACGATCTCTTCTAAATATAAAGATCAGAGTGGTCATTAAGGATTTTGGGTTTAAAACCAGAGCTTGTGGGCTCAATTCGGCCTCAATCCTCCTGATCAAGAAAAAAAGTCGCAAGAGATACAAATATCTCAGAGATGCAGTGTTATATCACGAATTTTTGGAAAATCATAATTATTTATTTAAATTACTTGTTTTTATAAAAAAAAAATCATGAGCCCATAATGGAGATCATAAAAACTTAAAATAAAGAAAGGGGAATTAAGAAATTAAAAAAAAAAAAAATCTGAATAAACTGATTGATAGATAGACTGGAAGACCTGTTATAAATATAGGACATTTAGTGCAAGAAAAAAAAGACTGATCATATTAAAATTAAATAATTGACAGTGAATATAAATATTAATTTACTCCATTAATAATAGTATTAAGGGGAATCACCAATTTCACACACCTATTTATATAACAGTGTCATATTACGTTGAAGTAAAAAAAAAAAAAAAAAACCTAAATCTAAATCTATGTAAAAATGGACTTGACTAAAGCTGATGTTCAAATAAAATCTTTTAAGTTAGACACTCGTAAAAATTTACATCTATGAATAAAAAGGACTAGAACAAATTACAAAATAAATAAAGAACGGATAAAAAAAATCAAAAATAAAATAATGGTAGGTAAAAATTATAATAAGGCGGTGCGCTAACCTAAATATTATTACAATAATTACATAATATANGCCTGTTAATTAAAAATCCTAATCTTAAAATATGTGTTTTACAGGGCGATAAAAGTTTTAACTGAATCTGGATTTGAATATTGACTATTTCTATTGCACATAAATCTGTGGATATAATCTTTTAGATATAAATTATAATACTAAAATAAAAAGGAGGCATTAACTTTAAGAGGCAGAAGAAAGCATATGTTTTAAATATACCAACCAAATAAGTACCAATATACTTTTAAAAATATATAAAAATGAAATTTGGAATAAAAAAATTTAAGTTGTATTTAGGCATTAGTCAAAGCAAAAATAAATTATTAAAAGATAAAATAAAAAAAAATCTAGGTCAATAATAAAATAAAATAAAAATAGGGAAACGTAAAATCAAAAAAATTACTAAAAATTTTAATTTATCAAAGTTAATGAATTCCATAAGCTTAAAATAATTTAAATATTATTTGTAAAGAAATGTTTTAAGTAAAAATTAAAAATTATGACATAAAAATACAACCTCATAGCACCATTTCTAACCTACTGTACAATGTGTAGGTTAGTTTTTTTCTTTTCTTTTTTTTTTTCTTTTATAAAAAAATTATAATTTAAAAATAATAAAAAAGATAAAACGTTAAAAAAATTCAGTGATTTCATGCTTATCAGAAGAGCAAAAGCACATTAAAAAATTAAAGTTTTTTTTTGTTTTTTTAATTTTGCTGATCTTACTTATATCAAAACAACATTTGATTGACTCACATTATGCAATCTGAAATGAGAGTATTATGTACATTTTATAGTTTTATTTTATTACATACAATAGATTTCTAATGAACAATTAGATATCTATTGAATAGAATGATACAGAAAGCATTAGCTTTTATCTTAAGTGCATGGGTACTGAAGGTTGGCACTAGATAATAGTCGCACCAGAATAAGGAACCTTATAAATTGTAGACTAGGTCAAAATATATATATCATTAGAGGATACATGATTACATTTGGGTAAGTATTTTTTGTCTTGCTAATAAATAGCTCTATTACAATTAAATAAGGATGATTAAAGGCATGCCCATAATTTTCCTTTGTATTCCTCACACTGGACCATATCGAACAGAATTGGATTAATCAATTTTGTGAATTTAAATTCTTTATATATTTAGATTATTAATTAAAAATTATTTAAAATTGCACGCAGTTTATTTTTTAATGAGTACATACTTAATTGGCTGAATTAAGTGAAATATACGGTCACTATCAAATGATAAGAAAAATGAATTTAATATGTCTAATAGTCCAATGATGAGAATATCATATGAGGTTATTGCACACACTCTAGGTGTTAAACGTATTAAAAAATAATTATGTAATTAAGTGAAATTTTTTAAACTCATGTAGTGTGTTTCAAATTGAAGATTTGATATAATTTGAATCGGTATCATATTATTCATACTGTATCTTGGACACATCAAATTTTCAGATGAGAATTTAGAAAATCAAGTATTATTAACATTAAAAATGAATTTTAAGCATACGAGCCGATACCAGTAGTTAGAATTTACCATCGGATGGAAATTAATAATAGTTGCAAACCAAACGTTAACATGTATGTTACGGATACTAAGGTCTCTTACAGGATAAGGCTTGACAGGGACAGAATATAGAGAACAAAGACATACGATTGTACTTTCATTACAATAGAAATGACCACTTGTATACACACACATTAGAGAAGGAAGATGTGAATAAAATACTGGTCAGTAGTCGTGCGTAGGGTCCTTTACACCAGACGACTATCACCTCACAACGTAGAGAGCACCGTCGGTTCGACGTACAGGTGCCTCCGTGCGCTTCCTCACCCATACCGGTCGGGAAGCTGCAAGACCCCGATTTATTAGAATACACCTACCTAAGTAAAACCGTCAAGAGGCGCAGTTTGAAGCTGCCTCACGAAATATGAGACGACTGCATGATAGTCATGAGTTGACAGCCGCTGTTGACATGGTCCACGACCTGCTCTTTGAGGTTGTATACCTGTTCCTTGAGCTTGTTGACCACTCCGTTTAGTTCCGAGTTCTCGGCCTTTAACTCTTTGACCTTGTCCTCTAACCTGGCGATCCTCTCCAGTTTCCTTCGGCGACACTTAGAGGCGGCCAGCCTGTTCCTCTGCCTCTTCCTCTCCAATTTGATCCTCTCTTGGTCCTCCATGTCGATGGGGGCTACGGAAGGCGGCGAATCGGGCACGGTCTGGGGTTCGTCTTTGACGAGAGAAGTGTCCGGAGGCGACATGACGAACATGCCGCCGCCGGAGGAGACGGGGGGATAATGGTTATCGAGGCTCGTATAAGTGGGACCGCACGAGATTTTAACGCTGCCGCCGCTGCTGCAGCTTTCGTTACTACCCGCCCTTTCATTTTGTGAACTGTTACCTTGGGAGGAGTCTCCGCTGTGGTGGAGTTCGTTGAGGGCTTCGACGAAACCCCTGGCGTAGCTCTCCTGCTCCTCGGTTACGTTCCTCGGGAAGAGGATCTGAGTGGTGGGTGTAGTGGTAGGAGCCAGTCGGTTCGAGTCGATGATAAACTGTTCGAGCTCCGGAGAAGGCAGTTTCAGGAGGTGGAGGTCGGGAGAAGAGAGGACGGGAGCGGCCGAGGCCGCCGCTAGGATCTTGGGTCTTTTGGGCGAGCCGCTGAAATCCAAAGTCAGATTACGTTTTAAATGGTTCACGTCTCTTCCTCCTCGCATGTTGTACTGCTCCTCGTAAAACGTCGTATCCATAGTCGACCTGGTTTAACTGTCACGATAGATCGACACCGGCACAGAGCATTTAATCACCGAAAAGAAGAGAGAAAAAACAGCGTGAAAAATACAGAGGATAAAGATCGGAACTGGCACTGAAAAAAGAGTAACCTCACTCGCGCGAAGATCAGAAACAACTACACCTAGATTCACTCGAAGAGAACGACGGAGTTGTCCCTGTTAGTCATCCGTCTAAAAATAGAAATAACGTCATGGAGCCAGCATTTCATTGGTCGAAAGTGATGTCATCCTTGGTAACCCCCACTTCCCCCTGTCGAGGGAGGGGATAGGTCCGGGCAATATGGAGGTCCGGGTTCGGAACCGGACTTGGGCGTCGGAAGAACAGGTGGGCTCGTTTAAAAGTTTGACGTCACGTGTATATCTTATATTATACTGTGTACGAATAAACAATGCCCCAGGTAGGAGAGTAGTCTAAAAAAATCAACCAGATCTTGAACCCCCTTGTTTCATATGGTTTTTCCCCCAGACAGAACGGGTCCGTCTAGATATTTTATTCTATAACCTCCCGGGCCCGGGAGCCCGATTCCATAGAGAGGCTCAAACTTGTATAAGACTAAAACATCGCATAAAATTAATTCTAGACAAGTTTAAGTAAACATTTTAGTTATTAGAAACTCTATATAGTCAACGAAGGTAAAACTTAGATAGCCAATAGTAAATATTAATAAATAACCCCCCAATTAACTCAACGAACAATTAAATTAAGCCCCTACTGTTCAATATCAATGTTTCCCCCAGCCCTGTCCGACTCCACGGTTCTGGCGTTGCAATAGTTTCGCCGCTGGTGCTGCTGCCCAGACAGTCATCAAAAAGTGGAACTAATGTAGTGAACAAACCCACAGTTTCACTCAACGGTCATTTCTCATTTCTTTTGGTTTTTTTTTTAATTAACAATCTCTTCATAACGTGTTTGTGATATTTTCTCTTTGAAAATGGTTTGCGTGTCTTGTGATGCATTTGGCTGCTCAAGTAAAGAATTGTTGGTGAAATGGAAATGCTTTCGCTGGCATAAGATTTGTTATAATTGTATTTAGTACAACTTGGAGTACAATCACTGAAAGTTGCTCTGTTGGACTTAACACCTTTATGCATACTTTTCATCGCAGATATCCCCTCCAGAGCTCAATAATTCATATAATAAAACAGTCTAGACTTAAATCCTTTTGTACCATTCTGTAGGTAATTTTTCCTTAATTAATTTCGAGACAATTTATTCCTTTAAATTGCCTAACTTTATTTTATGTGTTTTTTTTTTGCAGATGGTATGGTTTAAACCTACTGAAGGAATTTTAAAACCTATAATTTTTGCTGCCAGAGTCTAGTATGGACCTGGATTGTCCTGCAAGTGGAAGGGAGAGTTTTTAGGGGGTGTGAATCCCTTTAAGGTGCATTAGGATTTTTAAAAATTGACAAAAAAAAAATAAATAAATAAAATGTTTACTAACATTAAATTTCTACTAACAAATATTCACTAACATACAATTTCTACTGACAAATATTCAGTAACATTAAATTCAACCAAATGTCTCTAAATTGACTTTACTTTTTATGATAAGGATATTTTTACTGCTTAGCTATGTATTAAAACATTGAAATGTATTTTTTATGTGAATAAAACAGTTTTTGTTGTTTTATTTCTATAATATTAATTTTTAACCCTTCCAAGCATTTTTAATTAGATTTATTTCGTAAGTTGGTTGTTATTCTTTTAAATTAAAAAGAATGTATAAAACCCTTAACATACTTATGAGATAATGAAATTTTCATTTTTAAGCAATAGGGAAAATCATGAAAATTTACACATTTTTTCTTTAAAAAAATTATTTGCTGAATTTGTATTTTTTTTTTCTCTAATTATCCAGTTTGATTATTAAAAATACTTAATATTCGAAGGCACTGAAATATTATGTGAATATGTACATTTAATATATTTTAAGAGAAGTTGGTGAAAAAAAAAAAAATATATATATAATGCTTCAATTATGAAAAGTAAGTAGGAAAGAATATGGTTTAATATTTTTGATTTTGAAATTCCCGGCCTTTTTGGCGGAAATTAGTTCCACTTGTTCCTGGCTGTCTAGAGTCTAGAGGGCGGTAATGTATTTCCCCGCTTCACCTTGTCAAATATATCTCCTGACTCTCCGGAGGCGACTAGGCGACTATCTCTATATATTATGTATCTCTGGGTTCTCCTTCAAATAATATTTGAACAGTTTTTACTTTCTCTTATAAAGAGAAAGAATTGTGATGGCACGAAAATTAGATTTTGATGGATATAGACGTTTTGACGTCCCCTGAGCGCTACCGCTACTCCTCAAAAACTCCGAAAAAGCGTGAAAAAAAAAATTGTTTCTCGAAAACGGTTCGGACGATTTTAATTAAAAAAGTCCATTTAAATTTAAAAACAAATCTTCCGTTACTAGCCATTTTCCCGGAAAAAATCTAGTTCCTGAAAAAATAGCTTTTAACGTGGACGGAATGAGGCCAAGTTAAAAGCGGCGGGGAATGGTTTCCCCGGGAAAAGTTATTTCTATACTAAATTTTGATGAAATATTCAATAATAATTAAATGCACCAACGAAAACTTCTAATATAATTTTTAATTTTAAAATATTACAGTATTGGCTCTTTGCCTCCAAAGTAATATATTTGATTTCTGAAGAATGACTTCAATAAAGCGATAAAAAAGTTCCTAAAAATTAGATTGTTATCCTTGGAAATATGTTAGTATAATATAAAATTTTGGATGACAATGTATGACGCAATACGTAAGTAGGTCAATGTTAAACCTTTGTTTCTAGAAGTGGTTCTATTTTTGTCATTTGTGTGCTTAATAAATTTTCTATTTTATAATTATTATTATTAATTTTAGGATATATCTGATACCTGATAATTAATGTATAGTACGGCGAGCTCAATCTAGCTTGAGGTGCGGGGCTTTCGTCGACCCAACAATCCCCCCCCCTTTAATTTCTTAGTTTTCTAAAAATTAAACTCCTTTCATTTTTAACCAGTCTATATTTATTCAAGGCTGTCTTCGATTAGGGGGGGGGGGGCGATTGCATAATTAAAAAAGTGTTACTTTAAGGTTTGACACTTTCCTGTTAATCCAAAAATATAAGATCATCGGGAATATTTAATCCCCGTTAAAGATAATTTCCCGGGAGCCCCTTAAGGTATCTTCTATCGCTTATAAATATACAAGGGAAGAATGAAGAATGTACTGGGAAAATATAGCAGCGTTTCATTTACGAAAACGCTTGCTAACATTGAAGTTCAATTCACGAAGGCATCACGCGTCAATCACGTGCACCCATTTATGAAAACGAAGAAAAATAATAAATTTTTGTAACCTGAAGTGTATCATTCGTAGTTCTTTAGTTCATTGTTCTGTAGACTGGCCACCGAAATTATTGGTGGTCCTTAAATAATGTGGCTTATTTAGTCTTATTTTATTATTTTATTTTTTAGGTCTTTCATTTTTTAAATTTTAATTGTATACGTGTGTTTTTTTTAACGTTTTAAGTAGATTTTTTTTTCTTTTGAAGAGTAATGCAGTAAATTAATTCCTTGTTTACGTCTTTCCAAGATTTTACATTTTCCTCGTCTCAGAAGTGTTATTTTGGTTCGTCATGAGTCACAAGACGTTTGCTATGGGTGTGAAATTTCACAATGAACGCAAGATCTCAAACGTTTGAATTGGTTTGTTCTAATTTCTTAAAGAAGTTAATAGTGTCTTGTGTGTTGAATCAGTGTCAGAGCCCTGGGTCCGTGTCTTCTTTTGCTTTTCATTGTGCTTAGTCATACCGAGAGTTACTAGTCGTAATTTTCGTTATTTTTTCCGAGCCGTTTATTCGAGCATTCACACAAAATTTGGTGAGGTGATTGGGGAAGTAAATATTATGGTGTATTTTGTAGGTTGTCCTCTTATATTTATAACAGATGTTTTATCAGTTATATTTTTAAACTCTGGCTTATAATTAGTGTTCACAAAGCTATACGTGTTGACTCTGGCTAATTGCTAATTTTGTTTCATTGACAAAAAAAACAAAATCAAACAACTTTGTTTTTAGAATTAATAGAAATTATAGAAACCTGCTATAAAATGCTTAACCTGCTAACATGCAACCTTCCTTTCACAAGATTCAGCTGTTTTAACCACTTTTTAAATTATAATTTATAAATAAATAAAACATAAAACAAACAGTTTATTGATTTAGTTACACTTTACTTTTAACCAAATGACATCTCTTCATCCATCATTGTATACAAAAATTGCATGGATCGTTTCAGTTTTATGCAGTTGAGTGATTAAATCATACCTTTCATAAAAAAGTAAAGCAAATTTTGGAACCCAATGTAGAAAACCTTGGGACAGTTATTTCCTGTGTGTAAATGAATCCCTCCCCCATTTTCTTTATAATTTTCACAAATTAATTGTTTCTACCAAGATATTTCTGTAACTTAAAACATTGGGACACCATAGTGTCCAAAATGTGCACAGCATAATTAACCCTCGGGTGCACGCGTTCTAATACAGAAACAAAGCGTGCACCCCTGATAGGACTTAATCTGTTTTATATGTCCACACAACAGGTAAAATAAATATAAACTTGAAATAATTCTAGCAAAATATTATAAAACATATTTGAATTGGTTTTATTATTTTTTAAGTTATATTTTAGTCTCATAATTTGAAAGCACTAAATTAATCAAGTCTCAATTATAATTTTCATATTTTTACTTTTTTATTTATATTTTTATTATATTAGTTTTCAATACTGATACTATATTCATTTATTTTGTATTATATGTATAAATTTCACTTAAATTAGTGTAATAATTAACATTCAAGTGAATATGGCTTGGGGCTCAGAATAGAAGTATAATCACTCATGATGTCAATTAAAGTACCATGTCGATTCTCATGATATAAACAAGAAATGTTGCTAAAAAAAACCCTATCCAGCAATCGCTCCCTTTTCTATCTAAATTTCACAGTTTTATCTCAAATTTAGACCTTACCGTGTATTCTCCGTACTAATTTATTTATTTTTATTCTTTATGACCTGATTAATAGTAACAGGTCTACTGTAGGACTGTTAAATCAGTCATTTTAAGCCTAAGAATATTGAACCAATTTATCTCTTCTCAGAGAATCAATCCCTATAGATGGGCAGATCAGTTCCATTCCAAACCAGTAACTGGATCCATTATGAATCTTTGTTCTAATCTAATTAGAAAACTACATCAGCATATATCAGGCCTTATGTAGATCTTATGTGTCGCCTACACTTTTCTCATCCCATTTTTAAACCAACACTTATTAGCAACTTAGGATTTACTTGTTCGATGTTTTTGAACCAGGTATTAAGTCCTGATACTTATAGCTTAATAAATCCTCTAAAACTTTATCATTAAATGGACTGCCCTTACTATTAACCAACTTCTTACCAATGGAGAGTATACCTCTTGAAAGGCTTGTGGCCTCACTATTGTAAGGCTCCTGTTTGTATATCTTTCGCCACTTTTTTTCTTGTCACCTCTCTGAAGGGTTTCAGTGCAATTGCAAGTAGTATAATTGTACTCCACTCGTCTTCAGTCCTTGTTTATATATTGTTGGTGGTTGTTGTTTACCAACAATATATACGTTGTTATATATTGTTGTTGTTGTTATATATTGTTGTAACAATATATACGTTGTTATATATTGTTGTTGTTGTTATATATTGTTGTAACAATATATACGTTGTTATATATTGTAACAATATATACGTTAACTTGGTGAGTAGGCTTCCGCGGGTGGACTCGTAATAAACAGCTTGATTTTCCGGTGGAATCCGCGTCTCAAAGGGTGAAGTCCGACGTTTCGCTTCCACTACTGGAAGCATCTTCAGGGGTGTGGTGCATCGTGATGTTTACTTGAAGCAACAACTTACTGGATGTACAACATACTGAATGTATGTAACAACATACTGAATGTATGTCTTGTTGTTGCTTCAAGTAAACATCACGATGCACTACACCCCTGAAGATGCTTCCAGTAGTGGAAGCGAAACGTCGGACTTCACCCCCTTTGAGACGCGGATTCCACCGGAAAACCAAGCTGTTTAATATATACGTTGTTATATATTGTTGGTAAATCCTTGTTTATAAGGGCCATTGTTATTTTGATTTCACCCCAGTCTTAATTTTACTTGCCTAAACCAAATGACTTTAAATCTGCTCAAAAGTTCTTCAATTGTCCTTCCTTGTATTATTATATTATCAAAACATGACTGAGGTTGGTTTTCCATATTCTGTTCATTAGTCCTATCTTGTCATAATCATAAGAGGATATTGAGCTAAAAGCAGTGCCAGTATCAATTTTCATCATCAACTTCTTCTCTTCAATGTCTTGCTCCACTTCAAATCTGCCTCACTTCCCCACTTGTATTGTATTGATTTGATGTCTGCTGTCTTTCTGGTAATCTTCGTCAAACTGATGTAATTGACTTCTGGTTTTCTCTTGGTTATACGTACTTTGACAGGTTTCCTTTCTTATTACAAGCCTTATAGACTTCTTCCTTAATTCTACAAAAATTGGCGCAATGTTGCCGCCACATCTGTAGCACTTTAGCGCTTCTAATTCCTTGTCTTATCCGCTATTTGTTGCTTTCTTAGAGTTATAGATGCACCTATCCCGTATTTTATTTTTATTTGATTTACTCACTTTATTTATCCTAGGATTACTTATCACAGAATCCATTAGCTATTTTCCTTCTTTGCTTGTTCAATGGTTTCTTTGACTTTTTTGCTTGTTCTAGCTCCTTAAACCCCAACTCCTTCTTTTCTTGTAGTATTTTTGTCCGAATTTCTCTTTCCTTGACTCCTTTAATAAACTAAATGATCTCTGCTACTGATAATTCACATTGACAGACAAACTTACATTTGTTAGCCAACTTGTTTAGTTCTACAGTGAATCCAGTAGTTGTTTCCACCTGTTTCTTTATCCTACAACTGAACTCATGATGTCAAGCCCAAATACTTCCTCTTGGTTGTATGTAATTATCCAGCATATCCACTGGGTCCTCATAATTCTTTTCTGTAGGATTATACAGCACACACAACTATTGGTGTAACAGTGGGTTTAAGGCATGTAACAACATAGGAATTTTTAGTTTTTCGTCTGTAATGCTTTTTAAAAATCATAAATATCTTTAACCGCTGTGTAAAATTTTCAATGATTTTCTCCTCATAAAGTGATGTGAAATTTTTTTTTTTT
>KZ651040.1:1114513-1124675 GCA_001010745.2 Gerris buenoi
TTTTTTTTTTTTTTAATTTTATATACTTAATCATTTTTGCTTCAAAGCTGACGGAATTTAACGGAAGCTATGTGATCGTTCTGAAGAGCGAACATTTTTTGTCTCCGATTTCAAAAATTCTAAGGCAGTAATCCGTTCCAGGAGTCAGGGAACATTTTTGATTTCGTGTTTGTCGTTCAATTGTAGCGAACTAACATATTTTGATATTTACACGTCAGATTTTAATGAAATTTGGGTCATTAGTTACACTGTTTGGGCTCATATAAGTTTCAAACCTACTTCACATATTGGATTCTCTCCTCCACATGCGATTTTTTTTTATTATCAATACGTAATCTACAATACTGGTTAAGAAATTTGATGGTTTATCAAATGTAGCCAAAAGATGGTCATATACAAATTTCAACCTTTTGCTCTCATTAAATTTTGCTTAATTCATATGTTAATTGGTGTAAAAAATTAAAACAACTCAGATAGATTTAAAAAAGGCGGGAAAATTACCCCCGACCCGTCGGAGAATGGAAATCGACCTGAAGTGAAACTGTGTTCAATTCTCGCGTCGAGCGTCAAGATGCAGCAAACCATCGAACAGATTTTACTATTAAATTTCGCGTTAAAATGATAAAATCCGCTACGGTGACTTATGATATTATGATCCGAGAGGCTTACAAGGACGAAGCCATGTCCAGTACACGTGTTTTTGAGCGGCATAAAAAATTCCCATAGACCAAAAAAGGTCCACATGAGCTAATCAAGAGTAAAATCGATGCTCATTGTCTTCTATGACTCAAAAGAAATGGTTAACAGGGTGAGTGTGCCTGCTGGACAAACAGTGAACGGTAAATTTTAATGAAGAGGCCCACAAGGCGTTTGTGCCTGCTGGATAAATAGTGAATGGTAAATTTTAATGAAGAGGCCCACAAGGCGTTTGTGCCTGCTGGATAAATAGTGAATGGTAAATTTTAATGAAGAGGCCCACAAGGCGTTTGTGCCTGCTGGATAAATAGTGAATGGTAAATTTTAATGAAGAGGCCCACAAGGCGTTTGTGCCTGCTGGATAAATAGTGAATGGTAAATTTTAATGAAGAGGCCCACAAGGCGTTTGTGCCTGCTGGATAAATAGTGAATGGTAAATTTTAATGAAGAGGCCCACAAGGCGTTTGTGCCTGCTGGATAAATAGTGAATGGTAAATTTTAATGAAGAGGCCCACAAGGCGTTTGTGCCTGCTGGATAAATAGTGAATGGTAAATTTTAATGAAGAGGCCCACAAGGCGTTTGTGCCTGCTGGATAAATAGTGAATGGTAAATTTTAATGAAGAGGCCCACAAGGCGTTTGTGCCTGCTGGATAAATAGTGAATGGTAAATTTTAATGAAGAGGCCCACAAGGCGTTTGTGCCTGCTGGATAAATAGTGAATGGTAAATTTTAATGAAGAGGCCCACAAGGCGTTTGTGCCTGCTGGATAAATAGTGAATGGTAAATTTTAATGAAGAGGCCCACAAGGCGTTTGTGCCTGCTGGATAAATAGTGAATGGTAAATTTTAATGAAGAGGCCCACAAGGCGTTTGTGCCTGCTGGATAAATAGTGAATGGTAAATTTTAATGAAGAGGCCCACAAGGCGTTTGTGCCTGCTGGATAAATAGTGAATGGTAAATTTTAATGAAGAGGCCCACAAGGCGTTTGTGCCTGCTGGATAAATAGTGAATGGTAAATTTTAATGAAGAGGCCCACAAGGCGTTTGTGCNTTGTTGTTATATTTGTTTCGATCCATTTATCCTAGTCTCGAATAGTTTCATCTTTCGTAATTATTAATTGCATTGGTAATTAGTAAATACTTCATTAGTACTTGATTAATTCTGTCGTAATTAGTAGGTACTTGATTATCACTTTTTAAAATTAATTTCTACTCTAAAAGTAATACCAATATCGTTATAAATGTGTACTACTTTTTTTTGTAACTACATGTATTTATAAATTTGTACTATGATTCACTTTCTAATGGTGTTAAATGTTAACTATAACATAGGTGTGAAATTAGTTTTACACAATTTCTTAATATATACTGACAGAGTGGCAACGGCCGGACGTCCCCTATGTTTGCATTGCCTGTGCGTAACACCGGTGCCGCACAAACACCTTAATAATATCGAAGTATTTTGAGTATTTTAGCGAACTTGATGTATCCCAAAATTCTAGAGCCTATCCTATATAGGTAGGAAATTTAAGTCTTAGTGTTAAGAGATCATTTTACTCTCAGAGAACTTAAGCATTATCAGTGACGAAAAATATGATAAATAGTGAAATGATGAGTAAATTTTCCTTGGCTTAACTACGTTAATAAATATATAAAGGGGTAATATTAATTTAAATTGAGTATTCCCTGTCACTTCAGACCAATTGATATGTCTCCGGTGAGAAATTTTGACGCGGATAAGGCACCAATTTTGTTCGTTGTATAGGGAAGGTTTTCTTTCTTGACAAAAATTAACTATTACTGGTATGAACTGATATCATATCTGGTGAAATGGAAAGGTTGATAAAATAGTGTTTGAAGACTCCACTTACACAAGTTGTTTCACAGAAAACATTTCCTTTCTTCCTGGAATAGTGCTGGATAGCACTATTCCAGAATAGTGCTGGATAGCACTATTCCAGAATAGTGCTGAATAGCACTATTTCAGAATAGTGCTGGATATTTTTAACAAAAAATAAAATTTACGTTTGATATTCATTGGAATTATTGTAATTATTGTGATTCTAAGTTAATAAGTCCAAAAAATAGCGTATAAGAAATTGTCTCCATGTTTTGTCCAATACCTTACTTGCAGAACGTCACTGGGGATTTAGAAAAGCTGATAAGTCTACATAGAAAAGGTGATAAGTCTACATAAAACAGCTGATAAGTCTACATTGATAAGCGTAAACGTGTACTGGCTTCTATCTCTTAGACTATATTGCCTTTAACGACAAAAAAAAAAAAAAATAATAAAATAATAATAAGAAATATGATACAATAAAATAATACAAATATGTTAAAAAAGGTTTTACCCAAAGACGCCTACGGCGACTGCTGCTTCTCTAAGTGCTCTTTCGTGATCCATATCGACTAGACTTTCAGGTCGAATAGTCGCCGTATTCCTTGGCTGTCTTTCGTTCTGAACGGCTGAAACAAGAGTTTATTAATAGAAATGTAAAATATCCTTTCCTGGTTTTCGTAGTTTATAGTTCGATTTATTATAAATGAAGAGTAAAAGCGGGGGGAAGTGGTTTCGAATTAAAATATGTACGATTTTTTTACATACGGATGGAGAGCGTACGCAATGGCAAAAGGGTTGATAATAGCTGAGGGGTTCACACGTCAGTTCTACGATTATAATGATGCCATTAAATATTACATGGAACACGAATCCTTAATTTATTTATTTCTTCAAATAAACTGTTTGTTATTTATTCATATTACTTATTTATGTTACATAAGTAAGGCATAATTATATTTATCTCCAGTAGGGTGCAAAAAGTGATGATCTCGGATTAATTTAGAAGGACTAAAGTAAGTCTTTTCTTCTCAAAAAGTCGGGAGAAAAAGTAAAACCAGGGAGAAAGAGAAGGATTGCCAACTTAATTATTTTATAAATAGTAGAAAATGAATGGCTAATGTAGTGAGGTTGTTGAAATAAGGATGGCGACACTGCTTTATCGACCTTTTTTTATCATTATTTAAAACTGCATCAAACAAAATAACCTTCTATTTGAGTTTAATCGCAATTCTTATTCGTTTTTAATACTGAATCTCTTCTATCTGCTATTAAAAGTGCTAACAATTATCGTTATTTATTAAAATAATAAAAAAAGCTATGGATGAAAATGTGTATTTTCTCGCCACTAGAGATAAATTATTGTTTGTACCTTGGGAGTAAAGTGCTATAATTCCCCTCGCGATAATTATCTCCGGAGACAATTATTGTTATTCCGAGGCGTAGCCGAGGGAATTAAAATGTCTAATTCCTTCGGTTTTGCCTCATGAACCAACTAATTCGCTCAGGGAATAATGGCCTACTTTACTCCCTAGGTGCATAAATAACTATTATATGTACTTGATTTTGGAACTCTATTTTAAAGAATGTTTATATAACGAACTAACGAACTAATAAAAGCAATGGTGTTTTTTTTTTTAAAATACAATTGATTATGCAAATTAGATCCGGCAGATTCTATACCTATCAATAACATTGTTTATTTTAAAGTATAACTGATTTAATTAAAACATAACTTAAAAAGAATAGAAAAGGATTTATCATAGAATTATGGAATTTATGAACTATATGTTCTTTTATGTATCAATTTTATTGTTTAATAAATGTTTTGGGGGAAAAAAAAAAAAAAAAAAAAATTACACCTAATGGTATCAAAATGAAATGATATGTTATTCTGACAGACCGAGGGTAAAATTGCTCTTTTTACTATCGTTTAGAACATTCAAAGTGTCTGAACTTTTATGTAAAATCAGATTATACAAGAAATGTTACTTCCATTTAAGAGTGTTCTCTTTTTCATAAATTTATTAACGTGTGTACGTGTCCACTTTTTCCTATTCCCTGTTCAGAAAGGATGTGCATTTTATTTATTTTTCGTGTAGTGTTGTCAACATACAATTTTTTGTCGAAAAACAGCAAAATCCGTTCCGTCGGAAAAAAAAGAACAAAAGGAATTTAAATGAATTAAGGGGGAAGGGTGGGAGCGTAGGTTTTTAGCGGTAGGTGGTAGGAGACGAGCGGGGGTTTGTTAGGGGAGCGACGGGTCCTCTCGCTAATTGAGCGACCGCTGTCAGTATTGGTCAAGGGATTAAAGCCTGCGGTTAAATAAAGCGTTAGTTTCGGCTTGTGTCGCGTAGCTCATCCCAATTAACCCCGCTGTGGTTCCCGAGGCCCATTAAGACACGCGCCTTTGTACGAACCGTGGACGTTTAACAATATTCAAATGGGCGTAAGGTGTTCTCGTCGCTAACAAGATACCGTACTTCTGGCTCCGTCCCATTAAATCGTAAATTCGTCCTTTTTACCCCCTCGAGCTCTTTTATACTGTTATTTCAAAATCGAAGGGGTGAAGAAGGCATGTAACATTTTCCCTCGGTTTTATTATACATAGATATCGCGGTATCGAGGGGTTATCGTTTGTCGTTTGTCGAACCCTGTTGTCTTTCGGTGCCAATCGATAGTGTAAAGCACGGTTCTCACCCTCTTCACTTCTATTTAACTATTTGCATATTGTCAAAGCCACGACTTTCCGCGTGATTGCTTTACTTTCTTATAAAGAATAACGTGACAGCTACGAGGCTTTTAAAGCGTACACCACGAAAAACATATTTTATATAATGACTGAAGCCTAATTGAACTCAATTATATGCACATTTTCTTTCTAAGTATTATTTCACTGCAATATTAAATGATTTTACGAAGTGTCGTATCGAGTTTACTTTCGCTTAACGAGAGTAATTACTTGATGATTACAAGCCGTATTATAGCTACAAATCAATTTTTTTTTGCTAAAATAGAATATCCATACTGTTATTTATACAGTAACATTTATTAGAGGAAAGAGAACAGCGTTAATTTGAAGAGCCACCACCACACTGGATTGATACTACTGAGGAGCCATAATTTGATGGCGAAATTATACGAAATTTTGGTTACTTGCACTGCTTTTAAAATGTCTAAACATTAAAATAGTAGAAGCTATTGTCTGTTGCATAGGTGGCCAAAATAGTAGAAGCTATTGTCTGTTGCGTAGGTAGCCTGATCATTTCCAATACTGTGGAGCTAGAAAGAATTTGCATTAGCAATGGCAATGACATTAATTTTCCTATCTTCAAAATAAGTTACTTTAAGAAAATCTTTAAGCAAAATTGTTGTTTTAAAGAAATTTTAACATTTTCAAAGGTTTTGTGGAATACAGTTAATAATATATTATGTATATGATAAGATAAGATACCACCTCCAAAATTATATTCCCAATTTACTGTAAGCAGGGATGCCCATCCCCCCCAAGACCCACGGTGCAACCCCCAAAAAACTGACTGATTCTTAGTATATTTAAAAAAATCCCCTCTCCAACCTCTGAAAAATACCCCAAAATTGGATTCCCCCCGAAAATTCTGATGGCGCAGCTTGCGCCAACTATCCCCTCCGCGGGCACCCCTGATCGTGTACTGGAGTAGAAGGTCTGGGTCTTAACTATAAGTGGATGTTCAATGTTCAGAGGGACACAAACATTGGACAATGCTCAATTAATAATATATATTAGAGCCTCCCTATTGTGACAAGCCTGTACTAAATAGTAGAAGCTATTATCTGTGACAAGCCTCACCAAGTCATTAGATTATACATATAGAATCATGCAGCCTCACCAAAATAGAGGGGGTTTTAATGTCATATAGAATCCTCAAATCCCTGAATGCCTGATGCGCGAATAGTATTAGGGAGATGAGATTTATTTTGTTTCTTGTTATCTATTAAGTGGGTCGAAGTTTTGGATCGCCGGCCCCTTGGGACCGGAGTATCCGTATTTATATACAAGGGAAAATGGAAGGAGGATGGCAGAGGAAGGATATACAGTGGAGTTGATGAAGGGTAGAGAAGTCCATAGGGCAGGCAGGCGAGTACTGATACAGAGTTGATGTGGCGGACGTGCCGAGGGTTGCTCCTCAGACATTCTCCTTGAATACCTAACGAGTCTACAGTCAACCTTTACCTTGTCTCTCTATCCGTCTTTCAGGTTAACCTGTTAACCCCCTCCATATTCGCGTATCGATCCTCTACCAGAATTAACCTTAAGAAATCCAACATCTCCTACTTCGAATCTCTTCTCAGAGCTTTTAGGGATGTCACACATAGTTCTTGGGTTTTCAATGATGACAGCTCATACCGACTTTGTGGTGATTAACTCTAGAAAATGCAATCCACGGTTTTAAAATGTTACCCTTGGATATTTTGCTGTCTACATACATTACCACTCAAAGAACGAAACTTGGAAAAATCATTTCTTTATGTATATTTATGCATAATTGTTGATTATTGCATAATCAAAATCTGATAATATCCGAAATTTTGACATTCTACTTCCCCTACACGAACCTACTACATAATAACTGGAGATTGTCATTGTCAAGATTTACTCTGACTCTGATAAAATTAAGCGAGATCACTGTTACAAATCACTGTTTAACCACTTCAATTATACTTAACCGATTAGATGTAAACTGTCGACCTAATAAAAGTGGACGAACCCGGTATTTATGTAGCATTTAAAATTGTGTTTGTTAAACAATGAATGAAACCTCGAATATAATATTGCTTAAGACCAGTGGGGTACACGCAGGGTGGCTCCTCCGAAATGATTTATATAACTTGGACCCGCAATACATTTAAAATAAACAAACACAGATATTTCAAATTTATTCGCATTTTCTGAGAAATTTGTTGGGTTTTATCTCATAGAATATTAATTTTATTTCTTAATATAAGGTTAGAAATTAAAATTAGAGTGTTTAGGGGAAAGAATTGCAATTATTCGCTATAAGATCTTCGTTTTGATTACTAACCGATGATGATTAGATTGCCATATCTTGCGGCGATTTGATAAGTTTAAGATGGAGTTTCTTCCAAAAATGTTTGTCATATTATATAGGTTTGCCCTGTTTAATTATATAATTATAAAAAATTGTGAAATGTTTAACTTCTAGATAATTCTCCCTCTAAGTAACAAGCTTCGCATCTATAACGTAGTCCTAAAGCCAACTTGGACCTACGGTTTGGAAGTATAGGGCAGCACCAAGCCAATTTTATCATCGTCTCCAAATCCTGCAGTCAAAAATCCTCAGAAAAATAACCGATGGTCCTTACTATGTTTCAAATCTTACTCTCTACGAAGACCTCAATGTTCCATTTGTCCGAAATCTATCCGTATCCCGATACAGAAAATTCCATTAATCCTTATTATCATCCTAATCCTCTTGTAAAACTCCTATCTTCCCAGCAAATCCAGGTAACTCTCNCATATAAAAGTCAATTTAGTAAATTTTAGAATTTGTGAATTCCTGAAATGGTTTTTTACCATCGTTTTTCACTCATATGTATCTCATATAACCCTTATTATGAGATTTTATCAAACATGTTGATTTACCTGTACATCAGAAATGTGCATCTTATTGTTTTTAAATATTGTAAATATAACAATCTATTTGCCAATCTTATTTAACATAATATTAATCTATTTTATTATTATTTAATTAAATTTTATTACAATTAATTTATAATATTCAAGCCAAGTAAGAGAAGTCACTGGTCTACTTCTGCTTCACGTTGCTCCCTCCATGTAAACAATAACATTATCACTTGTTGCAATGTAAATTTTGTAGTTGTGTTAATCAATAAAATATTAAAAAAAGATAATCCTGCTTAGCATAAACATTTTAGTGGTATTTATAAAAAGAAATACACCTCACATTCTAAAGTAAAACATGGGTTTACTTTTGAAGCTGCAATAGTAAATTATGGAGTATATGCTAGTCACTCAAGGTCAAGCCCCCTCCCCCCCCCGAAAATATTTTCTGTGTCTGCTAGTGCTTGAAACGTAATTATTACCAATAAACCCAGTTTATAATAATAATTGTCATTTTTAGACAAGTACCAATAGCGTTTACTTCTGTTTTTCAAAAAATGAAGCTGATGGTACACAAATATAAAAGATCTGACAATCAACATGTTTGAGAGCACCTTAAAACCCCTTACTCTGCACAATAAGTGGAGAGAAGGTTGTCAGTATTCAACAGGAAAGCGTCAAGGGTGTGGGATGCCGTATAGGGGGAGTTTTATAGGAAAGTGTGAAGGTTAACGAACTAATAATGGTGATTGTAAGGGATATCACCCTACCGAGGGCTACGAGGGTTAACAGTCCAATGAATTTAAGAGCCTTGCGGGGAAGGGAAAGGAGATTTCATTTTCATAATTGTAACCTTTCGGCGGAGCACCTCTTTCCTAAGTGATATTAGATTAAGGAAGCCGGCGAAAAGCTTAATACGATCACCACTCGAGAAGCAGTACACAGTTCATTAGTTTTTATTTTATTTCCCTGGGATTGGTCGCGTTGTCGACCAATCCTAATGCCGAAGCTCTCTTTTGGAGGGTAGACATCGGTTAATTCTATTGAGGGTGGCGTGAACTCGGTCTGAATTTTAATAAAACACAATTGGTCTTCTATATTTGTTAGTGCTGAAAGTGTTAAGCTTATCAAATCCTCTCCCCCGTTCCGCCCGCCGCTTCCTTCTCCCTATATAATCAATCCATCCCCGAGTTTAAGATTTCTTCTCATTCTACAGATTTAATCAAAGACAGTGACCATAAAAGTATTAGAATCACCAAGTTATCCCTTTTGTTTCCTCTGATATGTGATTGAAAAGGGTTGCTTCATTGAGGTTACATTCTTCCTGCTTGCGTTCCATTTAATCAAAGCTCCACTAGCACTATTGCTAACTGTACCGTGACTAAACTTGTGAATAAGATGGACATTCAAGCCGATCCTTTGTCCTCACAGGTGTCGAGCTCAAAATAGATTCTAGGAGAAATACCTACAATTATTACAATGACGTTGTGTTTACACAGCGTTAATAGTCACCACATTGATCTGTTTTAAAATGATATTACCCAATGAAAACAAAATATAACTAATGAACTTGAACATTCAATTTTAAACTGTTATAAGTCCAAACATTTTACAATTGGTTTTAATCTCTTAAATTAAAATACCAAACGAACTATTTAAAGATTAGACATATAATACTCTTCAAAGTTATTATCTAATATCTAATAGTTAATTGCACAATTAACTATTAGATACAACTATTAGATACATATTAGATATATTGTAGTTAATTGTGTAGTATATATAATTTTTACAAAAATCGTCGGCTATATCGTCGTAAAACCTAATTATTAAAAACCGATATCATTAAATATATATATCTGTTTGTTGTTGTTCCGATATTATTATATATATATATATCTGTTTGTTAAAAGGAAGAATTACGAGTAAGCAACATCAATAAGCATATAGCGAATTATGGGTTTGTATTATTATTATTTTTTTTTTCTTTTGGGTTTTAGTCC
>KZ651040.1:1130447-1140670 GCA_001010745.2 Gerris buenoi
AATTAGACAATAATGGCTTGTAAAGGCATAAAATCAATAAAGTACGTCATAGGATGCAAGGAAACTATGTACGACAGAATTTGGCAGTCTATTTTAAATAATATTATTTTTTAAAAAACTACGTTTTTAGTATGCAAACTGCGAACATCTATGTACATAATTTTACAGGTACTACTTTGCATGTAAAATTTTTGAAGAGTAAAATCAATTTGTTTTTAACAAATAAACACGTGGATTAAAATTGTGTCATAACTTTTATTACCAAAGAGAAAACAAACGAAATAGATACTTTAATATAAAAATCAAAAATAGTATCTTTGAATTTGTCCACAGCTCATGTCTGAAATAAGCATTAACATTTTGAAACTAAATAAAGTCAAATTTTTGATGAAGTGAAAATTACAGTAAGTAGTTGCCTGTAATGTAATCGATTTCTATACTTTTCTAGAAAACTTTTAGTTAATAAAACTACATTGTTTTTTGTGTTATGACTTTTTCAGAACACATTAAAATTATCAGAGTTCAACTTGCTGTTGAGTAAAGTTGCTCTTTTAGGATTTTTAACTCTTGAAAGAATTAAAAAACTTGTTTCAGCACTCAAGTTTGTCACTGGCAATGTTATGAATAATTTAACAACAGTTGAAAGATTGGGGAATGTTCCAGCTAAGTTCTTTGATGTACAAATATATAACAGTTAAGTTTTTGAACTTTTCAAGCTCAACGTACAAGTTTGTTGCATCGTTCCCGCTTTTTTTTTTTTTTTTTTTACCGTTTTTCTGGAAATAATAATAAAAAAATAATCCGAAAATTTTCCGCCCCCCAGAAATTGCCGCCCTGGGCAATTGCCCAGTCTGTCCATTGGTAAATCAGGGCCTGAGAAACGCAAGAAAAGTCACAAGGAATTGAAGGTAATAAGCAGGTAGATAGTCTGGCAAGACACCGCTCTGGCTTAATCCCTTCGACACCAGAACCCCTTGTGGGCATCTCAGGCTGTATCATAACGAGATCTCCGAAAGACTCCCTGCTCAGGGAATTTTAGAAAACCTGGGAAGAATTATAAGGTTGAGGCGATTCAAATTATTTTTTAATGGACCATTTTCAAGACTCGCCATAAGTATATTGAGTCTAATAAGAAACCATGCCGTATGCTGACAGAGTTCTTAATAGGTCACTGCCGACTAAATAGGCACCTAAAGCTACTTGGAATGGTCAACGAACCAATCTGCAGGATGTGCAGAGAGGATGAAGAAACACCTTTGCATCTAATTAGCCCCTGGGCTGCTAAAATCATAGATGGCTGATCTACAGTGAGGGAGCTGAGGAAAATGATCATCAACAAAGTGATAGCATCTGTCAAGGCATCAGTGTGTTGAAGGAGTAAAAGCATTATTGATTGATTGTTTGTTCAAAGGACCTGGTGGTCTATCTCTTTGGGACTTGTTCCCCGGCTATATAATATATATATATATATATATATANAATTGGTTGTATAAGGTATTGATTAATTAATCTAAGAAATCCTGTCTTCTGAATCTTACATAATTTATATGTGCAAAGTATAATTTTAAGTGTAGAAGGAAGGAGAAGGGGAGAGTTACTGACACCTTATATTTATAATGCAATCAGAGTCTGTAAAAAGATGGAGGAAGTTAGAACCTCAGAAAACGAATGATTAATATGTGCGCATAAACATCTTCATGGCCAGAGTTTGCCATTCCTGGTTAAGTTTATGGCGTTTTATTTTAGTTTATTACAAATGTTTTTCAAAAAGAACTGATTTCTTGTTCTTGGGTCCACCCGGATCCCAAGGTGTTTTCGCCGTTTTTAGATACAGAATGAGGAAGGAAACAATTTTATAAATATAACGTAAAATTTTTATTGCAAAATATAAAACGGCAAACACACAAATTTGACCAGTAAGAACTACTTTTTTTTTCTCTATTTTTTAAGGCAATAATTATTTTCAAAATTACCAATTTTAGTTTGAAATAACATCATCTCACTTTAAAACCAAGAAATCGTGTAAAAATTAAAAATTATCTAGTTAAGAAGTTTTTAAACGTATCACATAATTTTCTGGAACTGGAGCCCACTAGATACTATTACCATCCATTTCCTTGATTCAGTATGAAAATAAAAATACAGGAACGAATATAATAATTAAAGGACAACTCATAAAACAGATGAGGGACGTTGCGCATGTGCAGTTAGAAAGTAGTGGCGTTGTGGTCCATTTGTACCCCATGTTGTCTCCGTAGGGTTAATTTTAATCTTAGTGAGCTTGTAATGATACCTGAATCAAAAGTTATATACCTGATTCCTGACGAATTTTGTATTTACTTATTTATTCTATTTGTTAAATCACTTAATTTATTGTAACCAGTTTTTAAAAAAATAAAAATAATATAGTGTTCAAAACTATAATGCAGATACAATTTAATGAAAAAGTTTCGCTTACTAAAACCGTTAAAAAGCTTTAAATTTTAACTTATCCTACGTCCGCCAAAAATACTTTAATGTTTATATTTGATTACTTATATATACTTATAAGAATAAGAATAGGATTAAAACACATGATGTAACCTGTTACGTTTTCAATGCATAAAAGGTAAATGTTGATTGAATATGGTAATTGCTAGGTGTAGGTGGTTAGAGGTTGCTGTGGTAACACCGGGTCTCGGTTTCAGAATCCTGTCGATAAATTGCAAAGCTAATGCCTGTCGTGTTCAACATTCTGCTCTATCGACGAGGTTAAAGGGTGACGGTTAATCCTTACTTTGAACTTAAACTCTCAACTCAATTTTGCCTCTAGGGATATGATTTTGATATCCTATCTTTCGTAGAAGTTATTTGTTATATAAGTTATATGCTTTCCTTTAGTTTAGGCTATCTCATCAAGCTCTGGATGGAGCTACATTAGCAGTACAATGTGGCATTTGCAACAGGACGATTCATCACTCCACACCACATTTATGTAACGATGATGAGTAAACATCGAACATTGATCATGAATCGAACTTGGACATTTTTTGCCAAGCTCATACGATAGCAATGAGCTAACCTTAACATATAACGTTACATCTTTATATTATTGTATAAATAAATGTTTAAAAAAACTTACCATCTTTATTCATGCCCATATTCAGACATTTCTTCAGTCTGCAAGCCTGACATTGATTGCGGTGAGCTTTGTCAACAATACACCGACCTGTTCCTGCCTGGCACCTGAAACACACATAAGTACATTGTATAGCTAACCTGTCAATCAATCCCAGAGAAAAATTCTCAAAGAAACATTTTATTAGGTTAATCTCGTGAGAGAAACAATATATGTCAAGAAGGATAAAATTTAATAATTATTAAGTTGTTAATGCGGCATTCACTGTCCACCGACAGTCATTTCTGTTTTTCTGAATGAAAAAGTGATCGATGGTATATCAAAGCATGTATTTGTATAATATAATCCACAAATAGAGTAGGACCCCGTTAATCCACTGACATTTTTCAGTGCATTTAACGAGCTGTCATTGTGCACAGGGTCAGCGAGAATATTTGTAAGAAGTGATTTGCGATATAAGTTTCATTGTTACAGGCTTTCAGTCACCATGGAGAACCGTCCGGATTGCCGAGGGTTCTGAATTACTGTGTGTCCGGATTAACGGGGTCCTACTGTAGTTGCTTTTTTTCGCATACGTTATTTTCGTCCAGATCAACACATCATTATTACATAACGGTGGATGTTCATAGTGATCATCAGTGTGAAACACATCTAGCTTTTCTAGGGTTCGAACTCAAATCAAGGTTTCACGCGACATGCAAAAACGCTAACCACTCGGATACGTCGCGCCGCGCCAGTCACCATGCATGTTTATAAATTGTTATTTTTAATGTAATAATGATAATCGATAATAAACCTTTGAAGTTTAGATTCAAAAGTTTTTTATAATTATTCTAGAATCTCAACAAACTAAGATGATATATACGCCCCCGATTTGATAGATATATTAACATAACATATAAATCAAAAGTTATTACAAATATGATTACCAATTCAATTAGTTAGTGACCCTTCTATAAGGTTAAGGCCATCCTATTGCTTTTATTGAGAAATATAAACTGATCTATCACTAAAAGTCTATATATTCAGATAAATCGAATGTCAAAATAAATGCGATTCGGATAAACAAATTAATAAATTGGCCGCCTAGGGCCACCAACCAGGAATTTTTAATATTTTCTTTTCTCGGAACTCGGAAACAAACTACATGCTCATAGAGGTCATGACAAAAATACCTGCACACAATTATGAAAATTTTCAATTTAATACATGAATTTACGAGTTTATTTCGATTTACACTACATATTTATAATAATGCACTTTTGAAAAAATTACTTAACTATATCGGAAAGTTTTAATATTTGGCATTTTTGTTCAATGATATTGAATATGAGCATATCAAAAGTCCTTAAAAGTTCTGAGGACAGCTATGACCGCCATCTTGAAAACTATTAAGAATTACTGTTTTTAAAAAATATCTATAAAAAGATTAGGTTTACCTAAAATTTCATAAATATAAGTCCAAACCAAAATGAAAAATTAACTTTAGCTTTAGCACATTTTTTTTTTACACAACTTAATATTATTCAATTGTCTACAAAAAGGATCTTTAAGATTTTCTTGATAACTTTTACGCTTAAAAGATTTATTTATTTTTGTTATTGCTTTATTGTCTACAAAAAGTTCATTGAACATTTTTAAGTTTTTGGAAATGATTTACACAAACTTTGATTTTTCTTTTGATTATAGCCACCTTATGTAGAACCTAAAAAAAATAACATGGTTTTATTAACATACTTTTTACATTCTTCAGTCTCCAGGAGAGATTAAAAAAAATATTTTAAGTCGTGATATCTTAAAATTTCCACGAAGGAGGAAACCCCCTCTCTGCCTATTTTAGATCCCTGTAAGAATGGCAAATACTTAGTCATAGCTAAGGACGAGGGGGGAAGGGGCCCGCTCCTCATCATTCGCCTTGGGGCCCACAAACTCTAAATCCGAGCCCGATTGGAATGAATTGGAATCAATTTACAATTAGAAATTAATATCTTCCGCATCATCGAAAACAATTACATTGCAATGATAACAATCAAATTGTAAGTTATCCAGGGATTCATAACGAAGTCTGTTGTTCGTGATGAAAAAAAGAAAAGTAAAATATTGTTTCCATTCCATCAAGAGAATATTTACTACCGTATTTCGACTTGGTTCTAAGTAAGTAAGACGGAAACGTTGAAAAAGAAAGAGATTTGAAAAAGGGTTTTGAAAACCAGGGTGAGGCGGAGGGCTCGTTAAACGAAATCGAATCTCGATCGTCGCTCTTTAATTAAAGGGCTTAAAGAAAAAAGAAGAGAAGAATAACGAAAAAAAAAAAAAAACTTTCTTTAAATGAATTTCTGAGAGATCTCGAAGGAGGGTACATATTTTATAGGTCAACCCAAATCCTCGTCCCAGTATGAATTACGAGTTTGCGGGAGGGTGTCGGCGATGGAAAAAAAGGAAACGTTTTTGGCGGTCCCCGGGGAGAGGAATTATACGGAGTTATAGGAGGCGGGGGTTTGGGATCCGGACCCGTCCTGTAGTTTTTGATCGGTCGGCTTTGAACGGTGGATGGGGAAGGATCCAAACCCCGGCAAATCCAACTAAGGGTACCCAGCTCGGTTAGAGTTGGAAACCGTCCCCGGGGGAGGAGAATCAACTCGGCAGTTACCTCCTTCTCCCACCCCCAGCACCGTCCTAAACCAGGAAAAACTACCCTGGCTTTTCTTCTTCAGATAAGTACCTCGAAGTTTCAACTTGGTCAAACCATACCATGTAGTATTTCTCTTTGTGAGTACAAGTAATTCAACATAAGATATTCAAGCCTTTATTTGATTAAATCTACAATACCAAGTTTTATTAAGTAGCTTAGGAAAATGGAATAGAGAACTAAGTCTAGTGAATTTTTTCAGGACAAAGTTTCTTATTAACAGCTCATAGCTTCACATTGGATACAATCGAGATTCACTCCCACGCTATTGACATGATAATTAAGTTTAATAATAATTAACTATAAGCATGTTTGTCATGTTTAAAGTTTAGATTAATAGAATAATATCAATTTTAGAGAGTCTGTATTGACACCACGGTTTACATTGGATTTTCATAAACTACAGTCTTCAGGAAATAGAGGGCGCTAAAGAAACTTATTAGTGTTCTTCTTGAATATCACGTATATCTTCTTTGAATCACGTTTAAGAATTTTTCAAGTCAAGTTTTACTATCTTTAATAGTCGAAGGTGATAATTTTGGTAGAAATATACCATGTATGTCTAGATCAAAGTCCATTGTGTACCAACAACATTCACTTAAGGTATATCGAGTTGGCCAAAAAGAGGAATTATGATGCTGTATTGATTCATTATTATGTAATGTTGCATAAAAACATTAAAATCACTAGCTGTAATCTAAAGTGTTGTCACACCTAGATAAGGGAATATTATTGGCCAAATAAGCAACAGACAGTACCTATACCATTGTATAATTGTAGCTTGAGCTTGCTAACATGATAGAGAGAGAGTTATCACTATAGGTTACATTAAGATTGCATAGTACATAGTATAAAAGGTAAGAAAACTGAACAAGCGTTTGATAATTCAGAATGGCACTTGTAAAGAATGAAATTTAATTTAACTTTAAGTATTTTTCCTTTGACGTATTCATTATGGTGTGTCGTGTGTCCCCAGATCGGGTTGCCAATACGTATAATGACAAAATAAAATAATTTTTCGAAGAAAAACCATTTTATAAAATTTCCTGCATGTTCATTTGAAGATTTTTATAGTATTACTTTTTGAACAAAATGTACACTGTACCCAAAAAGTTAAATTTTCTAAAATCGTACAAGAGGAAACCGGACCAAATTTAGATTATTTAAGAAAAAAAAGTATTCTTTATAATTTCCTTAGGTACTGTTCCAAATTTATTTTTCGCATTAATATGTCAAACGTCAAAATGAAATGTAAAATCTTATTTATTTCTTTAGTAGAAGAATTCGTTTTCAAACTTACATTTTTTTTTATTGATTTCCCCTTGAGACATTTAAAGCCTCTTTAACCTGTCCTGAACATTAGACCTGTCATTTATTAGAATTCGATTTGCGACATTTTATGCTAAAAATAAATTTGGAACAGTACCGGTTTCCTCTTGTACGATTTTATAAAATCGTACTTTTTGGGTCAGGGTACGTTTGGAACTAGAAGTTATACTATAAATCAGCATTTAAGATTAAGGAGAATATTGTATGAACTTTTATGAAGATTGTAGTGACTTTTCTTAGAAAAATGTTGAAATTTTGTCCTTACACGTATTGGCAACTCTATATACGTGGAGGACAACCTGTATACTTCAATGCTCTATTAAAAACCAGTACCAGAAAACGTCTTTATATCACAAGATGTCCATTCTCAGTTAGTCAACGCCTGAATTGAACCTCGTGATAAACATTTTATTTTGATAACCTATAAGTAGGTTTCAGTTGAAACTACTGATCTTACTATTTTAAATCTCTATCAAAATAAGTTCGGTTCCTCCACTAAATTGACGAAGGAAAATATATTTTAAACTTGAGTTCCATTTATTTAACCATTACTACTTTGTACATAAAAATGTATAAGGGTATATGAGACCGTGATAACTTCTATTCGATCTTATGTCCTATCGAGTAATCATTCAACAAGTAATTCTTTTGCAATAGAGTGAAGTCGGGTGTATACGGATTGGGTTGTATTGAGACATGGACCGTAGGTAGCAATAGGTCGCGTGAAACTGTCGGGCCCTTCTCGAGTCTGTCTCTATTCCTTCCCCGAAGAACCGGGGCAATTCTAAACGGATTACATGGTCAATCAATGGATTCGGCATTAAGCGCCCCCCTCTAACGCCAAACGCATTACCGGCAGCGATTTAAAAAGCCCTTCCCCGAAGTCGCTATTCAGAGATAATTGATTGGCGCCACCGTGCACATGCTACCACTCTCGACCTCTATATCCCCTATATTAATTGCTTCCTCGTTCCCTAAGAGACGGACTAGGCCAAGCCTATACCGTCCCTACGTCAAACAACTCTCATCCAACAAGTTAAACCGCTTTCAACTATAAAGAGATCGATATCTATAAGTATCGGTTAGATTTCAATCTGCGCTCTATATACTCGGATGACTGTTGCAAAGAAACCGTTTATCTTTGCCTGATTGAAACGCACTTCACATATTGAACGTTTTACATTAATTTACTGGTCTTTAATCCCTCTTCTAAGAAATCTACTTTAATATAACGGGTCAATGTGTATTTAAATTAACAATCATCAGAGATATTATATTTGTTTCATACATAACAGAATTAATTTCTTCGCTCATTCAAAAAAATCTGAGATGGCTGAACCATGAAATTATAAAACATTTCTAATTAGGCCATTGATTGAAACCCAAATTTTTATCTACTCTTAAACTATTGTTTACCATTTAACACGTTAAATGTTCATTATCTTTTGTAAACATTAACAAACTGTTATAGGTTCAAAATGTTGTAGGCAAAACCAAGTATGTCTGTATATTTTCCTGCGTGTGTCTGTCTGTCCGTCCGTCCTTCTGTCGCCTGCTCTCACGGCTACAAATTTTGTCCGATCACTTTGAAATTTGGCATACATGTGTCTTGTACCTACCCACACATTTTAAAAATATAGCGACTTAAGAAAAAAAAAAAAAAAAAAAAAAAAAAACATATGAAAGGGTACGTCGGGCTGATTACAAAAATACTTAATTTTTTGTTATACGCTTGGACAGGGCTAGCGTAGGCGAGTTTGAAGTGGGTGGAAAAAGTGTCCCTTCCCCCCTCTATCTCGCTTATGTGAAGTGCAAAAAATCTAAATAAATTCCTGAATATTCTTCGACCAAAAGTAAAGATACCACTTTTTGGATATTTCGAGAAAAAAATTATTATATTTTTTATTGACGTAATACTTTTTTTTATACTTATGGTCTTTTCGATGTATTTACATATTCCGGTTCAGTGGCAAAAAAAAAAAAACTTTATCAGAAGTATGTTTATGTGTTTTGAGAATATCAGACCTATAGGACAGTTCTAAGTATGCTTTTTAAAAATGCTTTGTAGCATTTTAAAAACCACCATCAATAGGGTACTACTTAAACAATACAGTTTGGCCTATGGACCCTCGCTGTGTTCTGACTAGTACACACTTGACCTGTTTATTTAGTTTATATTATGTATTAGAAAAAAATATGAAGAATTAATGAATAGAAAATCAAATTATGATGTACAAACCCGATATCTTTGAAGTCAGGTTTTATATTTGGTCATATAGCTCTTATATTTTCCAATTAGATTTGGGTCATCCAGGGTTTGTCCATCTATGTGACTTAAAGTTCTAAGAGTGTGATTTCCGGAATGAACTTCTTTTGTAAGAAGAGATAGGTTTCGACATGATCGATTTGTCTCAAGATATACTAGCGTACAAAGACCCTTGATGATGGGTTAGATCTGTCTTACAGAATCGGATGTATCTTTGACAAGATTAATTTTACGTTTCGCCAAACGGCGAAAGCGGGCCCTTGAAGAGATTTTATTTACATGGAAATGGAGAAGTATAGTGTAACGTTGCTCTCTTGTACAAAGGCTACCGAGAGCTTTCCGATCCTGTTGAATAGGCTTTATCGGCTTAGTCGTGTTGGCTGGTGGGACCTCTTTGACGGAAGATTACAGGCCGGGAATTGGTCTGAGAGACGAGGGGGTTCCTGTCCCCCAGACTCGAGGGCCCAAGACCTCCTTTAATCAACCTACCGCTTCTGGGTACACAAAGGCCACAACATAAACCGTTCCTGATTGGAACTCCACCTTCAAATCGCTTTATCAGTTTTATCGCTCGATTCTTACCTGAAGAAAATGAATTTTCTCATCCTGTGCCTCCATGCTATATGAAAGAGTTTACAAACCAAGTTTTTGTACCATTTATAACTCGGCATTATTTGTTCATGGATCCGTAAAACTCGAATTGGTTATGTAGATATAAAATTGATTTGTATCGCATTGATGTATAAGTTTTCGTGCATATTTATATTAATATACAAGTGAAGGGGAGAGAAGAAAAGATAAATGACATATATATATATATA
>KZ651040.1:1173453-1183718 GCA_001010745.2 Gerris buenoi
AAATAAGAAATGAGATATAAAATTAATATTTGTATTAAAAATATATATGACATGAATTAAAATTAATTTGAAGTTAATCAGGGAGTTTAAATAATACGTTAAAAATGTATAGGAAGAGTTAGTGGGAGATAAGGTAAGGGTGTGTTAAGGCGAGTCGGGTTATAACTGGTTATAGCGCGAGATAGTGTATTTAGAAACGTGTAAGATTTTTGGTACTTACTGTGGTGTTGATGTCGGTTGGTGGAAAGTGGTGTCTGAAGTCTGGAATCGATGGGGGGGTAATCCTAGGTACCAGGGGTCAGGCGACCATGGAGGCGTGGTCAGAGCCACCCTTCTTCCGGCTCATTCATTGGTTAGTTACAAGAGAGGGGGAGGGGGTGGGTTTGACGACCACGCCTACTTCCACCCTCGACCAGAAATCCGTCCTCTCCCCCCCCTCCCCCTCACAACCCGAATGAAATTTCGATCCTTAGCCTCTCACTCTCTTTACCTTTACCTCCTGGCTCCCTTCCTCCTCCCCCTGCTCCTAGTCTTCGACGCTAATCAGGGGGAGGCTCTGGGAAAACCGCGATAGCGAGAAGCCCTTGTGTAATTACTGCCTTTACTCTCTTCACTTGTCTTTAAGCCCTCCTCTCGCCCTTTTTTTTTATTGTAGACGTAGAAAATACTAAGAGAAATAACCCTCCCTAGGATGGGGTAAAAGGGAAAAAATGAACTCTCTGATTGATTCTAGAGGTCGAGGGATGTTTTGCTCGGCTCTGCGTCTCTTCCTCTTGCTCCCACTAATCTCCTAACAGTGGTTTCGCTGCTAGAAGATATTATTGACTACGAGTATAAACTCGTATAGACTGTGTTCTATCGTGCAGCGACGCAATCACGAGATTTAAATAAACAAACCTCATCGCAAGAAACTGCAGCATAATTTTACGTCCCTAAATATTTAAAAGGGGGAACAATATAAAAGGAAAATAAGAATGGCCATTAAAGGATATAAATTCATTTCTGAAATCAAAACGATGATAATGATCATGATCTCCCTTAACTCAACTTAACCTCAAGGCCCTGACACTTGGATTAAACAATTGGCCACCAAAATGATAATGACGATCGTAGAATATGACGTTTGTGAACATTACCGTAATCATTTTATCATTTTGGCTCTATGCTTAGGCAAATATACCACTGTATGTTAGGCAACTCTTGCCTATTCTCTGATTATTCTGAGTAGGAATAGGCCTGATAACTCGGCCCCAAAGTGGCGAGTTCCACCTCAAAGCTTTTAAGAAACATAATATGTAGGTTAGTTAGGAGTGGACAGTAAACTTGGCCTGACATATAGTGGACTGTATCTGAAGGGATTTCCTGAAAAGGGAAAGTTAGAGATAAAAGCTAATGGCACTCACAATTACTGAACGGTTTCTAGTTCTAGTTGTCACTTTCGAGCCTGGAGCGGGACTCCTGCCGAGTCTTCGAGAATCGATTTATTTCTTTTTTCACAGTGTCTGACGATCAATTCCAAAAAATGCATAATTTTTCAAAAACAGAATGAGAGAGAGAAATTGGTTAAGGAACAATTTTAAAGAGCATAAAAAACCTTTCAGAATTATTTATTGATTTTAAAATTATCAGCCGCCAGCCGCTAAGCATAATTCAAGTCCTTTTAAATTTAAAATTTTTGAATTCGACCTGGAAAGAGCTTCCAGAGCTTTAATTCCAAAGCTTTCTTCATTGAGGGTTGTTGGAAGTTTTTGATTTAACTTATGTAGTTAGTTACATACCTATTACCTACAACCAAATTTTAGAAATAAAAATATAGTTTTTATCCTATATCAGTGCTAAAATGTTTAAATTAAAGTTTGCATAATATAATTAATTTAATTTATCAATCGCGAAGAAAATAATGAATTAATTAAAAAAAACTTAAAAATAAGAAATGAGATATAAAATTAATATTTGTATTAAAAATATATAGGACATGAATTAAAATTAATTTGAAGTTAATCAGGGAGTTTAAATAATACGTTAAAAATGTATAGGAAGAGTTAGTGGGAGATAAGGTAAGGGTGTGTTAAGGCGAGTCGGGTTATAACTGGTTATAGCGCGAGATAGTGTATTTAGAAACGTGTAAGATTTTTGGTACTTACTGTGGTGTTGATGTCGGTTGGTGGAAAGTGGTGTCTGAAGTCTGGAATCGATGGGGGGGTAATCCTAGGTACCAGGGGTCAGGCGACCATGGAGGCGTGGTCAGAGCCACCCTTCTTCCGGCTCATTCATTGGTTAGTTACAAGAGAGGGGGAGGGGGTGGGTTTGACGACCACGCCTACTTCCACCCTCGACCAGAAATCCGTCCTCTCCCCCCCCTCCCCCTCACAACCCGAATGAAATTTCGATCCTTAGCCTCTCACTCTCTTTACCTTTACCTCCTGGCTCCCTTCCTCCTCCCCCTGCTCCTAGTCTTCGACGCTAATCAGGGGGAGGCTCTGGGAAAACCGCGATAGCGAGAAGCCCTTGTGTAATTACTGCCTTTACTCTCTTCACTTGTCTTTAAGCCCTCCTCTCGCCCTTTTTTTTTATTGTAGACGTAGAAAATACTAAGAGAAATAACCCTCCCTAGGATGGGGTAAAAGGGAAAAAATGAACTCTCTGATTGATTCTAGAGGTCGAGGGATGTTTTGCTCGGCTCTGCGTCTCTTCCTCTTGCTCCCACTAATCTCCTAACAGTGGTTTCGCTGCTAGAAGATATTATTGACTACGAGTATAAACTCGTATAGACTGTGTTCTATCGTGCAGCGACGCAATCACGAGATTTAAATAAACAAACCTCATCGCAAGAAACTGCAGCATAATTTTACGTCCCTAAATATTTAAAAGGGGGAACAATATAAAAGGAAAATAAGAATGGCCATTAAAGGATATAAATTCATTTCTAAAATCAAAACGATAATAATGATCATGATCTCCCTTAACTCAACTTAACCTCAAGGCCCTGACACTTGGATTAAACAATTGGCCACCAAAATGATAATGACGATCGTAGAATATGACGTTTGTGAACATTACCGTAATCATTTTATCATTTTGGCTCTATGCTTAGGCAAATATACCACTGTATGTTAGGCAACTCTTGCCTATTCTCTGATTATTCTGAGTAGGAATAGGCCTGATAACTCGGCCCCAAAGTGGCGAGTTCCACCTCAAAGCTTTTAAGAAACATAATATGTAGGTTAGTTAGGAGTGGACAGTAAACTTGGCCTGACATATAGTGGACTGTATCTGAAGGGATTTCCTGAAAAGGGAAAGTTAGAGATAAAAGCTAATGGCACTCACAATTACTGAACGGTTTCTAGTTCTAGTTGTCACTTTCGAGCCTGGAGCGGGACTCCTGCCGAGTCTTCGAGAATCGATTTATTTCTTTTTTCACAGTGTCTGACGATCAATTCCAAAAAATGCATAATTTTTCAAAAACAGAATGAGAGAGAGAAATTGGTTAAGGAACAATTTTAAAGAGCATAAAAAAACCTTTCAGAATTATTTATTGATTTTAAAATTATCAGCCGCCAGCCGCTAAGCATAATTCAAGTCCTTTTAAATTTAAAATTTTTGAATTCGACCTGGAAAGAGCTTCCAGAGCTTTAATTCCAAAGCTTTCTTCATTGAGGGTTGTTGGAAGTTTTTGCAGATTTAGGAAGATCTTCTTCTTTTTATAAGCTTTCGAATGCTATAATTTAAGTTCTATATCAACGGGCAAGTTTTTGAATTCTAGTGGAATTAATTTTACCAGTCGTAAAATTATCGGACAGAATCTCTTCCAATTCTTGTAAAAATTCAAAAAAGGTTTCCCTGAACGAAACCACAACACCAGCGGAACAGCTTCGTTTTCTAGATATTTGTAAAAAAAAGTCGTTTATGGACTTTTACCCTTCAAATTCTCCAATACTAAGCTTCTAACCATAAAAAAAACATTTAAGAAAACCTTGTATACAAGGTTTTCTTAAATGTTTTTTTTTTTTTTAGGCAATATAATTTTTTGTTGAATGATACCAATCTACTCTGTACAACAAACCCCTGATTTTCAGCGAAATTTGAAAGTTTTACGTGTCTTTTACTTCATTATTTAATAGATTAAAATGATTTCCATCAACGTTCTAATTCCTAAAGGATTTTGATATAGAGAGATAGAATTAGGCTAAGTCGATTCTTTACAAGATTTGCATCAAGATGTTTTATGGACAGAAGCGTAGCATTGAAAAATTTGAAGGACAAACGTCCAAAAATGATGTTTTTGCGAGTATGTATCTCGAAAACGAAGCTGCTCCGGATCCATATTTGTAGTTCAGTGACTGTTTTGTTCAGCGTCAAATTTCCTATGAGAACCCGAAGTATTGTGGTTTTGGTCAGGGAAACCTTTTTTTGAATTGGTACAAGAATTGGTTAAGATCCTGTCCGAATAATTTCACGCCTGGAAATATTCAATCCATCATAATTCAAAAACTTGTCAGTTGCGATCTTGAACTAAAATTATACCATTCGAAACGTTATGAAAAGCAAACGTTTTTCCTGAATTCGCTAAACTTTAGTATCCCTCAAGCAAGAGTATAAATTCTGGAATTTCCTGGTCGAATTTTAAAAAATAAAAAAAAANCTTTTAACATTAATTTGGTTAATAAAAGTGGATTTATTAAATATGATTTTTTTTAAACTGTTAATGTTGGAGTATGTAGAGGTTTTTTTTTTTTTAAATATAACACATTTGTTAATAACTTTTAATAACAGGTTAAACAAAAAATTAAATTAAAGAAATCCACTTTTATTAACCAAGTAAATGTTAATATGAATTGAAAAATGTAAAAATATATGTACTTATATACAGTGGCGATGCTAAGATTATTTTGATAATTGTAATCAAATTAATGTGATTAATTTATTCATTTCAATTAATATTAAATTGAAATTTTAAGTTCTTTAACTAGAAGATCTATTATTGTAAAAAATACTTACCATGGTATCTCAAGGTAAGGGCTGCTTAAAATGGCCGCCTCCTTGAGCATTGCACATTCGACATCTTTTTGTCAAAGATGCCACAGCTAAATATGTCACTTTTCTTTGCCCTTTACCAGCTGCAAGCACGACATGTTTTTTTTCTACAACGATGGTTTGATGCCCACTTAGAGTTGGAATATTTTGAAGTATTTGGTATAGTTTTAAAGCTTATTAATAGCGCCAACTTTTCTAAACTTTGTACGCATTTCTCTCATTTCGGTCATAGCGATAAGTGCGCCAAAAGGTTTTCAGATTTTTTAAAAATCTATTTTTATGTTTTCAAACAGCTTTTAGTCAAACTAAAAATGCAACAAGTCAACTAAAACATACAACATTTTACAGGAAATTTCCAGCTCTTTCTAACGATAGTTCACTCATTGTTCCAAGATTAATATTTTTTGAGTTATTTCAGTTTTTTAAGGTAAAGGTCGATTGTTTTTAACACAGTCTATTTTCGCTTATAGTTTCTACACCGTCGAGAATTGGACTATAGCTTATATGAACTTTTTTGCTCCAAATGACCTGTAGATATACCCCTTTTTCTATGTCCATCTGTAATTGATACACCATGTATAATATTTTATTTATATTGAAAGTGCGAAGATACACTGATTCGAGTGTTTAATTGTTAATGTTATTTCTTTTATTCGCGTACTAAAATGACACATCAATGAAAGCCCAATTTGATTTCTTGGTTTATTAGGGATCAATTGTTGAGGATCAAATTAGGGAGGCAGCAATAAAACTCTCTGTTATTTAATCAAATTACTTAGAGTGGTAGAAAGAAAGAGGGAACTCTATTCCAATCAATGACACATAAAGGCAATTCAATTGTGGTTATTTAAATGTACTTTTTTTTTACTGATCTTCATTTTGTAATGGCTAGTGGTGATTATTATTAATCTGTTTAGATTTTATTATTTTTTAATAACAGTTAATTTGACAATTCTGACAGTATAATCAGTAGGAAGAACAAGAAAATAAATTTTTAGCAATTAAAGAATAAAACATACAATAAAACACTAAAAGGTTGGACTGGCCTTTGGCTGTCATCTGTCAGGACAGGACGAGCAGATTCGCTTCCTCAGGCTGAGAACAGCCACTGGGTTTATCTTGAGTTAAACAGTATCTCAAAAGTATTTATTGTTGTAGATGCTGGTGAATCTAAATTAATGCTGTTTTTCGTTCGTTCAATTTTAATTAAAAAAATACTTGAACAAGTGCAAAGAAAAATGCATGATTTTTTGATGATTTGGCTGAGTCGGTTTTCAAGCATTGAAGCCGAAATTAATTGTTGTTTTAAATAGAATTTGTTTCTTAAAAACTTACCAAAATCTGTCTCCTTTCTCAACATCCTGTTTTGCCGGTTGTCTTACAACTGAAAAGTTTTCTTCATAACATCATCTAAAAAGATTATATTTCTTTCATCCGATGTATGCTTGAAACAGTCATCAAAGCTGTTTTGTGACAATTTGAAATCATCCTAATCTATAAGTGAATATTGGGTGTCCCTATGCACGTAAAATGAATAAATCCTAACAAAAAACGGAACGCTGATCTAAGTTCTTTCGAGATGCGCACGTGATATGTTTGCTTAAGGCCCTATTCACACGGTGAAACGCAAATCGCGTTTCAAGCTGTCTTGCGACTAGGAGACTGGGANTTTTTTTTACTGATCTTCATTTTGTAATGGCTAGTGGTGATTATTATTAATCTGTTTAGATTTTATTATTTATTTATGTAAAGTAAGTAAGTAAAGAAATGATAATTTCTCACATTTATTGTAGCATGGATGTTGTTGTGCGAGAACAAGTTTATATTTCCACTTTGGGAATTAATAGTCATGTGGGTACTTAATTAATTTGCACCTAAATACTCTCAGATTAGGTCCTCGTATCTATTCTTGTGCTGCAAATGATCCAACTTCCACATTCAAAATCCCATCGGTTTAATCTTTAGAAAATTTTCGAACACCCTCTTTTGCATGTCCAACCTCACCCTTCACAGAGATTTCATAGATCCTTTGTATATGAGCACGCATTTAAAATCCCTCATTATTCACCGAAACCTTTCATCTCTTCAGATCCCTCAACTACAATTGCGGAAGTGGCTTATTGCTTGTAATTGCTATTATTAATTAGTCACTTCTTTTTAGATTGATATTGAATATGCTCATTAAACTAACTATAAATGAAATACACTCTGAGAACAAAACACACCAAAACTACATCCAAAACCCCAATTTGATTTATCCAATTTTGATTGGTATAAAAGGGAAAGAGAAGTTACTTTAATGTTTTACCAAAATTATGAGACAAATCGTTCAAGGAGTTACTTAAATGTTTAATCTTATAATAAGAAAACAATTTATACAAAGAGTAGTCTGATAATACACATATGTATAATACCTTTTAAAATGAATTCTTGAGCAAAATAATTTATTGTTACGCACAAAATAACTGAACGTTCAATAAGAAATAAATAAAAAATAGCAGAGATTTCTAGTTAAAGGAAAGTTTACTCACTTCGCACGAGAGCTATAACTGAACTGGACAGAACTGAGCTTGATACTTTTATTTGATTAATAGGTAGATAACAATTCCTAATAAGGGAATGGCGGAATGGTATAAATAGATAACAACTCTAAAGGGAGGTAAAATAAGCTAGGTAAGAAAAGAGTTAAAAACTAAATAAACAGAGGTTGTGATAGGGATAAAGAAGTGAAGGGAATAAGAAAGACAGAAAAATACATAATATAGCAAAGACTTCTGAAAAGTACTTCCTTATCTAGTACAACTAAAACCGGATAAGATAAGATTTTTAGTTGTAATAAAGGCATAGATTTCCTACCAATCCAAAATGAAGAAGGTAGTCCGATAAACTTACACATATGTACTACGTTCCGTCCACACATCGTTTTGAAAGCGTTTCGGATCTAATTCGTTTTCAAAACGATTCGCGTTCATACAACAAAAACTACAGGTGATCGAAATATTTGTAATCGATATTTCATAACGGTGACGTCACGAGTAAAACCGTCTTTCTTGTTACCTAATATGTCTGCGTATTTTTACATTTTATTTACTAGTTATTAAAAGTTTTTACAGGTTCTTTATAGTATTAACTTTTGTTTAACATCGTTTTTGCAGTTAAAAAGAAATGAACGGAAGCTCACGAAAACAAAGAACTTGAAAAGTGGAAAAGAGTAAAATAACCTGATATCTCGATCCCCTCCACGACCTGTTCATACGAGCGTTTTGTATTCGATCCCCCGTTCCGATCACGTATTTTTGGTGGAGCGGATCTAAACCAATACGATCCGTCGATCTCCGTTCATACAGCGTTTTGAACTAGCGGATCGTTTTCAAAACCGTTTCTAAAACGATGTGTGAACGTAGTAATAGTTATAGCTATAGAGTGACACCACAGTTGAAAACCAAACTGAGCTGTAAAACATATGACATTCTCACCTTTATTTAAACTCTTTATTTGTTTTATCTCTCTTATTTATTATTTCACCCCAAAAAATAATTAAACAATTCGACCTATACGGAGTTTTTTATTTTTTATTTTTTATTTTTATTATAAATATCATTGTTTACTCATTTTACGGCGCCCCCTAGAGCAGGTGCCCCCTCCCTTGCACAGTGGGGGCGCTATTTAAGCCACTGGAGAGTATTATAGAGCTCGAGCTATAATATAAACGGGATTTCAGATATCGAACATACAATAGTCAGTAGCTAAGGAAATGGGTTACAACTTTTTCGGGTAAGAAGATTCAATCTACTGCCTCCTTGGTCAAAGTCACTCTGAGAAATAAAGACAACAAATCTATAAACTTATACTTCCTTAACTGAATGGGTCTTTTTCTTGTAAGTTTTCGGCTTTGGATCAGTATATTATTACGAATGTCATACCGTGAATTCAAAAAGGGCCTTGGCTCAAAGAATTTATTAAATTAAGTAGAGAAGTTTCCGATACTCCGGAGGGTCCCATATTAGTTCTTACAGAGGCTGATACAGCTGGAATGATATTGACTGGTGGGAAAAAAATTATCTTCTGGTTTAGTAGATATAGAAACTTTGTTGGGCTGAACACTCATACACTGTTGGGAAGTCCTGTGATATCATTGATAGAATTAATCCCAGTGATACCTTGCGTAAAAGTACCTTGCGTGATACCTTGTGTGCCTTGCGTAAAAGTATACATTTTTCAGCTCCCATTTAAGATCTTAGGTTTTTAGACGTTTTGGGAATAAGAGGTCCGGGAGAAAAGAAAACTAAAAAATAAAAAGCGAACCGAATACCTAGAACAACTTAAATTACTGTTGCAATTTGATATTACAAAGTAAAACGCTCTTCTATGATTTCTCAAGTATAGACTAGATTTTATTATTTTTTAATAACAGTTAATTTGACAATTCTGACAGTATAATCAGTAGGAAGAACAAGAAAATAAATTTTTAGCAATTAAAGAATAAAACATACAATAAAACACTAAAAGGTTGGACTGGCCTTTGGCTGTCATCTGTCAGGACAGGACGAGCAGATTCGCTTCCTCAGGCTGAGAACAGCCACTGGGTTTATCTTGAGTTAAACAGTATCTCAAAAGTATTTATTGTTGTAGATGCTGGTGAATCTAAATTAATGCTGTTTTTCGTTCGTTCAATTTTAATTAAAAAAATACTTGAACAAGTGCAAAGAAAAATGCATGATTTTTTGATGATTTGGCTGAGTCGGTTTTCAAGCATTGAAGCCGAAATTAATTTTTGTTTTAAATAGAATTTGTTTCTTAAAAACTTACCAAAATCTGTCTCCTTTCTCAACATCCTGTTTTGCCGGTTGTCTTACAACTGAAAAGTTTTCTTCATAACATCATCTAAAAAGATTATATTTCTTTCATCCGATGTATGCTTGAAACAGTCATCAAAGCTGTTTTGTGACAATTTGAAATCATCCTAATTTATAAGTGAATATTGGGTGTCCCTATGCACGTAAAATGAATAAATCCTAACAAAAAACGGAACGCTGATCTAAGTTCTTTCGAGATGCGCACGTGATATGTTTGCTTAAGGCCCTATTCACACGGTGAAACGCAAATCGCGTTTCAAGCTGTCTTGCGACTAGGAGACTGGGAGACTGCGCGACTCAAGTCTCTCTTCATCTTCACACTACCACGACTCAAGTTGCGAAATCAAACCACGTTTAGGAAATAAAGTCAGTTTT
>KZ651040.1:1184292-1200916 GCA_001010745.2 Gerris buenoi
GGTTTGTAGGAAACTGAGAGACTGGGAGACTAGGAGACCAGCACGCTGAGTCGCATGGTTTCATAGTTGCACGGTCTCCCAGTCGCCGGTACTGGAGTATCCCCGTCTGAATACCGCCATCTAATTACATTGCTGGGTCTCGTGGTACCAGAGTCTCCTAGTTTCAAGGAGATTTGCGTTTCACCGTGTGAATAGAGCCTAAGTGTAGCAGGAGACTGATTTTCCTTTGTGTAAAATTCTGTGAGACCATTTTAGAAAAATAGAAGAAACATTTTTCTTGGAATGGGGAAATATATAAATGTCTCCAATATATGAATATACATGGGACTCGCTCTAGGTGATTTGACGCCTATTGAGAGCCCTCACCATTAATTGATGAATATTATTTTTATGTACTACCTACTGTTATATTATTGTATTTTTTCTGTAATTTTATTAATGAATTCTATTTTTTATGGTGGAAATAAATATATGTATTATTATTATTATGTGAACATGTCAGTGTAAATTTAATCATTTCTTTAAGAAATCAAGTTTACTTATTTACGGTTTTCTAATTAAATAATCCCAATTTTAAATAACTAATTTTATTAAATAAATTACCTTCTTTCCTCACAAAAAATATCTTTCTCAAGAAAATTTTTTACGACGAATGCGCACCGTTAGTATTTGCAGTTACACCTTTCTACGGCTTTGATCAGTGCCTTAAAATGCTTAATCAAGAGAAAAATAAGCCTTTCTCCAAGGTGTCAGTAATCGTTTTTGTATCAAATAAATATAAATAAGTCTGTAATATTACACTCGTATATTTCTTTTTCAATTTGACTAAAGAAATGTTAAAGAAAATTTGTATATGTTTTATTTTATTAAATTCCTAGTAAAATGATAATTGGTATGATCGTGTTTCGTGAACTGAACTCTACAGTCTCGGCGAGGTGGAGAAGATAAGGTGAAAGGTGTTTTGGAAGGATGCGGTGATTGCCGGCGAAGAGCATGCTAGAAGGAAGCAAAGGAAAAGTTTAGATCGGGAGACAAGAGGTAGGGATCGATTCAGTGCCGGGGAGGTGTCAGCCCGTGAAGCTGACGCCTTGGAGCCGAGTACCCCCTGCTTCAGGCATGTAAGTTAAATTAGGTAGAGTGAAGTCTGGCGGAGTTAGGGTAATTGGCACCCGTTGTTGGCGGAGCCTCGGTAGTAAGGGAGGATGCCCCCCCCCCCCCCCCCTGGTCGCCATGACAACAGCCTTTAGATTATCGGGCAGTATATGAACCCACCTGGGGCCCACCCCATCCCTCTCAAACCTTATAAACCACCACATTTACTCTACCAAACATTACGCTCTTCCTTCTATCTCCTTTTTTATACTCCGATTTTTATCTTCTTTCCCGCAATCTTTTCTCCAAGCCTTTTTCATTATCCAGAATAATGTTTACTTAATGAAAACGGTCAATTGAATATTGAAACATGCAAAAGTTTTTCTACACTTGTTTGATCTCTAGTGGTTTACCTCCAACCCACCGATAATGAGAAATATTATTTTATTTATCCTTTAAGTACATTTTTGAGAAAGGTCAACTTCAATGTGCTTTAAAAGTCCCTGTACATCTTTAAAGGAATTAAGGTTAAATACTAAAATTGGCTAATTTGGAAATAGGAATCCCTTGAACTCATAGGCTAGGATACCCAACCCACGTCTTACATTTTCTACTATTTTCAGTTTTCGCTGGCTACTTCGTTGGTCAGCAGCCTTTCTATCGCGTGTGCCATGCTGGAAAACCGAAGAGCGACGCTGAAAAAAAACTTAAAAGTAGGGACAGGACAATCAATTATGTACAAATATTGACAGTTAGATTGGTTTAACCTTCACTAAGGTTTTAATATACTGCCAGGGGAGGGCTGAAGAAAAAAACTGCAATTAAATATTCAAACATGTAACATATCCACAATCCACCTATTATTATTATGTATTCTAGGCTTTTGAGTTCATATGTCCTTCGCTATTCCTAATGAGATCTTGATTAAGTCCCATATCTTTATCATGTCTTCTTTTTAGGTCATCATTACTCTTTAAGCCACAGTAAAGCCTGATCTTCTTCTACAATCCAGTCCCCCGTACTCCAGTCCCTCGTACTCTTTGATGAAGAAGAATACTGGGAGTCGCCACTTGTGACGTCCGGGTCTCTTCCTCTTATAAATGAACCTAAACTATTCCAAAATTATTCACTTAAATAATCATATACAATTTAGTAAATAGATAATAATACAGTCGACTCTCGATAATTCGAAGTTGGAGGGACCTCGAATTGTGGGACTGCCATGTCTGTCGTAATCATGGCAGTCAAAACAGTGATGTTAACAGTCTGCTTATTATCGAGGCAATCTAATATGGTCTTCATAATTTCATGGGGATAAAAAGTTTTAAAATTTTAAATTATGCCCTTGGTCAAGTGGTTGTAAAGAATGTCGCGTTTCGGATTTCTCATCTGAATATTTAATGAGAATAACCATTCATTAAGTTAATAATTCCGTAGTGATCCACGTTTTTTTATTCGAACGGTAAGAAGTAGGGGAGAAGTTTCCAATCGTAACATGTTCACATGTCTCCAGGAAGGAAGTTCGAATTTTCGAGAGTTTGGGATGAGAAACTTCGAATTGCAGCGTGTCGATGTCTCCACTTTTACAGAATTTTCCAGAAGGAAGTTCGAATTGTCGAGAGTTGGGGAGAGCAGCTTCGAATTGCAGCGTGTCGATGTCTCCACTTTTACAGAATTTACTTTGAATTAATGAGTGTATCAAATTGCATTGTTTTTCTTCAAAACACCGAGAGTTTTTCGAGGGACCGAGCATTTGCTTCGAATTATTGAGAGGTTCGTATTAATGAATGTTTGAATTATCGAGAGTTGACTGTATGTGTATGTGAATTATAATAGAGCAATATATTTTTGTAATCAGGACAACAATTCTCTTTAACAAATTAATTGGTTAGTAAATAGTAGTAATTGTTAATGTGATACATAATTTATCATCATAAATATACCTTAATAAGTATAATTCATTACATAATACAATAACAAGAAAATGGTTTAAAAGTATTTGAAACAGGTAAACAATTAGCGGAGATATTACCCAATAGAAAATCTTCCAAAATGGAATACAAAATACAAAATACAGATTAAATAAATTGATGAAACGCATGTTAGTCTGCTGTCTTTTAAGGTTTGTCTGAGAATTCCATGTAAGGTGCTTATCGAGGTAATGACCAAGGTATTTGGCTAAATCGAAAGTGGGAAGAGGAACGTGGTTTAAAAACACAGGTGGACAATATCGTTTACAGAGGGTGAATGGAATGAACATTGACAAACTTATCAGTAATAATTTTAATCCTTTATTTGACAAACCATTTTTCGAGGAGAGTGGTGCTCTTTAATGTAAGTTAATGCTTGGATGGGGTAGTAGTAGTCTAGTACTTCCTACTAGAACGGGTAGGACGAACCACATGTTCGAACCTTGCAATTAGGCCATCACTCAGGCCCTTTTTACGCCCCGCGATGGAGAGTTGCAGCCACTTCACACATCATACATATGTACATTGTACCGCCGAAGCGAGTATGATGTGATCAATAGTGAGCCATATAAATCAGAGTGTCACGCCGAGGAATCGAACCCCATCTCGTTCCACTCATGATACAGTGATGGCCGAGCAGAGGTGGTTTTACCGCCACGGTTACGCTACCTCTCCTGGATGGGGTAAGAGTGACTAGGTAGTATGGCCTTGTCATCGTAAAGGCCAAGCAAAGGAGCATTAAAGTTGTATGATGATGTTCTGGGATGTTAGCAGTGTATAAAGTGTTCCCTGACAGACCTTTTAGTGCCAGTATCGACCGGTGAGGTATGACTTTAGAATAAGAAATTATGTAAAGGAAAGGATTCCCTTGAGTTTTTAACAAGAGTCCAGCATGCCATACTTCGTCGAAGGCTTGTGCTTCGTCCTGAAAGGCAGCAGTACAGTAATGTTTCTTCTCAAGGGCTAGGGCAATTTGATCCACTAATCTGTGGCACTCTTGAATTGTAGAGCGATTAAACCTGAATCCAAACTGATAGTGAGGAATAAGGTTCTAAAAGTTAAAAATGGGATAAAGGCACTGCAGAAGGATCTTTTCAAAGATCTTTCCCAGTTATGGAAGTAAAAGAATTGTTCTATAGGAAGAAGGGACATGAGTAGATTTAGATAGTTTGTGGATAATTTTTATTCTTAAAAACTTCCAAACCAAAGGAAAATATGTGGTTTGGAGAATGCTATTATATAATCAGGGTAACGGTATGAGTATGTTGGAGAGGTGACTAGAGAGTACTGGCAATAAGAGCAGAGGAAAAAACATCAAATAGCTCGGGGTGTTTGAGGGGTTTCTGCCTCGGGGATGTTCCCGTTGGGGCTTAGTAGAGCAAAGCGAATTAGTGTCTATTCAAAACGTAAGCTGATAACTTTAAAAATGATATTTTCTTCTAGTACTACAAATTATTATTTACTTGAGTATAAAGAACGCAAATACCGCCCCACCCAATAAATACAGAAATATTCGCATTCGGGGAGATAATATGTTTGTTCCAACAGCCAATTCGAGAACGGTTCTAGAACCAATTCAGGATTTTTTAATGCGCATGCGTCTATGAAGACTGGTTCAGAACTGATTCAAAAAGAGGGGCCTGTTGGAACGATTTTAGAACTGTTTCAGAACTGCAACCTTTAAGTTACCTCCCTATCTCATGTTTTCATCTTCATATCATATCTCTCTCGCTAATTTGTATATGTTAATGTTTCACACACACAGAAATGGATTACTTATGAACATAATTCTTATTCTATTGTAAACTCAGCAAAGTTTTATAAGAATGCACATCGGCAAATCGTTTTCAAAGTTATCCAATTATCACACTGTTTTTTCTGAATGATTATATTTCGATCTCACATTTGGGATTCATCAATCTCGTAACAATCCTGTCTTTTAATTTCAGTTGCCAATTAAAACCAAAATTTGTTTGTATAAATTGTCATTTTTTTTAAACATTAATCATACAAAAGTATCGGTGTGGAAAGAATAGATACAATCGGGTTCGTCGCCATCAGTTTTTCCGACAAAATTTCTAAAAAAATGCCACAAACCGCATCTCGATACGATGTCTTAAAGCGATGTTAGAGAGAGCAGTTATTATAGCGATTGTTATAGAGTTTGTAGATTATCTGAAGAAGGCTGCATTAGAACAACCGAAACCGGTCAAATTGTTACAGATACAATTATTTTGTGTGAAGACGTTGTTTGGTTATTGAACTACACCTCTTCTATGATGAGTCGCTATCACACACTGGAGAAAAACAGTCGATGATGTTATCGAGGTTTATTTACATACGAACGTACATAATACATACATACGTACGCACAGGGCACAGACATATAGATATAAATTATATGTATATGAAACGGATTTTAATGATATCCCCGGGTTCGTAAGACCCCTCCTTTACAGGGATCTCGGAATCACGTTTTGGAGGGTATCACCATACTTCCATTTTCATGAAATAAAAAATATAAGATACATAATTGATACTATTGATATTGGGAGAAGTTTCCTAGTCTCTTGCCAGCCGCCAGTAGTTGTTTTATTGACTTATTTTACAAAAATACCTCAGGTCAGGATTGTTATGAGTCTGAAGAAGCCCTAACCACACGGAGGGCAAAATATAGCGATTCAGTAGATAAAATGTGAATTTTATCTTGGCTTATTAGAAATAGATCCTAATATAACTACCGAAAAGGTCAACCACACATTAAGAAATATTTACAAATAAAGGGTTCAAAACTACAAAATAGAAAATTATAAGAACAATTTTTCTGTTTTCTTTTATTTTTCTGTACATCATCGGATGAGGTAATTTTTATATAGGACTCGAAGTCGCTATGAGGAATTTTAATTATCATGAGGAATAAATATATACAAATTATATTTTATTATTTTAATATACTATCATGATATAAAAAATACGTAAAGAAGAAAGAAGTAGTATAAAAAACTGTGAAGAAAGAAACTAAACACGCAACGAAAGAGATAACAGATATCAAGAAAAGAAACGAAAACAAATGTTAGGTTATAGTTGAACTAGTAGTAGTGTAACCAACACGGCCTCCGTATATTAGTATTAGTAGTTCTGGCCGAGTTCCTGCTTCAGTCCGGGAACTTTTTTCACGGTTCTAGGACTGTCCCAGAACCGTTCGTGTTTCTGTTGGAACACGGGACTAAAAGTTCCAGAACCGTCCGAGAAGCGTGTAGGAACGAACGGTTTTAAGATAGTGTGCATGCTCCGGACAGTTCTAGAACCGTCCGTGGCTCTGTTGGAACAAACCTAATAGAACGTTCACTTACATGTTGTTTGTAGATAATCCACAACCTCATTCCAGAGTTTGTCCAAAATATACCTATTCACCGCTTTACTCGTTAGTCGCCGCAACAGAGAGCTTTCATTGGAAGCTGACGGAGAATTTCAGAAATGACAAAATCATAGCCAAGGGGGTCTTTTGGAGCCTGTCTCTTTATTTTGTATATTATGTCTGACGAGTTAAATGCCTGTGCCTATGGTGGTGAGAGTTGCAATGTTTCCTCTAAAGTTTGGTACACTAGTTTTGTGTCTATGTTATTTATTATGTGGTGAAACTACTGTGTTTTGTGAATTCGTTAGCCATGTCTTTATCCGACCTAGTCCGACCGTCAGCTATTTTAAGCGGCAGAGATGTTTGTTTTCATCTTAATTGTCGCCTTGTTGATGTGCAATGTGATTTATTTGTTTGTGTCAACGCTGATGTGCAATTGTTATATTTTTTGTTGTTGTTGTATTGTCTTATTGCATCATTTAACCGCCGTGAGAGCATATTATATATTTGTTAATCACTTGGATATCGTGTTTGTGTTTGTCGGTTATTAATTGGCAAATATGTGCTAAATAAAAATCCTTTTTATCGCGTTTGATATCGAAAGCTTTCCGAACAGAATTTTAAATGTGATGTTATGAATTCGACGCGTTATCGATGTATTCCTGTGTTTTGAGTGAGATATAAAGAAGTGATGTGCTCGACTAAGGTGTGAAAAAGATCCCAGCCAACTTGTCCACTGATGAGAGTGATTTTGGGAGCAATTAGGAGGAAAGTTATATAAGAGCAGGAGAACAGGGCTGTGGTCGGAACAAGTTTCTAATACGCTATTAATATTAGTTGGGGATGCAGGAATGTGGTAGGTTATAATATAGTCTAGAATATGAGGCCGAATAAATATTGATAACATAAATATGTGATGGCCAGTAGGTGGATTGAAAGGGGTTATCACATTGTAATCTGTGTTGATAAGGGTTTTGAATAAAAGTTTTCCCCTGCCATTAAGGACTCTTTACTACGCCCCTTTACCCTTTACCCCACGTCCTACTTTTTAAGCGTTTTGAATTATAATCCCCTCGGAGTTAACGGAGACCAAGAAAGCGGAATCGGGGTAGAAAATCTTGATGGGTAACGATTTTATTGGGAGGATAGCATAGTACTGTGATAGGTAAATGAGCGAGCTGAATTGAAATAATTGTGTCTTGTAGGTAGATTCATAGTAGAGAAATGTATGGGGAACATAAATATGTTATATTAGGATAGCCACACTGCCATGAGCAGTTTCTTCTGGATGGTCAGTACGGTAAAGGGTATAATCACGGATCCGGAAATAGGGACGGGAAGTAAAATGGGTTTCCGTTAAAATCACTACGTCAATGCGATTTATCATTTTATACTGAATCTAGCTCCTCTCTATGATATTTGCACCATTGGCATTCCACAAGAAGACAGTAATCGAATCAAAGGTAGGAGGAAAGTCACTTTGAAATGGCAGGCAGGAGGCACACAAGGGATTTTTAATAGTAGAAACCAGTGGTAGAATAAGTTCTTTGAGTTTTGAGGAAAAAACTGCAAGTATTTGAGGTTATGTTACAAGCTATAGGTGGAAGAGGAATAAATGAAGCTTGTATTGGGTAAGTAATGACGTTGTTTGGACAAAGCTGAAGCATCGTTAGCATATACTTGTTTATTTACATTAGTGTTACTTGTAATAGTTTGGTTGACATTGAGAACAGGAAAATCTGGGTTAATGGTAACTTGAGGAGGCTGCCAAATTGAAATGTTGAGACTATCGGAAAATATATTAACGTGTCCTGAAGTGCGCGTTCTTGTTTAGCAGTCCAGAGGTATTATTGGACAGTCGTTTATTCTTTGATATTAGTTGAAGGTCTTTATATATTGCACAACCTCTGCAGTTAGCAGTATGTTCTCCTTGGTAGTTGGTACACTTGACAGTCTGGACTTGGCGGGCACAGTCTTGTGTTAAGTGGGGACCAGCACTCTTGACCCAACCAGTAGAGTGATGGTAGTAGTTTTTAGTATGATGAAATTCCTGGCATCGTGTACACTATGGTATGTCAGATGTTTTGAGTGGTTCCTCTACATCAAGACTGCAGTAGGCAAGACACTTTACCAACGTTATGCAGGAAAATTGCGAGTCACTTCGGGGGCTTCTTGGTTTGTGATAAATCTTGTCGTATGTCATTGACATCAGTATCCTTGACATAATTTCTTTACGATTATGATTATGGGTTTGGATTTTTCTGTGCGCGAGATGTTGTATCTGGGTCCACAATAATGTCGGTCTAGGGCTAAGAGACAAGAGACAGCACATAGGTATTCATTGAACGATCATCATTAACTGGAGGTTGTTGTGTGTAGTTTCTAGCTTTAGATTGTTTGACCATTTTTTTTACTTTCTCATATAAAGAGAAAGCATTGAGATGGCGCAAAAATTCGATTTAGATGGATTTACAGGTTTTGTGAATCCAAAGAAGGGGTTTAAAAAAATTTCTGTCTATCTTCTGTGCAGACGCGTGGAGCCTAAACTACCAGGCCGAATTTGACGAATTTTTTGAGCTGAAATAAATTAGCTCAAAATTTGGGGGCGCTACCTCTTAAATACTCTCCAAATTAAAAATATATTTCTCGATAACGGTTCCCATGCTTTTGATTAAAAATTCTAAAATGTAGCCCATTTAAATACGAATCTAACGATACAAGCTGTTTTCTCGGGAAAAATCCAGTTCCTGGGAAATAGCTTTATAGGCGGACGGAGAGAGACCGGGTTCGATTCAATGAGGAGAAAATATTTTTATGATAAATTTTGATATGATTTCCTATAATAAATAAATGCACCTACGAAAACTAATAATAAATGGCAAACACTGGTCTAAGAAATGATGAACTCGCATGTGAGAAAGTTTGTCTGAGTTGTCTCAGACCGAATTTTTAGAAGTTTTACTGCCGTTAAGTTCTGTTCGTATCCTCTAGCCAGTTTTTGAAGCCCAGAGTACGGGTAGATATTCTTGATCATCCTTAGAGGTGGAGAAAGTATAAACTTACCTCTCTCCATCTGACGCAGTTGTATAGTATTAGACGGCATAATTAAGCCCGTAGGCCTTTATTAGTACTTTTATTATATGTATTAATACGAAATTATAACTGTCCCTTGAAGCTGTAGGAACAAAGCAAATTAAGAAAATAATAATAATGAATTGTTTGTTTACATGTCAAGTATGCTCGGGTCCGGGTCTCCCCACCCCGTTTTCTTTAACTATTAACTTATAAAAATTTGAAAAAGAAAACTTTTGAACAAGAAAAACTTAATAAAATTAAATGCAAGTTTTTATTAAATTAAATAAAAACATTCTCCCAAATTTCAACCATAAATTTAGTTTTTAAACACACTTATGAACAACGTAACTGGAGAGCGCCGAGATCGCTGTGGTTGTTGACGTGCGACTCAAGTAATTATTGAGGGATACTATTATCATGTTTTGTATCTCGCTGAGACAATTGAACTGGATGGAAGAAAACTGAATTGGGTTTCGGAGACAGTCTACCTGGAACAGCTAACTCATTTAGCCCAAAAAATAGTAGACAAGTGAATCTCGCTAAGTACTGGTCACTAAAGTTTATTTTTGAGTGGCATGAATAGAAAGTTAAAAATACTTGCTTTATTAATTACTCCTTGCTTGACTTAAAGGCTTATACTTGGTCGCTTACAAAGGCTGATGCAGAGAAACTAAGAGTAGCACTAGCTCAGCGAACCACTAAAAGGACCATGCTATGTATATAAAAAGAGATCGAGTGTAGAACACGAACACGGACATTTGGAGATAGACCGGTATGAGGGATGTTGTACAATCCGCTATGTCACTAAAGTGGAAATGGGCAGGTCCATCTAGCGAGGCTCTCTGGAGGTAGATGGATAAAGGATTGTGACTGAGTAGAAACCAAGAGACAACAAGAGAATGAGAGGTAGACCGACACACGATGAAGAGATGACATCCAACAACACGTTGGAGTCACTTGTATTAANTTATATAAAAGAATTAAGTAAAACTTTTTTATCTCATATAGAGGTGAAAACTACCATAATACATTGAATTCTTATTAATCTAATAGATAAGTACTATTCGCAGCAGTGATAAAGTGCTAATTGCTCCTGGGTAAGCCACTGACCTACGAATACATTTTACCTCATCCAGTATATTTGCTTATATCACCATATTTGGTTATTTGGATATTTGGTTGCAACAGGTAATGTTGCACTTGGTGCTGCTAAGAGTTAACAAGCAATCCTAGTTTACTTATGATCTGACAAATGGGAGGCAATACTAACTCTATTTAAGTCCACTCTATTATATGGTGCTGAAGTACGGGCACCTTTGCTTTGCACGTCTCTAATAGAGTACAATATCGTCATTTTTACATCATTATATTACTTTTAGCACCATGGTATAGGAGCATAAGTATTTTTGTATAAAATCATTGTAGTAAATTTGGATTCTTCCTGTTTTCTTAAAAACGTCCTGTTAAGGCCTCCAAAACGTTTGCAACCTACACCAAAGGGAGGTTACATTAAGGTTGTGAAGAGTGCAGATTGTGCTTCTAGTTTTTTAACATAGGTATTTGAACCTCTCAACTCTGCCCAATATTTATTAAAATATTTTAAGTCTCTACTTTTGGTCTCGTCAACTAACTTATTTACTTTTTCCATAGCGTTCACTTTGTCTGACTCTTTATATAGTGCTCGCAGATCTTCGTTAGTCCTAATTCTCTAACCCCACGCACATAGATTTCTCGAAAGATCATCCGGAGAACTTTCCTTTCCCAAACTTTTGGTCTCGTTCAGTACCCCACTATTTACTTCGTGTGGGAACTGGCACAAGATCCCTAGCTCTTAAAATATTTAATCAAATAACAAGCTATATTCTCAAAATTTTGGCAATAAATGTAGATCGGTTACCATCCATATGTCTTAAATCATGAGAAACATTTATTTTTGCTAAGAAGTATATTAGTTTGTTTTGTTTTTTTAGTTAATTTATGAAATAGAAAGTTCGTTTTGTTTATTATGTATTAAGGAGTAATAAAGGCATTTTCATTTTTATTATTGGCTTTATTGTAATTTTTTTTAAGGTTATAGAAAATTAAGACTCGCTTGGATTCACGTTCCCAAGGCCCAACGTGCACGTCACGTTAGACCCAGTGCTTGTCGCTACAGAAAATACATCACGTTTTTGACCCAGATATTGCCAGCCATCTTAGAGAGACAGCTGGGGTCATTTCCTAATACGTAGAATTCGAAAAGAAATACTCCGGTCACCTTGAGAAAAGGAGAGACAAGGAAAGCTTTGTCGGTTAGAGAGATATTAAGCATCTTTATATTCAATCTCCTTAATGCCAATATTATTACTGTCACTTTCTATTTAATATTAATATTTATAATATCTATAAATATTTGACCAATTTGTTTGTTTTTGACAGGTATTTCATAACACAGCCTTGGTTTATAAAAACAGTATCTACCCGTGTAATAGTGTTTGCCATGATATTCCGGTTCCTGGAATTATCCGTCGTATTGTTTAGCCTGCATCTAACGGGTCTCTGTTTCATCCGCATAAACAGTTTACTGTAGGTAATCATATTGAAAACAGTAAGGATCGGACAGACAACCTAGGCCGAGTAGAATGTTTGTTAGTAGTAGCCTAGTTGTAATTGAATTTTACGGTGAATTGAATACTTGAACCATTAACGTCAGGGGCACAAGCCCACGAAACATCTTCCCGCTGAATAAACAATACACATTGAAATCTCTCCTCTACCTGACGGCCTCCTAGTCCTGGCCTTCATCCCTTCAATTTACCTTCCGCCTTTCTGATTCTATTACAACTAAACCTCCTCGTCCCTCCCGCCTTTTATTCAGTTAACATGGGAGTCAATGTAAGCCTTTCGCCCTACCAGTTTCATGTCACTCACAGCTATATTCAATAAAGGTATTAATAATTATTAATTTTAAACCCTTCGTCAAATCAACGTCCAAAACATTAATTGTTCCAAAAGTTCATGGCTGTGTATGTATTGTTTAACTTTCTTTTATGACTAAAACAATCTTTGTGAAAGGTGTTGATTGTTTTGTTGTTATACATATAAATTGAGTCTTAGGTAACATTGGTTTTGTGAAGTCCCGATCTATCCTACTTCTCATTTAGCCCAAAAAATAGTAGACAAGTGAATCTCGCTNTTAATCATTATTATAATCATTCCTCAATTAAACATTAGACCTTATCGGATTCTCTGGAGATTTCACCCTTAATTATAATTTATGTCACTCTCAACATCAATAGTTTAATTTCACAGCTTGAGAATAATTTACCATCTACTGACCTTTAACGTATCCTTATCAGCCATCACTTGCCTTTCTTCTGCTCTATAACTTCTCTTCCTCTCTTAGAGACAGGATACCTTCGGTCATCTATTTAATTATCTTCAAAGAGACTAATCACTCAAGCCAGTCTATTTAGTGCCCCTCAAACATAATTTTACTACCGAAGACAACCTCATTTAATTTTTGTCAATGTAGTTTGTCTAAATAACATGGAATTCCTACAACATGTTCTTCTTTCCTGTTCAACATACGCTACCCTAAGAAAATAAATTATCTTCCTAAAGTATAGACTATCGTAAAAGTATCTCTAAACCCGATACAGAATAACAGCAATACACAAGTTGTCTCTGCAACTGTGTTACACTGGAATTCCTCGCAGTTGCAGATTTATATAAAAGAATTAAGTAAAACTTTTTTATCTCATATAGAGGTGAAAACTACCATAATACATTGAATTCTTATTAATCTAATAGATAAGTACTATTCGCAGCAGTGATAAAGTGCTAATTGCTCCTGGGTAAGCCACTGACCTACGAATACATTTTACCTCATCCAGTATATTTGCTTATATCACCATATTTGGTTATTTGGATATTTGGTTGCAACAGGTAATGTTGCACTTGGTGCTGCTAAGAGTTAACAAGCAATCCTAGTTTACTTATGATCTGACAAATGGGAGGCAATACTAACTCTATTTAAGTCCACTCTATTATATGGTGCTGAAGTACGGGCACCTTTGCTTTGCACGTCTCTAATAGAGTACAATATCGTCATTTTTACATCATTATATTACTTTTAGCACCATGGTATAGGAGCATAAGTATTTTTGTATAAAATCATTGTAGTAAATTTGGATTCTTCCTGTTTTCTTAAAAACGTCCTGTTAAGGCCTCCAAAACGTTTGCAACCTACACCAAAGGGAGGTTACATTAAGGTTGTGAAGAGTGCAGATTGTGCTTCTAGTTTTTTAATCTATAATAATAATTATTAAAATAATAATTGTTATTTATGTTATTATATTATGTTTATATTTATAAGCCTTTCTTCATTTGAACAACCTAATGGATTATTGCGAGATAAGGTTATTTTCTAGTTTTTAAAGAAAGTATTTGATGTACTTAATAATGTTAATGAAGACATTAAGAAAACTGGGATTAAATGTGCTAGATTCAATAAATTAAAATTAGTGCACTAGTAAACCAGCAACAAATCAATGATCACCACGCTCATATATCACCAAATACATCGTTAATACTTAGTAGTTGGAGTTTCAGACATCGTGTTATTAGCAGAGGAGGTTTCTTTAAACTTCTCCAAACAGTAGCTTCAAGAGAGTTTGAGAAAAAGAGCAGATAATAAAACGGAAGAATGTAGGAAACGCACAACAACAAATAACATCAATCTTAGGGATCATCCATGAGAGGGTAAGTAAAAAAATAATAGATTATTCAGAAAGGAAAGGAGAATCAAGTCAGTCCGTAGAATAGCAATTAATAGAGAAACAATGGATAAACACACAGTACATAGCAGTAAACAACTTCCAAACTTTAAAGGGAAATAAAAAATTATACGAATTGCTGTTACATGTATAATCTAGAACCAAGTGGGATTTCTTAGGGTTGTGCGAAGTAAGAAGAAAAATAAAACACCTAATGTTATTAGAAGGTGTTATAGAATTCTACAATTGGGTTGCAAGACGGAACTGGATTTTTAGTTAATGATAGAAGTAAGAAAGATAATTCTAGCTACAAAGCTAATCGCATTGAAACTCAAAAAATAACACAGAGGAGGACGGGTAAAGATAATAATTTAATAAATGAAGAGGTACTTACCGTCGACACTTGCTTGATCTGAAGATCACTGGACCGGTTTCGGCTATACGCCATCATCAGCAGTAGAAGAGTATAGATCTCTTAGAGTCGAGATCTATACTCTTCTACTGCTGATGATGGCGTATAGCCGAAACCGGTCCAGTGATCTTCAGATCAAGCAAGTGTCGACGGTAAGTACCTCTTCATTTAATAACTTACTAACTTGCGGTAATAATCGTCAATTTGACTATAATAATTTAAGTTTACTCTCCATTGTTGACGGCTGAAGCCAGTGAGATTGATTAATTTTATGATATGCTAAAGCTTGCGCTAAAAAATAATATCTGTAGGAGTAGGATTACATTAATGAATAAGGTCACGAATGCTGAAGTAGGTAAAAATCACAGATGTACCATCTGCACCTGCCTAATGCACTTTTTTCCATCGCATTTTCCGACTTCTTCATTGTTATCGCCTCCTCTTCAAATTCTATATTGCAGACCCGTGTACAAGGGGGGTGTTAGCTCACAATTTAGAGAACTAGCATAGTTCAACTTGATCTCGGCAATCTACCGCATAACTATCTTTTATTAGTTCTCTAAATTGTGAGCAATAAGGAAATATACAAGAAAATTTTGTTTTGCTTAATAATTTAGATACAATATAATATGTAGTAGGAGAAACAGAAATAATATAAAAGAAACATAAGATTATATTATAAAGGAATTGAGAGATACCTGCAGTTTGTCTACTCGTGTATATAGTTATTCTATTTTTGTATCATGCATTATGACATTACAGATTTTTTTTTATGTACCTGACTCGAAAATAGAGTTGACAGACTTGAATCATATGAGACCTAATGTAGTTAGAAAAAATGTTTAATTAGATCTATAAACTAACATAAAAGCATACAACTGAACAGTATTTGTAATGGAGGTGTAACAAGGATCAATGAATATATACATACTATATATATTTTCTAAATAATACAATATTGCATTAAAAATTTTCGTATCTTTGTTAAATACTTTAAAATCTACATTGTTTTAATTATACCTTACAAAAAAAGAAATGTTTAGATTAAAAATAAATCAACTTTCTTATTACATATTTATATACTATATACTTGTCATAAAGAACTAATTTTGATAATCTCTTTGGAAATTTTATCTCTTACATTCTTTACATAATTGCGTTGCGTAGGTACATGGTTATAAGGTTAAAATTAAATTCGACAAAGATGAAATTTACAACAATTTAGTTATTGAGAAACGTTCGTTAGATATACATACTTCTTATAAATGCTTTGTAATAGTAACCATATCGATCTGGTTACAAAAATATTGTTACAGTAGCATTAAATAATGACAACTATAATTATATATTTCTTCCATCAACAACCAAAGTCCAATGGCTGAGCTACAATAAATTATACATATTGTTTTATCAAATCTCAGGAACTGGGCTCGCTAAATGACCAGAACTACATAGAAAATAGGTTTTAACATTTAATGCTAATGGAAATGCTACATTTAATGGAAACACAATTCCTAAGGTAGACTTACAATATTACTTTTTTCTTAAATTGAAATATTGTAAAAGTAATTTTTAGAGATGACAGATGCAACTTAAAAAACTATTATAAGAACAGGAAATTAGTTATTAAAAAAAGTTTGTCAGACATACTTCTAATTAAATTGTATTTTACTGCATTGTAACCCCTTAACATGTTAAAATAAGTATAAAATATCGTTGCTGCCTAATCAATGAACTTACCCAGAGGCTTAAGAATAAACTGCTTTGATGATTGAGTTTGCCTAAGTTCTTAATGTCTATTAATAAAAAGGTAAAAAAATTGCCGAGAAATATATTTTTATAGAAATATATATTTTTAAGTTCAGTTACATCACATACAATAATGAATGTTTCAGACAATTTAATGAACACCCGATGGGAGGTCAAATGCCAGTCAATTTAAGTGGAGAAATACTCCGGT
>KZ651041.1:0-16923 GCA_001010745.2 Gerris buenoi
TCGACATTTTTTGTTGAATTTGCCTATAGAACCCACCGCAGTTTCGTTATGACATTTTATCGCGGGTCACCCATTACATGCATACAGTTTTTTTTAATTATTTAAAAAAAATAAATAAAAAACCACAATTAGACAAAACCATAGTTTTTTGTTGTAAATGACCTCTAGAATCACTTCGTTTATGTACACCTCACATTTCTCCACTCCAAATAAAATGTTTTCTTATTCGGGGGGAGGGGGGGGGAGCGTAGCCGAAATTATGTAGGGGGCCTGCACCACAAGTCCAGCCTATGGGCATTCAGATCCTAGAAGCGGCCCTAGGTCTAGAGTCTAGAAGTACCCAAACATTTTGATTAGCGACTCTGTGGGGTTTGGTTACGGTGGGTCAACGTAATTTTGTTGGTTTCTTGTTTGATCGGTACAAATCTTGCAATCGAATTTTAACTAACATTCCTAGTAGCTAGACATTTGAAACTTTCAGAAAAGCTCAGAACACGATGACAATGCATTATTTTAATACTTTTAGTCATTTTTCAGCAGAATTTNCGGACGAGAAGCGCAGAGATATTTCGGGGTCGTCAGTATTGACTACGGTCCTTAATAATAAGCAAGTCAAACGAAAAAATAACAAATACAAAACGACAAAGCAATGTAGCTATAAATAAAATAAACGGAATAATGTAAAATAAGCAATAAGTTTGACATCGAATACCTCCCTGTGCTGCGGATCCGCGCGGCTTCACTCCGAGCAGCAACAAATGCAAAAATAAAAATATCAGATCGAAACAGAGCAGTTCAATATTTAGATAGTTGGGGGGGGGGGGGGGGGGGGGGAGCGTAGCCGAAATTATGTAGGGGGCCTGCACCACAAGTCCAGCCTATGGGCATTCAGATCCTAGAAGCGGCCCTGGGTCTAGAGTCTAGAAGTACCCAAACATTTTGATTAGCGACTCTGTGGGGTTTGGTTACGGTGGGTCAACGTAATTTTGTTGGTTTCTTGTTTGATCGGTACAAATCTTGCAATCGAATTTTAACTAACATTCCTAGTAGCTAGACATTTGAAACTTTCAGAAAAGCTCAGAACACGATGACAATGTATTATTTTAATACTTTTAGTCATTTTTCAGGAGAATTTAATTCGTTTTCAGCAAATTTGCTGTATGGAAAGTTAGTTCGGGAAAAATCCACAAGTTATTTTATTTGTTTTGACTTATCCATATTTACCTACACTATTCATTTTGAAGGGTTTCAAATTTATACTAATTTATGACAGAAAATTTAAAAACTTAGTATATACAAAGTTATTTTTATCTTGTAATTATTATATACTTTTTTCTTTTTATAAAATTGTTAATAACTTTGGTTCTACCTAATATTTTTAGATGAAACTGAGCCTACTAATTGCGCAACTTGTTTGCAATCAACTCTAAAAAAATAATTTATTTCAATTTAGCCATTTTTGCGCCTGCTAAGTGTATAATTTAATACACTTATTTGTGAATATAATATTATATTCTTAGTAAGGGAATGAATGATGTATAATATAGTCCTGATTTTATTCCTAGAAACAAAACTATTTAGGGATTTCATTTTATTGCTAGGCCTACAGGACAATAGGAAACATTGCCACTAATACCTTGCATGAGCCCCACGCAGGTGGCGGGATGAAGGCTAGTATGAAAGTAAAAACAGTAATGCTTATCATAAAATATCAAGCCAATAAGAATTAAATGTGAGATATTATCGCAATCGGAAATACATTCACTTTAATACATTAGCTCAAAGAGGAAGTAGAAACAACCTAACATGTAATTTTCAATTTAGAATTTTTTATCATTTTAAACGAAGGTTCGATGGTTTTTTCGGTAGAGGTTAGAAGATTAGAAAGTTAAAGTTAATCACGATCAGAGGCAGGATTCTGAACTACCTCACTAATGTTATAACTCATTGATTTTTTTTTTTTTTTAAATAATTTTAAGAGAATGTATTACACGATCAAGTATGTGTTCGTTTAGACTAATTTTTGTTCTGAACCAATTTTTTTAAAAAGATATTAGGGGGAAAAACTAACAAATATCCTCTTAAGGCCGAAATACACGGCGACACTTTTGTTGCTAGATTGGGTGTCTAGATTGAATGTCGTAGTGGAGACACCGCCGCGCCGTGAGTGGACGCTAGACCACCCCTACTCCTACCCACTCCGGTCTAGCTAGTTGCGCTCTCGGTGTTTGTTTTCTTCGTGTAGACAAGACACCTGTCATGTCAATTTGCTCTCACACTCGGTCTAGGCTAGTTTCAGCTAGGTGAAACCTTTTCTAGAGCAAGCATGATCAATACCTCAGCCGGGCAACGCGTGTGGACGACGGAGGAGACGCAGATTATTAGACAAACGGGACACCGTGTAGACAGTTCGGATACTGGTTTAGGAACTTTATTCAAGGTCACACTCCGAGAGCATTCTCGGACACCAGTCTGGCCAAATTTTGGCTCTACGTGTAGACAGATCGGACACCGCTCTCGCTAGACTCTCTCGCACTAAGTGTCGCCGTGTATTCCGGCCTTAAAATTGTTGTTTGATGATTTTTATTGAAAGATTTTCTGCAAATGACGGTTCGTACAGTCGGGGAAGAACTATATATTAACTAATTTCTATTGTAATCAAAGATACTTAAAAAATAACACCAATAAAAATAACTTTGTAACAGCATAATTGCAAACAATTAAAACAAAAAGTTAAATAGCATATAATTTCAAAACCTTATTCAGTAACTGAAATTGTTTGGTATAAAAAACTGAAAATATGTAGGTACATGTATATATATAACATTAATTATTTGTTATATATATATATATATAATTTATTTTATTATTTTTTAAATAAAAAAACATTTGTCTGTTTCACAACTGGTACAGTTTTGTATTTTTCACACGGCAATAAACAAAAACATTCCATCAAAACTGAAACATTTTTTTTCCCAAAGCTTATAATTTTATACAGGGATATATTACAGTGAAAAGGAAAGTTCCCACTCCTTCTCTGCATACCTGAAAGGTAACTAATTCAATAGCATCGGGTCAAATCAATGTGAGATTAAACAATCGATTAGTTTCGATATCCCAACAGTCCTATTATTTAGATGTACTAATGACACACTATTGTTTCTCCATTAAAATAAACGTGTATCCCTATTTTGTATTAAGTTCTCCTTCATATAAAATATATACACATTTATTTTGGTATTATTTGCCAACACTTAATTACAGACATTTATTGTTGTTGAGAAATTCATTAATAAAGCAACTGTAGTGTAAAATATAGTTTTCTCATTTCATTCTTTTATTGTTTTTCAAGTAAAACAGGTATTCTAATATATCATTTTAAAGGCCTTAATTTGAACATTAAAGCTATTTTATTTGTTGATTTTTTAAAAATTTTGTGCATGTACTTTTGTACCGATTAATAATTTTGTTGTAGGTTAATGGGNTATTTCCTGTTTCTCAAGATAATTTATATATATATATATATAATTTATTTTATTATTTTTTAAATAAAAAAACATTTGTCTGTTTCACAACTGGTACAGTTTTGTATTTTTCACACGGCATTAAACAAAAACATTCCATCAAAACTGAAACATTTTTTTTCCCAAAGCTTATAATTTTATACAGGGATATATTACAGTGAAAAGGAAAGTTCCCACTCCTTCTCTGCATACCTGAAAGGTAACTAATTCAATAGCATCGGGTCAAATCAATGTGAGATTAAACAATCGATTAGTTTCGATATCCCAACAGTCCTATTATTTAGATGTACTAATGACACACTATTGTTTCTCCATTAAAATAAACGTGTATCCCTATTTTGTATTAAGTTCTCCTTCATATAAAATATATACACATTTATTTTGGTATTATTTGCCAACACTTAATTACAGACATTTATTGTTGTTGAGAAATTCATTAATAAAGCAACTGTAGTGTAAAATATAGTTTTCTCATTTCATTCTTTTATTGTTTTTCAAGTAAAACAGGTATTCTAATATATCATTTTAAAGGCCTTAATTTGAACATTAAAGCTATTTTATTTGTTGATTTTTTAAAAATTTTGTGCATGTACTTTTGTACCGATTAATAATTTTGTTGTAGGTTAATGGGTTTAAATACTTTTTTGATATTAGGTTTTTTATTTCTAAGTATTTATTAGTTAAATTAATGNTAACGACCAGAAAATCTTTTTCTCTTCGACATAGCACCTGTCCTCCAATCATTCTTAACCGAAATCTCATTCCTCAATCTAGCATTGTCCGTTACCTTGGCCTTCACCTTGATCAACCACTCACCTGACAACATCACACTAAGACTAAATGTATTGACATTTCAAGACGCTACATGTTGCTGCTTCGTCTTCTAGATCTTAGATCCAAAATTACACTGACTAATAAACTCCACCTCTACATAACAGTTTTAAAACCGGCTTGGACGTACGGTTACGGTTGGTAAGCCTTTTAACTCCCGTCAACTACAAACTTCTCAATCAAAAATCTTCATAAAATCACCGATGCTCTTTTTTATGTATCTAACCTCTCCCTCTCCCTCCACTATAATCTAAATATTTATTTTGTCCATGACCATGACCTATCTATATCCAGAGACTAATAATTCCACGAGTCCTTATTAAATACTCCAATCCTTTGGTAAAACTTCTTTCTCCCCAATCTATCCTAATAACCCACCGCAATGCCTGAGACAAAAGTGACCCAGATATCTATTAAAAATGGGATTGCTTATTAAAAATTAATTATTATCTAACTTATACCTTATAATTATTATAAATTTTATTATTTTGCTTCCCAGCTTACCGAAGGTAACGGAAGCTATGTGATCGTTCCGAAGAACGAAAAATGTTTAGGTCTCCGATTTCAAAAATTCCAAGACAGAAATCCGTTTCAGACATCAGGGATCATTTTTGGTTCCGTGTCTGTCGGTCGGTCTGTCGTTCAATTTTTGCGAACCGCCATATCTTAAAAACTACCGGTCCAATTTTAATGAAATTTGGGTGGTAGGTCATAATTAGCCCATTGTTGGTCCTATATAAGTTTAAACCTTCTGTGCCTATTTGTTTCTCTTTCACATGCCCACAAACATACATTTATTTACACTTATAGCTTCAAAAGTACTTATCTGATTTGAATGAAATTGTTATAGTTTATCGAAAGTGGAGGATATACAGAAGTTTCGGAAAAGTGTATTCTATTCATTAAATCGGTACATTAAAAAGAACGCTTGCCCATAACATTTGTGGATAAGAAGAGGCCTTATTTTTTATTACACAATAATTGATACCAACTCCGCTTGCATTTAGCCATTTTCTCTCTCATCTGGTTTCTTGATGACTCCATTCCAGTTCTTTCTTTTTTCGGAATATGCTCTGCACTGCGTCTCAGGGTGTATCGTATCCACCAATTTCATTGTATAACTTTCTTGAAACTTTCCCTTTCAAAGATCTCAATTAGCAATTACACTCAATATGATTTTCAGGCTCTTCATTTCAGCTGTTAAAAACCTATCTAAATTAATTTAATATTGCGTAGTTTATATTACTATGTTACTATGTTTTTATTAGCTTGCTTTCTTGTTTGTTTGTTTGTTTGTCCAGTACAAATCTTGCAATTGATTTCTAACTAACTTCCCGAGTAGGTAGACATTTGAAACTTTAGAATAGCTCATAACACGATGACAATGCATTATTTTAATACTTTTATCCATCTTTCAGCAAAATTTAATTTGTTTTCAGCAAATTGTGCTGTATGGAAAGTTAGTTCGAAAAAAAACGCAATTTATTTTATTGGTTTTTGCAAGTCCGATATTTACTATCTTCATGTTGACAGGTTTCAAATTTATGATATATGACAGAAAATTTAAAAACGTAGTATATAAAAAGTTCTAATTATCTTGCAATTATTTTTACAATAAGCAGAATAATTTACATTTTTTTTATTATTCTCCAAAGTTTGTACCACTCTAACTGGCCAGAAATTATTTCAATTAAAATAAAACTAAGCAACATTGTTAATTAACAACTAAAACTTTAAATGTTTTAATTAATTGGAAACAAGTTCTTCAAATATTTTAAGTTTTCAAAGATAATAACAAGATTAGAACTATTAGGAGTGAAATATAATATATGAGATATAAGCAGTAGAATAATTAGACAATAGTGAAACTTTATACACCAAAATAGTAAAAGTAAATTGTAGGTGTGTACAAATGAGATTCTATAAACTCTTAAGTGCTTTAAAACTTGGATTCAAAATAGAAACATGTAATTAGCTATCCAAGTTTCATTAATTCCTACTTTTTCATATAGGTAATATGGTTTTATTATTTTCTTAAATATCCTATAGAACTAGTTCGTTTCTTTAAATTTAAATTAATGTTTCATGTTTTACACTTGCATTTAATTTTAATTTGCAATAAACTTTTATTTTATGGTGTATATTGGTGCAATAAACTTATAGTTTCAAAAGTTTTATAAAACCAGGCTAAAGAATTTATGTAGAAATTAGATTCTATAAACTCAGTGCTACAAAACTGAACTAATGTGTGTGTGTAGATGTATGGGTAAGAATGATTGACTTTATTGTGTATAATTTATTTTAATTGATCCATGATAAAATAATCATTGGATAATATTAAAATAATCTGAAACTTAAGTTTTTATATGAAAGAATATTTTTGGAACGAAGTTCCTTATGGCACGTTCGGAGCCTGGGAGTGAATCCGAAAAAACGACCAAAATCACCGTCACAAAATAACCGTCATAAAATCATCGTCATAAAATCACCGCCACGCGAAATCCGTCACGAAATATCTACCGATGACGATAACTTGAGTAAAAGATCACCGAGTTAGTTGAAATTTGGTACACATGTTCATTTTATCAATGCCCAGGCTGAGTACGTTGGAAAACGTTATCCGTCCAAGCGTTCACGCGCAACGCTCGTGTAACCGTAAGCTTCAAAAAGACGGGAAAAAATGTTATTATGGAACCCTGTTATTTGTTTTGTTTATTTTTGTTATATGTCAAATTATATGTCACTTGGTTTTATAAATATCTAAAATAAATCGTTAACAGTTTATACGTCTTTAGCATTTTATGTGATTTTATAATTTATATTTAATGAAAAATGTAAAGAACTTCGTTCCTACCGGGTGTCCCGCGACACCACACGTATTTTTTTTTATTATATAATAGTGAGGAATCTAAATGAAATAAATCCTAAAATAACAGCTCAAAATAAAATATATATTTATATTGCTTTTGAGCTTACCGAAGCTTTTGAGAACAAAAATGTTTTAAGTCTCCGATTTTAAAAATTTCAAGACAGAAATCCTTTTCAGACAACAGGAAAATGTTCGGTTCCATGTCTGTCTGTCTGTGTGTCACTCAGTCTGACTGTCGGTATGTGTGTCCACGAATCATGAAACGTACGGTGATAACTTGAGAAAAATGTCGACCTATTTTAATCAAATTTGGTAGACAAGTTCATTTTACCAATGCCCAGGACGAGTTCGTTGGACTACATTATCCGTTCTAGCATTCACGCGAAACGCTCGCGTAAAAGTCAACTTCAAATTTAAAATTGGAATTTTAGGTCTGGGGAAAAAATCATAATTTATATATTCAACAAGATAATAATTTTTTTTCAATTACAATTGTTTAGTAAAACCTACAGTGACACCCCTTTTATGTGTAAGAGGGCGCTAAAAGCTGTTAATAGTTTTTAAACAATAAACAATACACAACAATAAAGTAATATGACGTTAATGTTAATGTAACAATAAAGTACATGATAGGATGTGAGGAAGCTATGTGCCACACTAATGACATTCTATTTTTTTTTTTAGAGTAACCATCCTAATTGCTAATCGAAACTATGAATTTAGCTCACACATACTTAAAGTGTACTAAGTTTTAAAGTTCACCAAAGCTTATACAATTTTTTTCTTTAGACTTATAAAAGCACCTGTATATTTTTGTAGAGAATTCAGAATCAAGTTTTACAAATTGACCTCATAAATAAAAAGAGTGAAAAAGAGTTCATAATTGAAATTATAACGTAAAAAGGAGTTTCTAAAAGAAATTTCAGGAAGTGTAACGACTTTCCTGTCGGGTTCTCCCAGTTGTGTCACCGGGAAACCACCAGCTCTGAGATTCAAAAAAAAAAAATCTCTCTTATTTTAAATTCCTGAACAGAGGAAAACTAAGAAAGAGGGTGAGACAAAAGGAAAAAAAGGCCTTGTATAATCTAGTACAGAAATATGCAAATTTAAAATTTACTAAAAAGGGTGCTATGAAGAAAAACTTTTTTTTTCAGTATAACCTCAAGGGAAAACTCCTATAAATATTTAATATTTTCCTCATTCATAATGAGATTTGACCATTCAAGTCTTATTTCTTTTTTTAAAAATACCTGACTAAAAACCCCTTTTCACCCGCTAAATAAAAGAATAACAACTATAAATTAGGACTTGTAATATTTTTTACATTATAAAAATAAAATATAATTTATTTACTTACTTAGCAGTTTATTAAACAGCATTAATTCTACACCAGTTTTATATTAAAGAAAACAGGCTTGCCACTATGATAATAAATTATAAAATATTGTAGAGAATATAGAAAGATAAATTAATTAAGGTTTAAATAAGTGTAAAAAGCTCAACATTAGTTATCCGTAATTATTACAAATAAATTATAAACAAGGATTTGAGGGTAATGTTTCTACAAGAAAAAGATGTAATAGGATAACTTGCCTTTCTCTTTCTTCGTTACAAAGTTATTATATCAGTGACAAACATAGAAGAAATTGTAAGAAGATTTAATATTAAAATATTCACTAATTAAAGAATTATATTTGAGAATAATGTCACGGACTAAAGCGTCTACTAGAACTAGAGTATTTGCATTTTTTCTTGATAGATATTAACTTCGACTGACGCTGCTTCTATTATTAAAAATAAAGTAATTACTTTAAAGTAGTAAAAGGTAATTGTAAAATATACTAGTAAAGGATTTGTACTTTGAAGAGTGCTAATATGGAATAAACTGGGAATTATACAAATGAATTAGAATTCCAGACATCAGAAAAAATATATACTTAATAATCAGCTCTGCAATATAAAATAAAAAAATTTCAAACCCAAAAACATAGTAGGGGTATCTAACGTCAGCAGATATTCGATTTTAGTTATTTATTTATATTTTTATGAATTTAGTCGTTTTAAGCTCTCCTAACATAAAATACAAAAATAGTTTTCACAAATCATTTATAAAACTAAAATCAAGTCTTCCAACATCGAATACTCTCTCCAATGCCCCCTTCTACGTCTTCAACTTCACTCTCTACAAAGATCCCATGTTTTTTTTGTCCATGACCATGACCAATTTGTATCCCGATATCACACATTTCATGAATCTCTATACAATCACCTCAATCCTCTGGTGGAAATCCTTTTATGAAGTGACCCAAAAATTAACTTATCACCTAATTTGTCATTAATTCATCAATGCTTACTTATATCTACAATATCCCATGGTAATTCATTTTATTATCACTATTTATGTTAATATTTTCTCACATCTATTATTATTATTTTAACACTTCATTTAATTTTATTTTAATTTTAGCTGAAATGAGTAGATAGCTCTCCCGTGGTACCTCTCTCACATTCAATAAAACATTTATCTAATATTAACACTAATGACGTATCTATACAAATTATGTAGTTGAGTTATTAAATTAAGAACAAACAAATTGAATAATATAAAACTTGATGACAATCCCTAACAAACAGAAAGAGAGAAAGGCTGATAAAATTTCCTCCACCGGGGGGAATCGAACTTCGAATACCAGAGTCCACGTGGCAATGCAAAAGCATTAAGTCAGTGGCGTGTAAGCAGGATTCTGTAATTCGATTCCCAGTGGAGTCAAGAATGTTTATCTTTCTCTGAAAGAGGGGACAACCATCATAAATCGAAATCTATGCTGAATAGTGACTACTGAAGTAATTAAATTTGTTGTAGAGGTAAACTAACCGCGTAAGCCAGCAAGACACGTGAGAATTACTGGTATTTCTATGTACAGTTTAGATTAGTTGTTGACCGTGAACTTTTATAATTTAGTCTTAGTGGAGTTTAATGTGAAAGATTTTCTTTGGTATTATAAAAAAACAAATTAATTATTAGGGTTATAATGTATTTTCTTTTAAGTGAAATTATACTAAAATTATGTATATTAAGGATTACCGTGCTCATTAAATATTTGAGTTTTAATATATTTTCCGGGTTAATTCGGTATTTTACAAGATACTTCTTGTTTTTTTTTGTTTTTTTCTATTATTACCATCATTCACAAGTAGTTTGAATAAGCACAAGAAGGGGGAGACTCTTTTTAGAGGGTATGGAGAACAAAAGTGATTCTAGAGACAATTGGTTCATATATTAAACAAACAGATAATACAGAGACATCGTTAGTTAGCAGTAAAAGAAGTGTGATAGGAAATTATCTTAGAAGAAACACGTAAGATAGCACTTTTTATTTATCGAAGCTACTTTCAGCCTTGATAAGGTCATCATCAGTAGCTATGTACAAACATGTATTATAATTTAAGTGAAAGTCCCGGAAAACCGATACAATAACTGATTAAAAAAATGATAAAACAAAGTAGTTTTTTTATTGCTTTTACTTAGTATACTTAGTACAGTACTTAGTAATCTTCTAATCTTTTAAGACACTTTTTTCTACCGATTTCTTTTGTGTGATATTCCCCATTACCCTTCCTTGTGTGTCATTACATTATACAGGTAGTGTCTAACATCATGAAAGAATTTGCGTATTGAAGAGTATACGCTGGACGCTCATCCTTTATGACGCATTTTCTTTACAGGATAACCTCTATTACATCATCTTCAATAATTAGATCGTTAGTGGGAGGTATTCTTGATGGATTTACAGAAACATTATATCCAAGTAAATTTACGTGGAGAAACAGTAAACGGTCAATTATCAGTTTTAATTTTCAAATAAATTCAAAAAAGTAGAAAAGCCTAATAAACACTTAAGGTTTATTATGGGGAGGAAGACAAGAATAACAATAGGTCCGAAACAACTCAATCTTTGTCATACACGAATGAAAGTTCTTATAGTGACTATCCCATAATTTCTAGCATCCTTAATCATGGACACACATAAATATTTATATGGCATACATATGGTATTCTTTATAATCAATCTTAATGTCCCTGACCATATAATAAAATAAAATTAAAAAAATAATTTGTAACTAACTAATTAATTAATAATAGCGTCAATGTTTAAAATATATTTAACCTTAGAAATCAGCTTCTATATAATCTAATAATTTGATTTATATTTAAATAGACCACATTTATATGTATTCCTCATAATTAATAATAGCAATGCAAGTGGATGCGTACCACCAAGACATGAATGAATTACTGTATTTCTATAGCTAGGTATAAAGGGGTTAGCAAAGTATTCACTTTTTTAAAAAATCGAAATATAAATAAATAAAAAGTTGCAGGAAATAATAATATATCTCTCTAATCTAAAGCAAACCATAATATTCCCACAAATTTAAATTATTAAATACTTTTTTTAAGCAATTTTCAGTCCAAATCTTGGGTATGGTATTATGCAAAATATATATTTATGCATACACACACACACAGACATATATATATATAACTGCTTACTAAAGCTTGCAGACATCATAACCCCTTCGACTAGTCCATGACTTCTTACTCTTTTATTTGCTATTGTCCAAATCTTTTGCAGTGCATTTCCTTTACTTGTCAGTTTCTCAAAAAAACCCGTATTGTACTTTTTAAATGATTGCGTTTCCAATCCAATGATCAAGTTCATTCGTTATTCAGCTGTTTTATTCCAAGTAATAATTTCGCAGAAGAAAGTCGATGTCTTCTTACAAAAAAATGGCTGGAGGTAAGTTTGAATGAAAACGTTTTTTTCTTACAAGCCTTGCATCATATGTGCTAAGCATATACTTGACCGGATTTTTTTCTTTCCGTGCCCCCTTTTTTACTTATATACGAACAAAGCTTAAGGACATTCATTGTTCTTGAAGTGTACGCAACAAAACGGAAGTTCAGGGTTACTCAAGGTTAGTAGGTCTCTCACAACTTATTGTATGTTGAGTTCCAACTTGGATCTAACTACAGTCTGAACGTATCGTTTATAAATGCAAGTTTGGAATAAACACCACGTGTTGGAAGGAAATTATTGGTGACGTCTCTTCACTACAAATAAATTTATTTTATTTAAGTCGGCTTTTAATCATTAGTGATAATCATTAGAACCGATGAGTCGATGAGATAAGTAGAAATTTGAAAAAGAAAGATTACTTACTTTGCTTACTTACTTATACACTTTGCTTGCTCTTTCATATTCTCACTGGCACTGAAAAAGACTACTAGAGCCGGCTTTGTACAATACGTCCAGTTATTACACACGAGATTTGGATTTGTCCTNATATATATATATACACTCATTAAATATTTGTTTAGTATAATCTATAAGTTTATGTATATTAATAGATTATTCTTAACTATTGATGTATCTGTATCCTATTATATATAATGTATATCTAATAATTGTTGAATCCTTATCCATCATCCTAATCCTCTCGTACAACTCTTTACCCACATAGCCCATTCCAGGTAACCCTCCAAGACATCTCCAAGACATCTGAAAGGGCACTTGGCCGTGGGACCTACTAATATAAACTTAGCCTTATATTAATATATTATAATTATTATTGCCTTCTATTATTATTATCTATGCATTATTAATCTTATTTACCATTAATTAACAATTTTACGTTATTAAGTGTTTTATTATTGGATTACTTCTTCACGTTATTCCCGCTATGAAATTGGCTTGGCAATTACGCAGCACAAAGAGATTAAAATTAGATGCAGTGTTCTATGCAACTTTTTATCCTCTTGCTGGCGACACTCAAGTGAAAAATTAAAATATATAATTTGAATTGTTGAAATTTGATAATAAATTTCAGCACGAGGATATAAAATTGTATACGACACTACATTATATTTCATTTAAATAAATATCTTAGTATAAACTATAGGGAAAATATAAATTAAATAACAGTATTGTTTCAACTCATTGTGCCTCTTAATTGCCAAGTATACATTTTTTTTTTTATGTTTAAACTTGTTTAGTGATTTGGAAAATTAAATGTTTGAGTTTGTAAGGGACAGAGAATAAAGAAGACGGACAGACATACAATCTTACTGGCTGGATTAATACTGTTATTTAATTTATATTTTCCCTTGGTAGGTTCCAGTAAAGGATAGTACGGCTGGGATCTTATTCTTGGTGGGGGCGCCCAGTGTCCCCTCCGATTAACCGAGGTCAGTTATGAATTTTAATAGAGGTAAAGGAGATTACAATAAAACAAAATAGACTGCCAATTGGTGTGGTACATAGCTTCCTCGCATTCTACTCACGTACTTCATTGATTTATTTTTATTTTATTGTCTAATTGCTTTAATTGTTTCCACCGTTTTTTTCAATCTGTCTAAATTGTTTTGATTTTTTGCACAAATTAAAGTATCAATTTAGCAAAAGTTGAAGATCGAAGACGGTTCAAATTAATCTGGGACTATCTGCGGGCTACATTCCATAAACTATAAAAGTTTCATTCAAATCTGATTAGTACTTTTGAAGCTATAAGTATAAATAAATGTATGTTTGTGCGCGTGTGGGAGAGAAACAAATATTTGCAGAAGGTCGAAACGTATATGGGACCAACAATGGGCTAATTATGACCTACCACCCAAATTTTATTAAAATTGGACGTGTAGTTTTTAAGATATGGTGGTTCGCAAAAATTGAACGACAGACCGCCAGACAGACATGGAATCAAAAATGATGTCTGAAACGGATTTCTGTCTTGGAATTTTTGAAATCGGAGACCAAAAATATTTTCGCTCTTCAGAACGATCACATAGCTTCCGTTACCTTCGGTAAGCTCAGAACCAAAAATTGCTTTTTAATAAATATTAGTTATTACAATAAAAGTCGTTTCAATAGTGAAGAATGTTATTTATATCCAAGTTGGTATTATTGGTAATACATTAGGTATAATAGTAGCCGAATCTAAAAATTAACCAGGACTATCCTGTTGAGCTTGTAATGTATTGAGATACAACAATAAAATAACTAACATTGATTATAAAGGTTATTATTATAATACAAAGTCTTATACGCTATAAGTCCGGTTCAAAAATATCTCTGCTGTAGTAAATAAATCTCGGCAGTAATGAGAAAAGGATTAATCGTTTATTATATGTCTCACGAAAAAAAAGAGATGGAATGCTTTAAGTGTGATTTCAGCTCGTTGAAATGAGGAAACTGATAAAGGATTATGTGTATCAAGTAACAGAGAGAAGAGTCTGACACATTTTATTAATGGATTAGATGTGTTCTTCAGATAGTATTTTTTTATTACATTGAAGATAGGGAAAATGATTGTGAAAAAAGGAGGTTAACAAGAAGGATTGAAGTCAACAGGATTCTTAAAAAGAATTCTTAAGGGTAAAAATGAAGTGTGATATAACTTTAGCCGAGGGGAGTCGGCCTCAAAGAGTTGGCGAGGCCAAGGTCTCCACTCTAGAACGGCACAAGATGCAGAGCACTGTATAGAAAGTGAAACCTGGAACAGGCTTCCAGGTACCTCCACGGCTCCGTTCTCTTACTTACTCCAAGCATTAGATCTCACTAAACTAGAGATAACAATAACGACAAAATACCCTACACCTAATATCGAAATAATATCTGAGAGTCGTTCTATAAAGCTTTTCATTCTGTTCCTTTATTTTATTTTTAAACACTCATAAGTTGTCTTTCAGATAAGCGCGGTACTAATACTTGGTTGGATTTGTATCGAAAATGGTATGGGGGGTCTTGATTGTAAAATCCAAGACCCTAATAAAATAAGGAATATCGATGGGATATCAAGTCTCTTGGAAAGGATTCATTGCGTCATAGGGTATTTATAGCTATTTTAAATGAAATGAGGAAACAAATTGTTAGTTTGAAATCAAGGAAGATTTTATTTTTCAACATAAAAAGGATTTCAACTACTAGGTTTAAATTATTAATCATTCTTATAAAAATATAAAAATCTATTTGAATAAGTATATAAGCTTATCAATGTACTAAATGTGCACATAAAGAAGGAATTATCCTTGACTTTAAATCAATTATCATTGACTACATGTTTAGGCTAAGGTTCATATTGTTAAAATAAATACATTAAGATTGTAACTCTGAAACAAGTGAATTCAAAACAAGGAAAAACCAGTACTAAAGTATTGATTTAAAGCCCCTCAGGATGGTAACCTTTGCCTCGCAACTAATTAATCTGAGCTTAGAAAGTGACAAATATATTTCTAGGATGATCTCTTTTTGTGTGGGGAGTGACTTTGCTGCGCCGTAGAATATGCCTCGAAATTTTATACAGTTCTAACGATTAAATGAGTAAATAAATGCTAAAATATTGATGAGAGAAACAAGTAGTTTTATAGATTAGTCCTTTGGAAAAGGGCTGCTAAAAGTATCCCTTAACCCAGTGGTTCTTAACCGGAGGGCCGCGGCCCCCCAGGGGGCCTCGAAAGGTATTAAGGTACTATATATATTATATTTGGAGATTTTAAGGGGGCCGTGGTTACCAAAAGGTTAAGAACCACTGCAACCCACTGCTCTTGCTTTGTTTTCTTACGAGTTAGGACGCGCGGGATATAAAATTACCCCTGCCAAAATTTTCTCTCCACTTTTGGGGTCTGAAATACAACAAAATGTGAAAACTCTGAGTTAAATTAAATGACTAACACATAAAAAACTGTTGGAAATCACTATGGTGGCAGTTGGACACCTTGATTGTCATTGTCAACCTTGTTTAGTTTGTAAAGTGTCACTCTGTCTCACTTCATATCAAGACTTTGTACAGAAATATAGTTCCCAGTTAATATAATATATCCAAAGTGTTAATGTTTATACCTAGTTATAGTAATAACTTCTCAATAATAACAACACATAATAATTTTATATTATGTACAAAAATCGAAATGTGTATACAGTATGTCCACGGATGAAGTTGTTGTGTATGTGTATATATACATATATACAGTGTGTCCCCGGATGAGGTTGCCAATAGGTGTAAATGACAAAAAATTTCATTTTTCGAGAAAAAGTCACTCTTCATAAAAAGTTCTGCTTATTTTTAAATGAAGATTTATCATTTTAAAAATTCATACTATGTAAACTGCACTCAAAATTCACTACTGTCTACAATTGCTACATGAGTAAAGTGGGTTTATTTTTAATTTTTCGGCAAAAAGTTACTCTTCATAAAAATTTTTGCTTGCTTTGAAAAAGAGAACTACCATATTAAAAAATTAATTAGATGTAACTGCACTCAATAAATTATTTTTTTTTTAAATAGCATTAAGAGTAAAGTGGTAGAAATTTTGATTTTTCAAATAAATTTCACTCTTTATAAAATGTTTTATTTTCCATCCAAAAGTAATTTATGCCATAAAAAATGTTAATATCGAAATATTCGGTTTTAAGTGTCCCCCGATTGGGTTGCCTATACGTGTAAATGAAAACAAATATCATTTTTCGACAGAAAGTCACTCTTCATAAAAAGTTCTGCTTGTTTTCAAATGAAGATTTATCATTTTAAAAATTCATACTATGTAAACTGCACTCAAAATTCACTACTGTCTACAATTGCTACATGAGTAAAGTGGGTTTATTTTTAATTTTTCGACAAAAAGTTACTCTTCATAAAAAT
>KZ651041.1:17935-33948 GCA_001010745.2 Gerris buenoi
ATACTAAATATATATATATATATATATATATATATATTATATAAATAATCTTATTTTGAGACATTAATAACATACTTGATTTCCAATACATAAAGAAACAGTCATCTTTTTGCTAATTAAATATAATTAATTTAGCTTTTAATTTATCGGGGAGCCATTCACTCCATTTTTTTATCCGTCCTTAAATCTCTTCCATGAAAAAATCGGTCTCAAATTAGGAGTTAAAAATCATAAAATAATAAAATTATCATTTGAATTATGAACAATTCAAAAATTAACAATTTACGAACAATGATAAATTATCTTAAGGCACAATTTTGTGTTACTTGAAAAATATCTAAATGTTTTAGTTAATTAATTGCTAAACCATCTGACATTCTTTATTCAAATATAACACATTTCTTTCTCCCAGGAAAAGTCCAAGTAATAGGAGGCGACAATTTATAAAGCTGAAGCTGACTTATTGTTTCATCTACTTAATGTAAGCTTCAAGAAGCTTATAAAAATAATTGAATATGACACTCAAACCATATGCCCTTGGTTATACTACAAACATGACACCAGTGGTAATCCCTGAGAAAGCTTTCGTTTTGAAACCTCTTAATGACTATTCGCGTTAATGAACCCAGAATTTAATTTTACTAAAACAAAAAAAATAAAAAAAATATGTATATATATAGGAAAAAGGGAAATACTGACGAAGCCCTTAATGAAGGTTTGATTAACAGCGCTTGACTGCTCCTCAAGTAATTAAAAAAAGGACTTTTTTTCTCTCAATTTTGTATTTTTCACTCCAATCTGTTTTTTATCTGTCCATAAACCTCTTCCATGAAAAAAGCTGTCTGGAATTAGGAGTTAAAAATCATAAATTAGGGGCCGTAGCTCAAGTGGTCCTGGATTCCCAGGAGAACTTGAAGTGGGGGTAAGCAAACCCACACTTAATTTAATTAATAAAACATATGTGTGAATAACACAGTCACAACATTGAATATTTAAAAAAAAAAAAAAAATAATGAAATTTAAATAAAAAAAAGAAACAAAAATTTAAATTGTAAATCCTTTAGCTTGAAAAAGTAAAAAGCATGTATTTTTTTTAATACACACGAACGTTTACTTTGAACAAAGCGATAGAGATTAGGATTAAATTGAAGTTAATAAAATGCCGTCATGTATTCTTTAATTACAAAGTAAATAACTTCTTTACTTTGACTTGTAGCTTGTAATTTAAACAGAAAATGATTTTCTTGGAAACGTTTTATTTTTAAAACAATCATATTAACGTTTTTTGTTTATTAAATTGATTTAAGCTAAATATAAAATTATATATAGCATTTTTTAGAAATATTTATCTACACATTAGTTATTATATAAGATACTAGCTGGATACCCGTGCTTCGCTACGGAGTTTTTAAACTACCAGGAAATCATACAATTTTTTTTACTATTGGAGAATATCTAGATTCTATCCCTCCTACTTATACCCCGACCTCTTTGATAATTTAATTTGCAAATATCCTAAATTTATCCCCCTCCTAAATGAAAATATGACAAAACTGTATGTACATAACAACAATTACTGTACTCTAAAAGAGCTTTTCAACGATATGCATCATGAAGGGTATTCATTACTTTGACATTTGTACCCCGTACCCCTGTGTACAAAAATTAAATTTCGAAAATTCATGTTGATAGTTTTTTTCCCCTTGCTTTGTAGGCCAATTGTGCAAATTTTCGTCAAGATTTGACTACAACTGTAGATTTTTATAAAGAACATACATTCGTTAACTTTTATATATATATGGCCACCATCTTGAATCAAAATGCCCGCTTGGTACACCATTTATCTAAAGTTACTAACTTCATAAAAAGGAGCTAACTTCTAAATTTTAAGGTTCTAGTGCAAATAGTTCCGGAGATATTGTCTTGTAGAATTTTGTGTATAAATGGCCGCCATTTTGAATCAAGATGTCAGATTTTAAAAATATTTCTTAGCGAGCACCTAAGAGGTTAGAGGAACGCACCTACAAAATTTCATGGTCGTAGGTCCAGTGGTTTCAGAGATATCGTGATGTGTCAGTGAGTCAGTGAGTCAGTGAGTGGTATTTGGATTTTATATATATAGATAGGTTTTTCATCACTTATTTTTTACTTCCATGAAAATGGAAGTACGGGTACGGTGATACCCTCCAAAACGTGATTCTGAGATATCTATGAAGGAGGGTTTTAAGAACCTGGGGGTACCATAGAAATTCGTTTCATATACATGTATGTCTGTGCGTACGTATGTAGTATGTATATATGTACGTACGTTCGGAATTTTAAACCTTTATAATATCGCTTCTAGAAATCGTCTTGAGATGCGATTTGCGGCATTTTTTAGAACATTTGTCGTCTGAAGTTATCGTCTGTCGACGATAACTTCAGTAGGCTTTATTGATTTCAATTTCCTTTAGGGTATATATGTGTTCTATATAGTAGATTGTACCTATTCTTTTTGAGCACAATCGGACAAGCGGTTTGGGAGATATTGGCATTTTAGTGTTTTTGAAAGGTTTTTTCGGAACCAAGTTGCGGGTAAACTGTAAGTCGTATCGAAAAGCGGATAGCTCCAGCTGTAACTGATTTTAACAACTTTGGTCCTATGACTTTTTGTCGTAGGACCATCCCTTCTACCTTAAATAGATACATGTGTTTATTTATCATTATTATTTTTGTTGCAAAACTATAATCAATATTAGCTGTTTGTACGATGTAGTTTATAGAGTTCTCTCTTGCTCACGTATTGACACGGCAAAATTTAATGGAAGTCATGTATGGGATTTCCACACCGGTACTTAAAAATATAAGTGGTTGTTTATTTATTATGTGCACAGTTAGAGTTTGATTTCCAACGAGATGAAATTTAGTTTTATTCAATATCTTATTACCTATTTTAATCCTACTTTTTGGGACTTACAGGAACTTAAAATACACCAAAATATTTGTTGATACTAAAAAAAAAAAAAAAAATAAATAAATAATAATATTTTGTAATAGTTCAATCCTAGTGTATATTTGCATTCTTTGTTTGGTTGGAAGAAGATTGTATTTTAGGTTTACATATATGTAATATTAGAAAAATTCTGAGCTAATTTTTAATTAAACTTCACTTCCTAAAAGGGTTAAAAGATTGCTAAAATTTCAAGATTATGCAGGCAACTTTTTTTTACGCAATGACGATGTAGAAAGCGATACCATGGGATTTCAGTCTATCAAGCTTACATTTTTAGTAACCTCGTCTCACAACAGTTTCAACCTATCTTGAAATGTTTAGGACAATTATAGTGTTAGTATTATAATTATGAGCTCTTCGTTAAAGACACTTTAAACAAAAATATCAAATTCTTATAAGCAATTACGGTAAAAATAAAATATAACAATTCTTAGAAAATTAATAATAAAAATAGAACGAATATAGGACTTCTTCTCTCAGAACCTCTTCCTTATTCTGTTTAATTTTATAAATAAAACAAAAAATACTCTGTCAATTAGTGTGGCAAAAAGCTTCCTCGCGCTCTATTACGCATAGAAAAGGTCAGTTTAAGAAATAAAAATACCTCGATAAATATTAAATAACATTGGTTCTAACCAACATTGTTCGGAGAAACAAAGCCTCCAACAGCGCCAAAAGTTATACGAAACATTATTAAATTGACTTTCAGTCGACAGTATAGTTATTAGTTTAATCTAAATATTCAAAGTCCAATTAAATTATCTTACTTTCTTTTGTTAACTAAGAGCAAGAGAATTGGATTTGTTCTTAGAGAGGTTGCGGAATTTTATTGTCATGGCTATGCCATAAAAAAATTAAACATTATTTGTTTTGATTTTTTATTACAAAAAAAAAAAAATCGGACACCACACCATCAATAAATAAACAGGTAATGAGTGTGCTAGTCACTCAGGAAAATATAAGGGTCCTTGGTTTTGCCAACGGATCCTAATAAAATGAAGGGTTGCATCGACTTTAGCAAAAAAGGGAACTTATTGGCTTCTAAGATTAAGGGTGCACAATCTTTCATAATAATAATAATTGTTAGAGGACGAACCACTTGGTTGAACCTAGCTCTGTCCTCGATTGTTTCATGAATGAAAATCAGATCATGGCATGGGATCGAACCAACGACCATTCCATAATTGGTTCAAATCCTTCCATAATTCTCGATTCGCACAATTTATTATTTTTCGCCATGTTTTGTTTTTAAACCAAAAAATTAAATATCGTTGTTAAGCTATTCATAAGTTGGTTTTTTATTTTATTTAAAATGTCACAGAAGATTAAATATTAATTTTGATAGAAGTTGCGAATGATTCCGAAAAGAAGTTACATGCATATGTGGAGCAGTATCTATAGATAGACTCATTACATTGGCACACTTCGTGATAAAACCATGTTTTATACTAAGATGATCTATCTTGTTCTATAACGATTTCTCAATTGATACTTGTTATAACTCTTAAAAGCTGTTGTTAACAAACATTTTTTCTTCTTCATTGAGAAGTATAGTAGTTTCCAGACTATTCCTTCCATTTTTTCGCTGTGTATATTGCCTGTCCATTGTGTACTTTTATTTCCTCGAGGTCTTCTTAACCTCACAATACTATGGGGATGGCGCTTTTGTCAAATATTTTTTTTAAAAATCCCTACTATCATCCTAAGGCAAGACGTATGTTTCTATTTTTATTAGAAACCATATATGTACACACTAGTAGGACGATACGTGACTCTGTTTAATAAGATGCCAGATAAACAACATACGGTAAATAATGAAGTAATTATATCCTATAGTTAAGAACATGTAAACGTAAAATCTATAGTTGACCTATAGATATTATTTAATCTTTAAAGATGTTAAATATATTATTAAAAACTCGGTGCGATACAACTCAGACAAAATTTCTCATTTACAAGTTCATAATTACTTAGCCCAGTATTTTCCATTTATTTATGTACACTTAATTATATAATTTAACATTTTATCAAAATAAATCATAAAAATAACTTATCCTTGGCAGGGAATCGAACCTGGCCTCTCTCAGTGTGCATTTAAAGCTATTTTCTCACGATTTTTCCCGGGAATACACTTATACAGTTAGGTTAGTATTTTAATGGATTACATTTTTACAATTAAAATCGTAGAAACCGTTTTCGAGAAATAATATTTTAATTATTTCGATTTTACCGCGGGGTATTATTTTTTAAAAATAATAATTATTCAAAATTTCGTCAAAATCTGGCCAGTACTTAAGGCTCCACGCGTCTACACAGACACAGACAAATATTTAAAAAAAAAAAAAAAACACACATCTTTTTTGGACTCAGTGGACCATGTGTAAAAATCAGAAATAAATTCAGTGGAAAATGTGTGAAGCCATCAAAATCTTAAAAACGAATTTTCGCGCTGTCACAATACTTTCTCTTGAAACGAAAAATTAAAAATATACTCAGATTTAAATGAAAGCAATTAAAACAAGTAACTATTGTATTGCTTAATTATATCTCTATTAATAGTTAATAAGTTTTCTAAATGTAAAAAATACTTACATTTTTAATTAACAAAAACTTTGAAAAATCCATATCGAATAAGGTCAAAGAGTTACCTCCTATTTATAGTCCAGTCACTCGGGCTATTCCCCTCCGAATTCTGTCGGACTGAACAGATTCACTTGAAATTTTGTGAAATGAAGGGAAAGTGCACAAATAACAAAAGTTATATAACGCCGATGTGTGCTTCCGCCCCAGGGGTGGCTGCCACCCCTTCTCGGGGGTGGATTTTTTTTTGCTCAAAATAACCACGGGAATCGATAAAGGATAAAATTCTAAGCAACTTTTGTTCTATAGAATTTTTTCCGAAAGTCAATACTTTTTGAGTTAATCGTGGTTGAAAACAGCGAATTTTCATTGAAAAAAAGTCACGTTTTTTTACGGTTTTTCACGAATAACTTAAAAAAAATATGCCTCTGATCTAAAAAGTATGTAATACAAAAATGAAGCCCATAAAAAAAAAAAACAAAGGAATCTATTTTTTATAAAATAATCTAGGTTCAATACAAAGAGAGATATGGTGGGTGAAAGGAGACATTTTTTTGGGGAAAACTTGGATCAATGTATTCAACGTTAAATTGCAAGAAAAGGGTTGATTTTTCGGGGGAATAGATACAGAAGTTTTTTATAGTCCATGAAAAGACCTTTAAAATGAGCACTGTTAAAAGTCATTTGCATGTAAACTGAGTGAGTTACAACTTGTTAAAGATGGACTCTTTGAATATATTTTAAGGAAAAAAGGGCAGTATAATTAACCTAATAACCACCAGAATTAAAATTAATCGTTTTCCTTCTATATTACATTTTATTTTAGTGTTCTTCATTAGATTAGTTTGACTGGTTTAAAACGCATTATTTTTTTAAAAAAGTTAGATTAAATTGCATCGCCTATTTTGAATTTTTTTTTTTAAAAATCCTTTTTTTTTTTTTCAAAATAACTTAAAAACTATATTATATACGTAAAATATGATAGAATACAAAATTTTAGCTCTTTTTTCAAAAAATATTTTCATTTTTTATAAACTTCTGTAGCATGAAAATCAATGGAGAGATCATCGATTAACGTGTATGTCTTGGTGTGAACACCCCCTGTTTCAAGTGTTTCAACCCTTATTTTTTCAAAATTGAGGTGTAGTTTGGCTTTCTAATTAACCTAGCCTTGTAGCTCTTGAAATTACCTTTCCAATGGCTATGTATACATATATCAAAGCTAGAAAATTAACTGACTTATTCAAGAAAAACCTCATTAAGAAAATCTTTCCGCGACTTACGAGAAAAGGCTCTAGTGTTTTATGATAATCGGTCAAAGGGTTTTAATTATACCCTAGAATAATAATTTTATCATAGCTGGTGCAGCGAAAACGTGTCAATAAAGAAATCATTTATAATTTAAGTCCACGTGTAAATTTTCTTAAAAAGTTAGAACACTTTTCAAAAATTAAAGTTTTTATTTCTATAACAAAATAAAAAAAAACTTATTTACATAGTAAACTTTTTTCTTACTTTTCTACCTTTTATTTTATTAAATTTTTATACAAATTCTTTCCAAAGGAAAAAAGGAGATTTTTTTTATCTAGGACTTTTAAGTTAAGATATTAGTTTTTAGAAATTGACTTTATTTATTTATTTATTTTTTTTTTTTTTAACAAAAACTAAAATAATAAGAAAAAAATACTTTCATTTCTAGTATATTTTACCTTACTGGCATTTTTCTCCAAAGCTAAATAATACGTATGCTTTTAAGATATTGTAATTAAAAAAAAAATAATAATAATAAGATCATTTTGAAGATTTTAATGCTACAAGGAAAACAAAATCTCGGATGTAAGAATAATTTAAATTACTTTACTTTTTCGGGTTTCGAGGTCGTCCTAGAAACCCTTATACTTTTGGTAGTTCGTCCGTCCGTGCGTCCGTCGCATCTTACAGTATATCTCCCGACCTACTGAAGCTATAGAATTGTAATTTGGTATACAAGTTAAACTTTATTGCCCGAAAACAGAAAATTATTGCGGACTTAAACACTCCAAATTTCTGCAATCTGCGGTCAATTGCGAATAGATCGCAATATTTTATATATATTTTTTTAATCTTTAAGTTGAGTGCCATTTCAGAGGAAAGAACCAAATAAGTGCACACCGAAGATAGTAAAGGATAATATTATATGCACACTTTGTTTCTTAAAAGTGATTTTTTAATATATTTTTTGTTCAAAAAAATAAAATAAAATAAATAATAATAATTTACTTATGAATTCTTATGACTGAAGAAACCCTTTTAGTAACTTTTTCCAAGTACTTAAAGGGATTTTTAATTGATAGTTAAGCCTAACATTAAACAATAATACAATTACTTATCAATCCAAATATACAATCACTATATACTCGTATATATACATATTTCATGTCTCAAAATACCTTAATATTATAATTTACCACTATTTTTCAAATTTTTCTTTCCCTTTTAGTGAGTGAAATGTATTGTTTTTAGTTATGGGTTTTTTAAGATCATTTAAGGGTTTTTTTTAGTTGGATGCCTGTCTGAGTAAGTGTTGTGAGTCTTTCCCTGACATGCACACTTCTACAGTTTTTAAGCTAGAAAATTTAAACTTGGTACATAAATCCTCATTCTTTAGAAATTTGTAACGCCATTAGCAAATTTTGCTGAATCAGTGTAAATCGTATAAACTCTAAAACATCTCCATTTCCATATAATTCCATTCTGATATCTGCTGCCATTTTGCATATAACGACTTTTACACTTTGAAAATTTAACGGTAAATAATTCCGGCACTACTTCGCCGATTGAAGTGAAATTCGTACCAGTTATTACTTTCTATAAGATAAATAATTCCTCTTTATAACTGTTACCATTTTGGAGATGAGGGAAAGTCCCGAGACGCCCCACGTCCGATTTGATACAATATTATCTAATAAAAATAATAAATTAATATCATATTAAACAATTACTATTTTTTGCTAGAAAAGTTGGTGTGAATTCAAATAGTGAAAGAATGTGACCCTTTCTTCACAATAATAACATATAATTTATTGCGCCATTTAGCCTTCTTATAACAGCCCCTAAAATGAATAAAATAGGTAGCTCTCTGTTCAATTTTATGTGTTTTAATCTTATAATAATATTGCAAGTTAGTAATCTCTCATATGCATACTTATATCAATTTATTAAATCCTTATTGTTGTTCTTTGTAGGCACAGATGATGATTGAGAGGAAGAAATGTGACTAAAATACAAATTAATTCTGAAATCATTCCAAACTCAAAACTCATTTTGAGGTCCCTTGAGTCCATAAACAAAACAGTGGTTTTTAAAAAAAATTCTGTAAGTCGTCTGTGCAGCCGCCCGCTTATGGAGCCTAAACTGGGCCGATTTTGACGTAATTTGGAATATATGTTCAGAAAAATCCCCAAGGTGAAATCGAGAAATAAATTGTACATCTAAATTTGGGGGCACTATCCCCTAATCACTCTGAAAAAACGTGAAAAAAATTATTTCTCGAAAATGTTCCGACGATTTTCATTAAAAAATTCTATAATGCAGTCTATTTTAATATAAATCTAACGATATGAGCCGTTTCCAGGGGGAAATCTAGTTCCTGAGAAAAAAGCTTTAAACGCGAAGGGAGAGAGGCCGGGTTCGATTCCCCGCTGATAAAAAGTTATTTTTTATGATATATTTAGATCAAAAGTTCAATAATTATTAAATGTACCAACGAAAACTAATAAATGGAAAACACTGGGCCAAGTGGTTCTGAACTCGTATATGAGAAAGTTTGTTTGAGTTTTATCCGGCCGATTTTTTCTCTCGTTTTAACGATTTTTTTACCTATAAATAACTCAAATAAATAACTATCAAGAAAATTATAAACTTACTCACATCCATAAATATACTAGTGTGAATGTGTACAAACAAATTGTATATTATTGATATTAGGTTCTAAAATGAATAGCTATGGCTCTAGCTATACTGGAATAATTTAGTAGGATACATTCTAATTATTCAATAATACATATAAACGACTTCTTATTACAATAATATGTGAGTACATGAAATGCAGTTAACTGCATGTGAAATAGCGCTTCTCGACAACAGTGATTAAGGTGTCATAAAAAAATGAACTAATAACGGTCCACTGAATCGATAGAAAAACAAACGTTTAAAGTTTATTACAAAATAGTTAGAAGGATGCAGTAATTAATGTGTAAAGTGTTGTAAAAGGAGTGCAAGGTCATACAAACGTTTTGAAGTGTAGAGGGTGGAAAGTTTAGCATTTAGACACTATTGTTATTGTAATGTACGGGGATGGCTTAAGGATGTGATAAACCTTGTTAAAAATAACATTTGTTGAGGGTTAATTAGAGGAGGTGGTCGCAGGGGTTGCGCAAGGTAAGAGGACAAGCGGCGGGGTCGAACCTGGAGTTGCGGGGGTAGGAGGGAGGGTTGATAAGCCACCGCTGACTGTAGGTAGTCGTCAGTTCACAATCATGAGGGTTCTGTGTCTAGTTCTCGTGGTGGCGGCCTGCGTCCTGGCCGAGGAAAAGAAGGCTGAAGAAAAGAAGGTCGAAGACAAGAAGCAAGAGAAGAGAGGTCTCTTTGGTTTGGGCCACTACGGCGGAGGTTATGGTGGGTATGCTGACTTCCACGATGGAGGATGGAAACCGATCTCTAACCACCACGTTGACCACATTAAAGCTGTCACCATCACCAAGAAGGTACCTGTTCCTTACCCGGTTACCGTAGAGAAGAAGTATGCAGTACCCGTACACGTACCCGTTGATAAGCCCTACCCTGTTTATGTTCCGAAACCGTATGCCGTACCTGTCGAGAAGCCCTACCCAGTAGCGGTCAAAGTTCCCGTGCCTAAACCTTATACCGTAGAGAAGAAGATACCCGTACCGGTCAAAGTACCCGTCGACAAGCCTTATCCTGTACATATAGATAAGCCTTATCCCGTTTACGTCGAGAAGAAAGTACCTTATGCCGTCTACAAACACATACCCTATCCAGTCAAAGTGCCCGTAGATAAGCCTGTTCCTTACCACGTCCCGGTCGAGAAGCTTATACCTTACCCTGTTGAAAAGCCTGTACCATACCCAGTCAAAGTACCAGTTGACAACCCTGTTCCCGTAAAAGTCTACAAGCCAGTACCAGTACACGTAGAGAAGGAAGTGCCCGTACCGGTAGAGAAGGAAGTACCTTACCCCGTCAAAGTGCCAGTTAAAGTACCTTATGAAGTACCCGTACCCTATGAAGTCAAGAAGTACGTACACATTCCCGTGCCAGTAAAGGAAGAGCACCACGACGAGCATGGCTACGGTCAAGAAGAACACGGTGATTACTCGTCACTCGGGGACTACTCATCTCATGGTGACATAGGATCCTCTCATGGTGACTACTCCTCTCATGGTGACTACTCCTCTCATGGGGACTATTCGTCTCACGGCGATATCTCATCTCACGGTGACTACTCATCTCACTCCGAGTACGCCCATGATTACCCCGCTGCTCACGGAGGTACCAGCCACATTTCATACTCAGGAAGTACTCACAAAGTAGGCTACTCTTCACATGTTAACCACGGTTAAACCACCCCTTACCTCTTCGTTCCTATAACTTATAAGTCTTTCAACCACCTGTTAATATAGTTTAAGTGATTTTTTTATACTTTTTTATAATAAAATTAAAAAAAAAAATATCTAGTGTTTTCATTACTTTATTTTAACCAAAAAATCACTTATTAAATCATGAGTATTTTAGGCTTATTTTTAAGATATTTACTACTTTATAGTTTTATAAACTTGATACTTAGGTTTTGTTACATAAATTATTTTAAATAGGCCAGGTACAAAATTATTTTTTTCATCATAAAAAAAGTAGTTGTAGAATCAAAATAAATTAATTCTAAAATTATTACTATTTAAAAAAAGGAGAATAATTTTCTGCTAAATTTAGTCCTTAAAAATAACTAGGATAAAATAAAATGTGATAAAATAAATGTAAAGGCATTTTTATATGAATTAAAATAGAAGGTTTTTTTTTTTAAATTAATTGAGACAACGTAGGACAAGACAACAATTCCTTCCTTACCTGTTCCATTAAGGAGCCCGGTATAGGAACTAGTTAAAACGTTCGAATCATAGCCGTTCAAAGTATCCATAAATGGTATTTTAACCGATGTTTTATGAAAAATAAGAGTTGTAACAAGTAAGTACTTTTTTTTATCATAAATGCTTCGAAAATAAACTGATTTCTTAACTTTTGCATAATATTATGATTACTTGACTTTTGGATAATATTATAATTAATTAGCTTTTGCATAATATATTCAATAAATTCTATCAAATATTTATTAAATTCTATCTAACTCATGATTCCCAAAACGAAGCTCTATTCAATACATCCACCTAAAAGGGCGGCCCAAGCCATAGTATCTTAATTGCCCCTTAGCAAAATACCTTCTTATTTTTTAATTCAATTCTATTTCTTTATTTACATAGTCTGTATGTTTTAATTATTCTTTAATCATTATTAATTTACATATTAACTGTTCTATCAAAAGCTTTAAAGTCCATTTTTTGAGAATTAAAAAAAAAATTACTTAAGAAGAACATTAGAAATTAACAAAAATAATAATAATATCAAAATTACTGTCAAAATAATAGTAATAATAATAAAGCACAATAGTGCGAACCTTCTTTAATAGCAAGGCAATAATGTTTTGTGACTAATAATAAAAAAGTTACATTTAAAGTAAAAATTATGTTGCACTTAATTTTTAAATTTATAATTTTAAACGTCATATATATTTACCAATAAATATAAAATTTACTTACATCCTTCTTCAATAAAACAAAATATTATTGTTCTTTATAATATTAAGACCTTTAAATGAAATAAAAAAATAAAAAGATAAAAATCGGTCAGAGACGACTCAGACAAACTTTCTCATATACGAGTTCATAATTACTTAGCCCAGTTATTAGTTTTCGTTAGTAATTATTATTGAACATTTTATCAAAATATATAAATAACTTCATAAAAATACCTTCTTCTCCAAGGGGAATCGAACCTGGCCTCTCTCCCTCCTCGTTTAAAACTATTTTCTCAGGAACTAGATTTTTCCCGGGAAACGGCTTATAACGTTAGATTTAAATTAAAATGGACTGCATTATAGAATTTTTTATATGAAAATCGTCGGAACCGTTTTCGAGAAATAATTTTTTTTACGTTTTTTCAGAGTTTTTAGGGGATAGTGCCCCCAAATTTGAAGCTAATTTTGAAATTTAAAATAAAAAGAGGGAAAAAATTAAATAAAATTTATGTACCTACATTATAAAACACGAGGAAGCAATTCATCCCACAAATTTTATATTTATTAAAATATGATTTATAATATTGACTACAATAACCAATCTCGTGTCTCATTTTTTTTTCAAAAAAATAAAAGAGAAATGAAATCAAAGGAAAATATTTCCAAAGATTTATTTAAAGACAAAAAATGATAAAACCAGTTTTGTAATTTTGATATAAAATATTACCTAGATGTGGAAATTCAAATTACAAAAAAGTGCTAATCCTAAAAACTGAGCATAGTTGTTTTTTAAATTTAAAAATATATATCTCGGTTGTCGTTCCGATGCATTTTCAAAATAAGCATTGCAACTGCAGTTTTTCAGTAAACAGTGTTTCGTGCAAGCAAATAAAAAATAAATTTCCCTATAATACCAATTAACATTTGAAAAAAGGATGCAACTTTAACTAAGCAAGTATTGGCTTAGGGTTCTATTTAGAGAATTGTAAAACTAACAAGAACAAAATTCCGAACGATAGCAGTAATTATTTAATAACTGACCGAAAGAGATTCAACACTTATAACAAGAGGATTATTTTGTTTAAAATGGTTCCAATATAATTTATTGTTAAATTTGTTAACAATTGCAATTAATTATACCACAAAGAAACAGAGAGAAGTCATAAATAAATTCAGATTCTTTGGCTAACTGGTAAAACATAAATCTCAATCAAATGTACATTTAAATAAAATTACGTCTGAAATATATTTCATTTAAGCTTAAAGAGTAATAGATTAAGCAAAAACTATCAAAATTCGTACCACTGGATACGAAATTCGAAGTTATAATTAATATTCAATCGATTATTGAAATCGGATGTATAGTATAATTGAATCAAGGCACTATGATTCACCGCTTAGAAATTAAGTTTTTTCTAGTGATAATAAATTGTTAGTCGGATCTCCAACACAAAATATATAAAATGACTTAATTACATCAACTGCTCAGTATTTATTATACCTTTTTTAAAAAAAATGTTTTTTGTTATGTTAAGCTCCAATAAAGGTTCTAAATTATAGGACTTGAATTAATACTTATTTAACATTTTAATAAAGTGTGGCACACAGCTTCCACGCGTTATGCACGTATATTGTATACGTACGTGCATAGTCTAATTAATTTAACTGTCTCCCTTTTCTTTTTTTAATTCTGTCAAAAATCTTTGGTTTTCTTACTTGATATAAGTTTTAATTAAGCAATAATAAACAGCTGGTTGAAATTAACCTGGGGCTATCTGCGGGCTACTTTCGAAAAACTTTCCAAAAACTATCTGATGGGTACTTTTGAGGATATTAATGTAAATAAATGTGTGTCTTTGCATGTAAATGAGAAAACAATGGGCGCAGAAGATTTGGCGCGAACTTTTGGGTGGATAATGCTGTCCAACGAACTTTTATAATGTAATACTACCACAGAAATTACATCTACAGCTAACTACATCTATAAACTACTATTTCTTTTGTGCAACCAATTATGATCTATACTAATGTATATTATATTAGAAATCACTCTTAAATCACTGATAATAAAATTATATATAAACTCAATGCTTATTCCGCTACCTTGGTAGACTCGGAAGTAGGGGGTGTGTAGTGTGTAGGATTGTCACTTCAAATAGTCTGCTATTTAAATTAGTGTGACGCATAGCTTTGTCACATATGTACGTACGTTAATAATGTACGCCCTATTATTTGTTTAATTCAGTTGAAGACTCCACTCCACTTTATTTATTTGTCAAATTTGTTTTTTTTTTTACACGAATAAAAATATCAATTTAACAGACGGTAAGGGACCATCTGTCGCTACTTTGGGCCAACCATCAAAATTTAATAAAATCAGAGGAGTAGTTCTTAACATATGTTGGTTCTTAAAAATATCTGTACTTATAAAACCAACCTACCCGAGAACAAAAATGTTCTCTGATGTCCGAAACGGATTTCTGCCTTTGAATTTTTTAATTCTGAGACAAAAAAAAAAATCGATATTTTACGTTAAAACAAACGAAAAAGTAAAATATATCACACATTTTTATGTGCGTATGAGAAAGTTTAGTAGACGAGTAGTGTCGGAAGATTTTTATTTTGGGGTAAGTAATGCCATTCTTTATCTGTCACTTTTCTTCATTTTTAAATTAAATAAAATAAATTATATGATAAGTTTTATTTTTATCACTTCATTTAATTTAGATTGAAATTTTTTTGTCTAAAATGGAAAAATTGATATTCTAGTCCTTTCATGATCTATCTCGATTCAATTACATTTATATCTCTCTCCCCCCCCCCCCCCCCCNAATCTTTAGAAGCATCTTCAAAGGGTGAGGTGCATCATGACAATAACTTGAAGCAACAACAAGATATTCTTTTTTTAACTTTGTTGTTCCTTCAAGTTAACGATGCTCACCGCTCCTGAAGATGCTTTTTGTAGTAGAAACGTCGGAATTTACCCTTCGTCACGCAGATTTCACCAGAAAACCAAGCTATATAATAGAGTAAATGAATTATTCGTTACGTTATCTTTGATTTGATGTGGTATTACATCCTATATAATAAAATAACTCGCATTCCTGGCCGACGCGACAGCAGCATAGAAGCAATCCTCCAGCCGAAAATCCGTCCGAATTTGGGAGAAGGGCTCTGATACTTGTGATTCTATACTGTAGACAAATCGCCAGCATTTTCATTGACGAATTACCATCCTAGTAAGATGACAGATGTTTCATTAGAGCAATGGAATGAAAGTACTTCATCCAATGTAACTATCTACAATTTAGAAGGAGAAAGGGGAAGCGCCACACATAATCATGGTTTTAAAAAAGAGCGACTTGTTTTTCCCGGCAATTAGAAAAGCTTTGCTGATATTGCTTTCACAGCTCTGCACAACATGCAATATCGAGTGCTCATTTAGCTCCCTTTGCCGAATCATAACATGGCTAAGAAGTACATGGTGAAACCAGGTTAAATGGATTAGCCATGTTAAGCATTCACCGACAAGGAGTTTTCGCTAACAAGGAGCATCTAAAATTGCTTAACTTTGGTTATCATTACCCCCCCCCCCCC
>KZ651041.1:34107-46987 GCA_001010745.2 Gerris buenoi
TATATATATATACTACCAGTCAATTTTCTAACCAGATATTTTATTTTATTATACATATTAAGCGGAGTTTTAGTGCCCCATTTAAATGCACTTCTATTGGGGATAAAAGCTGTAATAATATTCAATTGAGTAGATCTGGTGCTTAGGCTTCCACGGCTTGAGTCGTAATAAATAGCTGGGTGTTCCAGTGAAATCCGAGTCAAGAAGGGGTTGAATTCCGAAGTTTAGCTTCCAATCTTTAGAAGCATCTTCAAAGGGTGAGGTGCATCATGACAATAACTTGAAGCAACAACAAGATATTCTTTTTTTAACTTTGTTGTTCCTTCAAGTTAACGATGCTCACCGCTCCTGAAGATGCTTTTTGTAGTAGAAACGTCGGAATTTACCCTTCGTCACGCAGATTTCACCAGAAAACCAAGCTATATAATAGAGTAAATGAATTATTCGTTACGTTATCTTTGATTTGATGTGGTATTACATCCTATATAATAAAATAATATCCTTTACAATAAAAAAAAAAAAGAAAAGAAAAATCATATAAAGAAACTACCTCCTTAACTTAATTATAAATATGTAAAAAAAGACAGAATTGAGGAAGGTGACGTTAATCAATAATTTGATAATTTATTACAATCGTAAATTTTAGCGCTGAAGTCCTTTTTGTTCATATTTATTATTTGGTATTATTTATGTTATTGCTTAAGACTATAAAATTGAAATATGAGTATAATTTTGTCCGAAGCATCATGTATATATAAATAACACATTTATTATGAGCAGTTATTACTTCTCTGAATATGAGATTATATAATTTTCCAGGACTCAATTATTTTGCGTTCTAAAAAAGAGTTTGAACCTTGTCTCAGTTCCAACTTCTACGGACTCCATCTCTACGACCTCATTCCCTTCTAATAAATAGGAAGAGTGCTAAACCTAAGCAGATACGTACAAGAAGTACAGACGTATGTCATTGCTGATATAATTATTGTTCAAAATAAAGAAGTATTTCGTAATCCTTATTAGATATGAAAGTAAAATACAATTTTGGGAGCAGTAGCAAATATGTGTGATTAACTTTGTTTTATAACTTAGTTAGTTTGAAGAATAAATGTGCACTATTGATGTCAATGGAGTTATAAAAAGAAATACTCTGCTACAAAACCAATTAAAAAGCCAAAGTATGTACTTTCTAAAGCCAGCTTTTAGCCTCGTGGCCATCATCAGCGCTGGTAAAATCGCCGATGAGTCGCGTGGGAGGCAGAAGTCGGAGTCGGATTTTTAAATTTCCTGGTTGCCGAGAGGCCGAAACATGGCTTTGGAAATAAAATTAATTTTGTGGAAAGGCTTTTATTATTTGCTTTCATTAGTTAGCTTACTTATAATAATTATATATATTTTTTATTAATATATAAGTTTAACATTTTATTTTCTTGGCCATTCGAATCTGAATTCCAATAAATCCTGAGATACAAGGTAAAACATCAATCAATTACTATCATCACACAATATATCAGACTCTAATGTGGTCGAAACCTTCCATTCCTTACAAATTAAGGTGTAATCACAGTTATCAAAAACATGTACAAGCGCAATAAAATTTGCTCAGATATACCATATGTTAACTCACGTCTATTGTTAATTAATTAAAATTTGAATGTTTCATTTGAAGTGCAAACTCAATTAAAACTTACTAGCCTGAGTGGAATCGCTTGAAATTAATTCTCCTTTTTTATAGAAAGTGTTATTTGGCTTTAAATGGTTTTCCAATTTTAATTGGACGTTTGCTATTTTTTAAGTCTTATTTTCACCAGATAAAAATTTAGGCACTCTACTCTATTAGCTTTTTAACTATCTGACAAAACCATAAGTTTTGAATTATTCCTAAATATAATAAAAAGATATGGAGAAATGATATACATATTTATCTATGTATAACAAATTTTATAAATTTTTAAGTAATTAAATAATACTATTATAAATGTTGTTGCCACAGCATTCTGCTGATTTGATCATGTACTTACATATATTGTTACTTTTTTGTATTTATAGTTATGTTGGATCAATAAATGGCTTATTTATTTGTTTATTTATTATTATAATGTTTAAAATTTTTGAACTATTACTTAGATGGATCATAGTTTCGAAAGTTAAATGGAAAAAAATATATTTATGTATATATAGTTTCAATTACATTTTAGAGTAAAGGAAATAGATTTATAATAGACAAAATAAGGACACGTTAATTAATAAAATTACGTGAGAAAAAATAACTACATTGAAAAAGGACTACATTTCAAAATGATTTCTATCCATCTCAGTAGATGAAAGAAAAAATATATAATTATAGTTATTGACAAAAAGCTTTTTATATAAACTACTTAGTTGCTTCATTCATTCTTTTAGAAGTCAGTTTAAATCCAGTCACACAGGATCCCATTGACGAAATATGAATACTACAAGTGGTCAACGATACCGGGTTTACAACTCGTCCAAATGAAAAACAGGGCAGTAGGATTTAGGTGATTGGGGTAGCAGGTAACTCGTTTCCTCGAGCCCACATACCTTACTCGGACCATAGTTACATCATACGTATCGACTGAAAAAAAAAAAAAATCCAAACAAGAACACTAACTTAACCATTTATTAGCTTCCTAGTATGTCAGTGTGTCAAGTTGTAAAAAATTATGACATTATTTTTTATGTTTTGAAAAAATATATTAATTGGTGCTTTCGTTACACCATTAAATTTAAAAAAATTGATGTCACTTTAATAATATTTAATCACAGGAATAAATATGAAGCAAATATAGAGAGAAAAAAAACAAATAACTGGAAAATAAGCAATGTAAAATGTCTCTACCAATTAGGCATTTAATGATAACTTTAAATGGTCTTGTTTATCGAATTTCTTTAAATGGGCAGAAAAAAAATAGATAAAACATTTTTAATGGCATTGTAGTGGTTCGGCACAAAACTAACACTTTTTTTTTTAAATCGGACGTCATTCGTTTCTTCTTGGAGGAGCATTGAGATGTACTCGGACTTCTCTTTCGCACGACTCTTTGTGAGACCACTGCCGAGATTTTCGTTGCACATACAACAATTACCTTTGTAAAGTATTAAAACACTTGGGAGCACAAATATGTTTAAACTGCGTAAAAACAACTTTAAATGTAACTTCTATCTAGGAATCTAGGTGTAGAAATAGACAGTGGCGTACCTAGGGGGGTGCGGTGGGTGCGGTCCGCACCGGGCGGCACATAATTTGGGGCGGCATTTTTTATATTTAGTATTAGTTGAAAAAAAACAACTTATTAACTTCATAAGTTTACTATTCGATTTCTACGACTTATGAATTACTGAGTATAATTTCGAATATTAGGGTTTAGAGATAGGTGCGGTGACGGGATCGTAAATAGCAGTAAATTTGTAGCAGCATAAGCCCAATTTCAGCTCTACAAAACTAATACTTTTCGAGATATGACACGTCAAAAATTTTCAATTATTTCAAAAAAATTAAAATTTTAAGTTTTGCTTTCGTTTTGGGCTGAATATCGGCATAACACCGTTAACCTTCGAGAAAAGTCGTAAGAACTAAACTTGTAGTAAATTTAATTGGCTTCCTTTTACGTTCAATGGCTACTCTAATCGTCCAATAGTTACTGAGATATGACTCTTAGAAAATTAACAGTTTTTCCAAAAAAAATTGAAATTTTAAATATTGCTCTTGTTTCGGGCCCAATATCGGCATAAAACCGCTCACCTACGAGAAAAGCCATAAGAAACGAAGTTTTAGTACATTTATTTGGCTTTCAGACAAGCAAAAAATGAAACCTGTAGACGAAATAGTTCTCCTGCAATCGTAAAAAAACAAAAAAAGCAAATTTTAAAAAACCATTACCAATAACAACTTTCGGGCATTTTATGAAAGAAAAATGTGTGGAATCATGTTTTAAGGTGGAAAAGTGTAATTAATTACATGTATTTACACTTCAAGTTTTAAGCAAACTAGAAAATAGTGATATGTTTACCCCTTCATAACTCCGTAATCCTTAACTTTAGCACATAAATGCATAAGTCCATTTCTGTTCAAAATTTTATGTAGATTAATTTTGTATATGACAATATTAGCGCTAAACCTAATAGTTTTCGAGATATTTGCGAAGAAAGATTAAAAATACCCTTTCACCCTCCTTTCCTCCCACCCCCCACCAAACCTGACGCTGCAAGTCGTGCAACTTTTTATCACTTACTACGAGGAGGGTATAGAACAATTTGGCGTGGGGTAGAACTTTTTTTTTGGATGTTTAGGTTTGGACAATTTTTTAGCAAATTTTACTGTACTATAGGTGAGGAACCTAAGACCTCTGAAGGTTTCTTGTGGTCGTTAAAAAAGTATCTTGTTTAAATTTTTAATAAGGTTGCGTTTATAGGTATATCAACTTATGCGACCTCCTTCATTACTGCCTAATTTAAATATGACATCCAATGGTAAAAAAATTTCCCACTTATAGTTTGTCTCAATTGCAAGTATTTATTTATGTTTATTAATTTATAAAAACCAAATTTGATTGACTTATAAAAAGGGCGGGAAATTGGAGACCGCCCCGGGCGGCAAAAGTTCTAGGTACGCCACTGGGAATAGAATAATAGTTCCCTCCGAGGAGCTGCCTCGGGGAAAAGTTATTGGTCGTTGTCACGCCTTGTGCGGAATCTTCGGAGCACTTTATGTCCAATCTCGTTGTGCGTAAAAAATGAACATAATGTTTCCGGTGTGAATTTTATAATCATCAATTTTGATCTGATCCTCAATTTGGTCTCCGAGCCAGAAGAAGCGAGATATTCACAAAAAACCAAATTTGTTGTCCTTTGCCCTTGAATATCTGTGAACGCGCCCACGATGTCATTGTCGATTTTCAGAATGTCAAAATGAAGCGATAAAAAAAATTAAAGTTCCGATTTTTTTGGAACAGAAGCCATATTTATGACTAAAGTAACTGGACTAATAAGTTTCAACCTTCTGCGCCAACTCCAGCGCCCATTTGTTTCTCTTCTACATGCGTCTCATATTAATCTCCGCCCTCTGCGTACATTCAGTATTGCTAAAATGATACTTTTATTCAAGCAAAAATAATCATTAAGTGCGTAATAGTATGTGAAGAAGCTATGTACTACACTAATTGGCAGACTATTATTTTTATTATTATGTTAATCACTTTTTCCTTGTTGCATATTAAGTTAAAAAATGAATTTTTATTATTGTATATATTTTTGTTATTATTTTATTAATTGTATATCAACTGTAAGTCTTCTTTTGTTTTTAATTTGAATTGATTAGATAACCACCGTCTGTTTCAGGTTACTATTAACTAATAACCACTTGTTATGTTGCGAAGTAATGTCGCAAGGTTCCACCTGTACAAAGAATTGGGCCTAAAGCCTGTTCCAGAAGTCGAATAACATGCAAATAATTATTAAACAATGTAGTAATTAACACCAATTTCCCAGGCTAACAGTTATGAGATAACTTGAGATGCCTCTGGAATAGGACATTATTTTTCCCAAGTATTTTTACACAAACCTAAACTTTTTTTTTTACTTAAAACTACCTATCGAAATATGTGAACTTTTTTTTCTTTTTTTTTAGTCCGACAATGTTGAGAATATTCTTCAATTGTCTAAATTTTGAACGATTTTCTTTTTAATTTGTTAATTAATTCAAAAAATCGGAACAGTTTGTTAACATCAAGAAAGCTAATACAAGATGAATTAAGTAATTACTAATGTTCTATAATTTTTATTTCAACATAACATAAGAAACATGTGTAATCAAAATTATCAATATGCTTATAAACTCTAATTAAACAATGCTCCAGCTTAATAAGAGTACCTACAAGTAACATTGCTATTGACTCTGTAATAGCCAAATTTTATGGTATAAAAAATTACACTATGAAAACAACATTAATTATATTCGTCGAAATACTATTAAAGTAACAAAAGCATTGTGATCTCTTTATTGGTCTCCGAATTAAAAACAAATTCCAAGACAGAAATCAGTTTTAACATCCAAGAACTCTTCTCCTGTCTCTCCTCTCAGTCTAATTATAATAAAACAAATAAAACAACCAAATAATAAACTACAGTTGTCCGATTTACACGAATTTTGGATGGTAGTTTTTAATAAGCCATTTGTTGGTCTCATTTTTTTTTATTTCAACTTTCTGCGCAAATTCATTATAGCTTCAAAATAAGTGTGACCCTACAAGGAATCGAAAGGTTTATCTAAAGTATAGAGTCTGAATTTAATATTACTTAATTGATCCTTTTATGTAAGGGTGATTCTCAAACTACGGGCAATTTTCCTCTAGTTTTAAGAGAGAAAATTTGGATGTATGTCCTTTGAGACGCGGTCACCACCGAAAGACCTAGAACTTAATTTTAATTCTATCCGCGCAAGCTTACGATCTTTTTATAACATAAAATAAAATGTTTAATTACAGTAATAAAAATTTAATTACCGCCATTTTATTTAAAATTAAGGTAATTACACATTTTTTAGTACGGTAATTACATTTGATCATTAAATATTAAATTAGAGCCAAATAAATAAAACTACACAAATATCCAAGTTATTTCCTTAAACAGCAATATAAGGGCTAAAAAATAAGCCTGGTTTCATAAATATAGTATTTTATAATAACGATTTAAATTCAAATACGGTAATTACACGAATAAAAGTACGCACCTGTTTGACAACTTTAACTAAAAAAAAAATCAGAATAGACTAAGGCTTTAGCCGCCATTTTTTCGCGCCTTTTCTTGTCAATGTTGCCAGCTTCTCAAACTACTAACCGTAAAAAACTTCCCTCGCACTTGAGCAAAGTGAGGGCTCACTTTATTTTTCATTACGGTAATTACAAAAAAACATTGGACATTTTTTAAAGTCCTGTACGCCAACCGTACATCAGTAAAAGATTTATAACAAATTATTTTATTTAAGATTAAACTGTCACCTGTGAATAAACATTGAAAATCTTAAGAAATATGTTTTACATTTAGCATGAGACAACTATTTTGGATAAAATCCTATTTTGGAACAAATACGGTAATTACATAATTGCATTATGTTTGAATTTTCAATTATCCATATTTCAATAAATATGACCGTAATATTTTTTTTTTCCTGAGATTTGGTAATTATAGTAATTTTAAGCTAAAACAGAGAAAATCTGGGCAGATAGGAAACATACTGGTGAAATAATACACTGGGACACAATTATTGCCCCTAGTTTGAGAATCACCCGTAAAAGAACAAAACAATTTATAACAGATGAAGGGGGATATAACTAAATTAGACAATAAAATATCGTAGAATCATAACATCATTAAATAAAGTAATAGGACGCGAGGAAGCTATTGGCAAACTCTTTCAGCTTAGTTTATAACTACGTTTTTATTAGCTTGCTTTCATGTTGGTTTGTGGGTCCAGTACAAATATTGCAATCGATTTTTTAACTAACTTCCCGAGTAGCTAGACATTTGAAACTTTTAGAGTACCTCAGAACACGATGACAATGCATTATTTTAATACTTTTAGACATCTTTCAGCAGAATTTAATTCGTTTTCAGCAAATAGCAAATGTNTCAAAATGCAGGCCTCCGTGGGCTGTTGCGCCACAGAATTAGTTTTTTTAGGATTAAAAATGTAAAACTTTTGTATTTTCAGTTATAACCAAATCGGAGTAACAGTCGTTTCAGTGATAAAACCGTAGACAGTTTCGCTGACTATATTTTGAACTATCGAGTCGTAAGAAAAGTGCGATAGCTGTGCAATAGTTATAAAATGCGAAAGTTGTTCAGTTCATGCTCGTCCCAAAGGGGCTGCTTCTAAAAAGTTGTGGAATGCGAGCTCGAGGATTAACCAGAGCAGGTAAAAGTTGTCGAATTCGTGCCCGCCCTTTATTTTGACGGGTTATTTATCTACCTGGATACCCAGGTGCTTCAAAAGGTAGTGTTTTACAGGGAAGATAAATTTAATTTTATATTACAATAAACAGGTCAAGTGTGAGCCAGCACACAGCGAGGGTCCGTAGGCAATTCTGAATTGTTTGAGTAGTACCCTATTGATGGTGTTTTTTAAAATACTAAAAAGCATACTTTGAACTATCCTATGGGTCTAATATTCCCATTATATACATTAGATTATTATTATCTATTATTATTGATCTATTATCTATTATTATCCATATTATGCGACGTCATATATCAAAACGTTCATGGGAAAAAAATGAAAAGTCACCGCATAATTAATTATTAGAAAGGACGTTTTTTGCTGTATAATTATATTTTTCACTATGTACTATAGATAAATAAACAAATATGCTTTTTGTTTAAATGTGGTTGATTATTTTTTATATATTTCCTTTTTTACTTCGTCATGTACCTGGTATATAAAGAGAAAGTATTGTGATGACTTGAAAATTCGATTTTGATGAATTTACACGTTTTGAGGTCCGCTGAGTCCACAAAAGTGATTTTTAAAAAATGTCTGTCTGTCGTCTGTAGCCTGTGCAGACGCGCGGAGCCTAAACTACTGGGCCGATTTTGATGAAATTTGGCCAGTAGGTTCAGACAAAAAATATCCCCGTGGCGAAATCGAGAATTAATTTTAGCTCTTAATTTAGAGGCGCTACCACCCAATAACTAAAAAACAACGTGAAAAAATATTTTTTTCTAAAAAAAAAACAATACAATACAAAAAAGCATATTAAGTAATAGAAAAAAACTAGATATGAAATAATTTTTTAACATACTAACACTATATTCATATTTATTTAATCATTTCAATTTCAAATCATTAATTTTTATTTTTTTTTTTTTTTNAAAATGAAAGTATACTACTTTTGAACTAACCAAGATCACAATTGAAAATATGCTAAATTTTAACTTAGAATAAAAAAAAAAAATAAAATAAATATAGTTTGCAAGGCATTATTTTTCCATAAATAATTAATATACAATCTATTAATTGCATAAAGTAATATTATATAGTATATAGTCTATTCATTATATATCATAAATTTAAATATATTTTTTAGAAAGCTTCTTTTCTCGAAAGCATGTAAAAATCTTATTAATGAAACTCCTAATACATCAAAACTGCAAATTTCTATGCAACGTAATTATTATTTAAGTATAATTACTGATTTCTTCAATAAGTTAAAAAGCTTTTATTTACTTACACATTGAAAATTAATGTAATTAGGCAAGGGCATCATGTCCCTTACTATTACACCTTGGAGTGAGTGAATGAAGAATTGAACTATATATACTCGTATAGTTTCCATCGTGTGATAAATTCATCGAAATCTCTCTGAGTAGAAAATTATTGTTGCAGGATCAGCAAACCTGCAATATTTTTTAGTTAATTTATTTTTGTATTTGTTTGTTTTGCCAAGTTAACTGGCTAAAGTTTATGTCAGATTTTTCCAAGAGAAAAAAATTTAGTTGTGTTTTTTCTGTCTCAAGACTCCAAGCAATTAGTTTCTTTTCTACTTATCATTTAGTATTACGAACTTGAACAATTATGCTATTGTTGGTTCAACCATTTTACTGCATGGTATTTGGAGGGCAGCGCAGCGCCTTTCTTAATATATTTAATTAAATTTAACATTGTATGAAGCTACTCATCATGTATAAACCAGAATTTTAGACATTGGTTCGATAGTTAAAACACCGAGCGAAACAATTTTTTTTTTTTTACTCAAAGGACATAAAAAAAATTACTGTAAAGGTCCAATAAGAATAGTATAAAAAAATATATATATATTAATAAGTTTTCTGTATTATTAAAAAAAAATTCCAATTCCAGCTTTTCCAATTCAATTTCAGTGACTCCGTTACCCCCTTACAAATAAAAATGGGACAAATTTTATTGAGTAACAATTACAAAAAACGAAAGGTAAATTCTTGAAAGATAGAACTTTGGGCCTAATACAGGCATATTGTATTTTTATATGTGAAAATGATTTTTTTTTTTTTAGGTAGATAATATTTTACATGAATATCATGGATTATTAAAAAAGAAACACCCATTATAATAATTCAAATTTATAGACCCTGTTTCCCTACAACCAAATTTAAAAAGAAAACGTAAAAAATTTGACACATTTTAAATCGAATGATTTCTAATATGGGTAATCGTCCTAAAATTACCTTTTTGATATCGATAAAATACGCAGAAGAACTATTTATATATAAAATAAATATATGCAAAAAGAGATAAATGTATTAATTTTAACCATCACGTTTTAACTATTATTGTACGATAGTATTAACATGATTTTTATACAGGTTTATGATAGTGCTCTTTAACATGAAATGGGTGTTTATGAGTCATAAATTTTAAACTGTTCAACTAGCATAATTTTACCTTAAAATCCTGTGTATTTTTTTATACCCATTATTGAAAAAACGAAACGGGGACATGATATGACGGCAATTCATTTTTATAGAAATTCTAATCAAATAGAACATTCCGGTTTTCCCAGGGCCCATTTTATTATAGGAGAAAAATTCACTCGATATAAAATTCACTGGATATTTACTATCCAGTTAAAAATAACATTTTCAAGTTAAATGTCGGTTTACTTCATGTTTGCAGGTTACAAAAATAGTTTATTGTAAAAGTTCTATTTTTAAAACCTTATAAATTGTTGAGCATAGCATGAATCCCTGTCATAAAAGTATTTCCTAAGTAATTTCCTTGTTTTTCCAATTTGCTGTACATTTTAAATTTTTAAAAATATTAGACATACATATTAAATAACAATTATATTATTAAAATTATAAGCTTATAGATGAATGCGTAGTATAAATTTTGTGAAATGGCAGTTTATTTATGTTCAAAGTAGTTTTAGTTAAAAAAAAATCGAGTATAATCTTTTGTCTGCTGCTGTGGTAATACCGTGTAATATGGAATATAGAATAAAAAAATAAAAATAAATAAATATAGTTTGCAAGGCATTATTTTTCCATAAATAATTAATATACAATCTATTAATTGCATAAAGTAATATTATATAGTATATAGTCTATTCATTATATATCATAAATTTAAATATATTTTTTAGAAAGCTTCTTTTCTCGAAAGCATGTAAAAATCTTATTAATGAAACTCCTAATACATCAAAACTGCAAATTTCTATGCAACGTAATTATTATTTAAGTATAATTACTGATTTCTTCAATAAGTTAAAAAGCTTTTATTTACTTACACATTGAAAATTAATGTAATTAGGCAAGGGCATCATGTCCCTTACTATTACACCTTGGAGTGAGTGAATGAAGAATTGAACTATATATACTCGTATAGTTTCCATCGTGTGATAAATTCATCGAAATCTCTCTGAGTAGAAAATTATTGTTGCAGGATCAGCAAACCTGCAATATTTTTTAGTTAATTTATTTTTGTATTTGTTTGTTTTGCCAAGTTAACTGGCTAAAGTTTATGTCAGATTTTTCCAAGAGAAAAAAATTTAGTTGTGTTTTTTCTGTCTCAAGACTCCAAGCAATTAGTTTCTTTTCTACTTATCATTTAGTATTACGAACTTGAACAATTATGCTATTGTTGGTTCAACCATTTTACTGCATGGTATTTGGAGGGCAGCGCAGCGCCTTTCTTAATATATTTAATTAAATTTAACATTGTATGAAGCTACTCATCATGTATAAACCAGAATTTTAGACATTGGTTCGATAGTTAAAACACCGAGCGAAACAATTTTTTTTTTTTGTACTCAAAGGACATAAAAAAACAATTTTTTTTATCGATTTAACTGTCTAAAAGCTCCCTCTATATAGGTATTGATAGAATATTTTGTACACGATAATATAGGTTTCTCTATTTATACGTACTGCGTAAATATGATAGTAAATGAACATATATTCAAGACCTGATTATAAGTTGTCCAACAAACAAAGTTTTATTATGAGTATGTCCAGAATGACCTTTATTAAATTTTCGAAGTCCAAAAAGTATTATCAATAGTTGCCAACTGTTATCTCAACAAATGTGTTAAAATAATGTGATTAAAACATATAATTTTGTAGAAATAATTTTATATACTTATTTAGCTACTTTAGATCAGTTGTAAAGAAAACTTTATTATTGATGCAAAAAAAAAAAAAAAAAAAAAAAAACTTATGCAAGTTTGGGAAGATGAAATACCAACTCGGGCTAGTAATCACGTCCTAGCTGAATAACATCTAGATGTAATAATACCAAGTCAAGGGGCAGCTCGTCTTAGCATTCCAAACCGGTTTGTTATGTTGTAAAACCAGCAATTCAGCACATTACGGAGAAAAAACCATCTTAAAGTCTAATCATTAATATAGCCAGGAAGCTACGGCTTCCTGGCTATATTAATGATTAGATCTATTAATATTATGTGTATGTAGATTCAGTCTACATACACATAACTCCTATAATCATCAACATTTCTACGGACTAAAATTATGATATAGGTGTTTAAGCAATATCGTGTTCTAAAGTAAATATTTAAAAATTTTCTATTAAACTTGTTTAAAAAAATGTCAACAGAAGCAATAATTAAACTATTGGGTAACTAAAAAAATTATAATTAAAGATTTGCTCTTTAATACTTAATTTCGTTTTTTAGAACGGTCACATAGCTATGTTACCTGAAGGTAAGTTCGGAAGCAATAAATTAAAAACAAACAAAACATACACAACTTCAATCCAATATTAAGATATTAAACCAAACTCTTTAAAATGTCCTCAAATATAGAAACAATTATTTAGACCAGGGATTCCCAAAGTTTTTTTACCAAGCCCCCCACAGTCAAGAATAAATCT
>KZ651041.1:48585-61815 GCA_001010745.2 Gerris buenoi
TATTCAATACTTTGACATTTGTACCCCGTACCCCTGTGTACAAAAATTTAAATTTCGAAAATTCATGTAGATATTGATTTTTCCCTTGCTTTGAAGGTCAAGTGTGCAAATTTTCATCAAGATTTGACTAAAACTGTAGATTTCTATAAAGAACATACACACATACGTTGACTTTTATATATATATGGCCGCCATCTTGAATCAAAATGCCTGCTTGGTACACCATTTATCTAAAGTTACTAACTTCATAAAAAAGAGCTAACTTCTAAATTTTAAGTTTCTAGTGCAAATAGTTCCGGAGATATTGTCTTGTAGAATTTTGTGTATAAATGGCCGCCATTTTGAATCAAGATGTCAGATTTTAAAAATATTTCTTAGCGAGCACCTAAGAGGTTAGAGGAACGCACCTACAAAATTTCATGGTCATAGGTCCTGTGGTTTCAGAGATATCGTGATGTGTCAGTGAGTGGTATTTGGATTTTATATATATAGATTAGACGTTCGGACTGCAAAGCTATATCTCGATCTCTAGGTCCCGCGCCCCCCTTGACTTGTCTTCACGCCTCCCTTGGGAGGTGCGTCCCCCACTTTGGGAACCAATGATTTAGACAAATTATAGTGAATTCATTTAGAAAATTTCAATAATAAAAGTAAGTCAAACCTGTCTACACAGGAAGATTTAGATTTTAGATTAATAGCTGTAAAATAACTATTTCGAGGCATTGCCCAAAGTTCACTTTGTTGGATTCCTATATATAATTTTTAATGTTAGCCAGTGATTGATGAAAATGAGTGCTTAATTTGCAGTTCCCAAAATTTTATTAATAAAATAAACTCGAATACCAAATTTAAATCGAATCGGTAAACTCGTACTTTAGTTATCGTTATTTAATTCCCAAATATAGAAACAAAAGTTTAAAGAACGTTTCTTTCAGATGTTATTTTCTAATTTAATATTTATTTACTTTAAAGGAAAGAATAAACTATTACTTTGTGATAATTTAAAACAACTTTATCCAAGCAACCAAGAAAATACCCAGAAGCTATAATAACTTAACACTTAAAAATTTTCTAAAAAAAAAAAATTAAAATAAAGAAGTAACAAAGCCTTGCATTAAAGTTATATCCATAGCGTGAAATGTGTCAAAGAAGTCTGTACTAACAAGGAAATATAAATTTAAAACAAAACCTCGGCTCTCTATAAAGTTGATAGGTTTCAGTGGTGAAAAACACTTTCTCTTCCTGATAAGAAAGTTTTTAGTGTACTCATTCTTTAATATAAACTTGCCTCTTATCACTTCAAGTAACAACATCAAGACAAAAAAAATCTTATATACATTCTCTTGAGTAAACTTACCAAGCTTTACCACTCCTTATAAGGATAGAAAAATAAAAAGATGAGAAGGAAAAAACCTTCTTGTTTCCTTAAAATTTATTTACCAATGAAAAAATTATAAGAGATTAAAAAAAAAAACATTTAAGTACTCTTTTCCTCCCACAAAAAGACCTGGTACAAAAGCACAATAAAAAAAATAAACGACCAACAAATTCATTATTCATTAGAGGCATCTCCTCTGCTGCGGGTATATTCAACAGCCTACAGGAGGGAGTCGCGGAAAAAAGCAGTAAATATTTTCACCGAGTTGTCTGTGACTACGTAACAGTTAGGAATGTTAATAAAAACGCAAGGATTAATGTTTTTATTATGAAAAGCAGAACTACACAAAAAACAATCCCTTCTTCTATGAAGCACTAGTGTTGTTTTTTTCAAGGCGAATGAAATATGTCATGATATTTTTAATTAAAAATACGAATTCAAAAGTATAGGTAAGCAAATGTAAAAAAGGTAGATGAAATGTAAATTATNTATCTTAGTATGAAAATTTTATTTGTTAATAGTTATTGTTTAACATTTTTTAACCTATTATATTTATTACTAATATCATCTTATTAAATTTTTATTATCATTAGATAATGTATGATAATTGATCAACAGTCTATTAGACATATATATTATTATCCAGTGTCGGGCTGGTAAGTTTCTGGGCCCTAGGCAAAATTCAGTATTGGGCCCCCTCCCATCTTTTAATTTTTATTCTGAATAAATATTATGGTAGTAATTTTGTAGAGGATTAACTATCAAATATTAACTATGATGTCATGGGTATCTGACAACAAGTCATCTTCTTTCTTATATATATATATACATAGGAATTATTTAGACAAACAATAGAATAATCTTTTTTACAATGGCAATATCTATACATGTATGTATTTTTGTTTTTTCATAATAGAAATCCACAATTAAATCCTGAGCTTGATACAATTTTGCACACTTGACTTATAAAACAAGGGGATGGCCATTGTCTATATCAGATTTAGTATATTTTCTACACAAAATTTATTTTATTATTAACATTTTTGATACCCTTATAGGACTGCTAGAAACATGAAACTTGGAAAGCATACTGGCACATCCAACTGCCATTCAAGTGTGCCAAATTAGATGATTCTCTAAATATGGAAAAACAAAACGAATATGTGAAGTTTAAAAACTACCCTAAATATAAGATTTTAGCTCATCTATCGGATGCAACAAAAGTATAGGCCCAAAAGTGTAGCCATATAAAGAGAAACGTGATAATTCTAAAATATATAAATATATAGTTTTATTCCAAGCACTCCCCCTCATTCCCGGTTATTCAATTTTAAATTATTAGAATATACGCTCTTAAATATTTTTGATATTATTGAAAGAGTATTATATATTTTATGATGCAGTTTCATTTAAATGATATTCAAAATTCTATACATATTATACTACAATAAATCATAGTTTATTAGCTAAGCACCCGTTTTAAGCTCTCAGATATAAATCACGTATTGTCTAACACAACTTAATTTCCCTATTTTAACTCGAGTGTTTTAAACTTTTTCCCAATAATTGAATAAGTAGAATATTTGGCCAATGCATTGCCTTTTATAGCACATAACATGGAAAAATTCAAATATTCATTTTCTGAAGAGTTGCCAAACGTTTAAAGGACTAATACAGAGTAAAAATATGCTATATACTCGTGTATATATATATATATATATATATATATGTCAAAATGCAAGTTGCTACCGCAAGTTCGTAAGTTATCGAATGAGGATATCCCTACCGTCGATACTTGCTTGATCTGGAGATCACTGGACCGGTTTCGGCTAAACGCCATCATNAAAGCCGCTTCCAGAACATATGCTGAACATTTATTTTGTTCAGCAGAAGTGTGTGAAATTTACGAATATCAAAGAAGTGAATAGGAAGCTATATTTTTAAGACTGGATTTAGATTTTATGGATAAAAATAAGAATTTTTTACTCTTGGAAAGTTTTCGCTTCGAGTATTAATTTGCCGTCTGGAGAGCCCTGGACATGCTAAAATTGAAACTTTAAGTCCATTTTACAGCTAATCTAATGGATTTAGGAAAATAATTCAAGAAAAAAAAAAATCTTATTTTTAGTCATAGAATCCAAATAAATTCTTAATAAAATGCATTATTGGTATTTTTTTCACTTTTTGAGCCCTGCTGAACACCTTTTTTGGGAGCAAAAAACAGTTACATATAAAGTATGATTTTAGATTGGATTTGGATTCTATAACTAAAAATAAGAATTTTTTGTCTCTTGCATTATTTTCCTAAATCCATTAGTTTTGCAGTAAAATGGACTTGAAATTTCAATTTTAGCACATTCAGGGCTCTCCAGACGGCAAACTAATGCTCGGAGCAAAAACTTCCCAAGAGTTAAAAATTCTTATTTTTATTCATAAAATCCAAATCCAGTCTTAAAAAATTCGGCTTCCTGTTCACATTTTTATTATTATGTAAATTGTACTCTCTTTTGCTGTGGGAAGCGTCTTTTTAGCCATTATTGAACCCTAAAGACCGCATCTTTCTATCTATCATGGTTCATGGTTCCGGAGATATTTCGTAGTTCCATTTAAGTTCCACTAGCTACCGTTTAATTTAAGAGATCCCAGGTAATCAACGAAAAGATCTCAGTGTATCTTATCACAGAATCCCAGGGAACCCTATATAGTATCCCAGGTAGTAGTGCTTTGATTTGTACCTGTTCAAGTTCAAGGGTATTACAGTGTCGTGGGTACATAACATAACCCCGCTCCTTGGTCCTCTGATTTACATGGCCTACTAATAATCACAATACTCACTTCGGATGTACATTAGTGCAAGCTTATAGCAGTGATACCTCTGTATTTTCCTGCTATATTTTATTACAATTTACTTTATAGTTAAAAGTTTCAAAAAATCAAATTATCTATGATAAAATATCTATTTTTAATAAAGATGAAAATTCAAACTTCAAGTAAAATCGCAAAAGAGTCCTCTTTATAAACAAAGGTCGAAAACAGTTTCACAATGGAATATAAAGAATTGAGCAAGATATTTTGAACTCTTTAGTATTTTTTTATTTTTGTTGTTAACTGTAATAGAAGATAAAAAAAACAGGATAAAAGGAATTGTAGATAAGTACCTTTTTTGTTCGGAGAATGGTTTTCGTAGACTGTTTACAATAAGTTACGTCAGAGAATGGGCATGATGCCTGAGGGGTATGATCACGACACCAGTTCTTACTGTCCGCAATAGTGTCACGCTTCCGTATTAACGTACCTCTTTAACACACTGATCCGACTTGAAATACTATTTATTGTAAGTACACAAAATTTATTACATAAGTGAAACACAATGGCAGATAGTTACAGAAAACTAGGGGAAAAAAAACAATAATTAAGGTCAAGATTATGGAATATATTTTACGAGTTAAATAGGCATGAAATTAAATTCAAGATTATTATAAAATGATTTAATTATACATATACAGCCTCATTCTTAAGGTTATAATAAATAAGTACAAAAAGTATTGACTATGTAAATTATATAAACATTAATTAATAAAAATAATTTACATAAATCACTAATATACTGAAGCTATGCAGATTCACCTAAAACAAATTTTATAATTTGCTTCCGAGCTTACCGAAGGTAACGGAAGCTACGTGATCGTTCTGAATAACGAAATAATTTTAGGTCTTCGATTTCAAAAATTCTAAGGCAGAAATCCGTTTCAGACATCAGGGAACATTTGAAATGAAAATGCCAGTGCAAATGCCAGTGCATCCTTCGCTCTCCTCAAATGGTGTTCTTCGATCATGTCAAAAATCTCTTGAAATCCTGGAAGAAGCCGTTGTTCCACCACAATCCGAAGGATTCTGTGATACAATCATTTACGATGGTGCAGCACTAGCATATACTCTTCCACCAAAAACATCAAGGATATTTAGAGAATATTGTATACGGAATTCAAAAACTGACTTTTCAATGATCCTGAGAGGTTTCATGCAAACAGAATACACATTTCTTGGGATACTTATTCAAAAAACTTGTCTGAAGAAACGTGTAAGAGATAAAAAGAGGTGTTAAGGCGGAAATACACAATGCTAGTTACTCGCACATAAACATACGAGTAGCTCGCAGAGGAGAGCTACTGACATGTGTATGTGTATGCATCAAATAGCATGCGAGTAAATCACACGAGCTTTGATTTTTGTCTTGCCAGTGGCACTAGGGGTGGGGGAACTGATAAGGCGCGTGTAAACAGGCCTGCCAGCTAAGGTTTGCTAGTAGCTAGCACGAGTCTCCCTCTGCCCTTCAGTCTTCAGTTGCGTTCCTCCCTTTCGCGGGTATCTGACAACAAGTCATCTTCTTTCTACGGAAACATTCGCAATTGATTCATAAAATTATTGACGTCCCCGAACCGCATTTCATTTAGTAAGCACTGACTCGCTCGATGAACCTAATTCCCTTTTAGCTATCCAAACTTTTACCCACACTCTTTGTGTCTTTTTATTATTTTTCAAATGTTTAAAAACACAGTTCTTTGCAAGTAACAAAACAATCTGGTTTATTTCATTCTGCCCCGATACATTTATAGTGTACATTGAAACACACTTAATAAAACTATCAACATTTATTAAATCAAATATAATTATTTCACAATTTACTGGAACAGTGCCGTGCCGATCCAACTTTTTGATTATTTTTATTCCTTAAAATGATCTTTTCTTTCTAGAGTGCGAGGAAGCTATGTGCCACATTAATTGGCAGTCTATTTTTATATCCATTGTGCCATTTCTAACATCATCTTAATGTAAATTTATTATATTTATCAATTTGTTACGGTTTTTGTCATGTTTTTTACTTGCATTTTATTTTTTATATTCTATGGCCCAAGCCGCCTCTCTTGTTATAAGACCATATATTTATGTATGTTATAGTTGTCCTGATAATTACAACATTATATAGTTTTCGAAACGGAGGCTCATGGAATTTCACAGTCTTTGATTAATACCTGACAGTTCCTACCGAGTTAAGTTGCAGGGGGACCCATTAAATATACGTGTGCGGTGGAGTTGGGTAGTGCTTAGTGTGCTCACGCACATATAATAAATACATATACATATTTAAACACGAAATGTAAGCGTTGGTTTAAACTAACAATAAGGAGCTAAAAGAGGTTTACTGATAATAATATGTTTGCGGGCCAGAGAGCCAATGTATTATAGATTGTATTGTTGGCCTACAGGTATGCTTATGTATATAGAACTTATCCGTCCCTTTATAGTAGTATAAATATGAAAGTAGTAAGCAGAGTTACTATACAAAGGAGAGTATTGATATAGAATCAATGTTTCATATACATTTGCAGAAATATAATAGTTATTTATGCACCTAGGGAATAATGCGAGACATTATTTCCCGCGTGACTGAGTTGATTCCTGAGGCAAAGCTGAAGGAATCAAGGCAATTAATTCCCGAGGCGAAGCCGAGGGTATTAGGTATCTTAATTCCCGAGGCGAAGCCGAGGGATTAATACCAATTAGCAATTAGATAATTATAACAAGGGAATAATAATGCATTATTCTCGAGGTACATACAAAATTTTATCTCCAGAAAAAGCGCTTTATAAGATTCGTTCAACAAAGAAAACATTTGTATTTCTTGATTAATACAGAAATAAAATATTATCAATTATTTAAACGATTTAAAACAATAATCACTTTTAAAGTAATAACAAATAAGCTAACCTAAAGGAAGCTAAACAAAAGTAAACAAATCATCGTAGAATGACTCGCAATACAGCTGGGAGTTTAGGAGCAGTGTTGCCAACCTGATGTCAACCAATTCTCTATATTTACCATTCATTCTCTACTATTTACAAAATAATTAGGTTGGCGGACGTAGATTATTTGCCCGTTTTCTCATTATTTCCCTGTTTTTACATTATTTCCCCGTTTTTGAGAACAGGGATGAAAAGATCAACATTATTACCTATAAACTAGCCCTGAAAAGTTACTTTTCGTCCCTACTGGAGATAAAAATATATTATGTCGCAACAATGACAAGACCTTTTAAGTGAAATCTAATTCGTATTTTTACAGAGAACTGACAATCAAGTATTTTCTTCTTGGGTTCTAGAAAGCGACTCCTCGGTTTTCTTTTTCCCAGTTGACATTTCAAAATAATTCGGTTACCGTGGTTCCGGTGTTTTTTCACAGAAACAAATTAAACAAAAATTAAAATAAATAAATCAAATCAATACATCCGGCACCTACGGTTTCGAACATATTATGTACACTGCAAATATATGCTCATTCTTAGAGTTCTATCTGAGGGCTGCCACAACGTAATTTTATCTTGAGGAGTCTAATTTATTTTTGGAAGTCTAAGCTCCTTACCACCGTACCTAGGCCAAACATAAAAATATAAAGGTGGTGCTTTAATTTTAAGGGGGAGTTTATATTCCCTATACATCATCTATAATCTACAATTTTACAACAAGCAGTACATTTTTATGCAAATGATATTTCAAAATATTGTGATCTAGATAATAGACAATTTTTTTAATCAAAAGTATCTTAAAATTGACTCACCAATTTCAATTTTACAAAATAAAATAAATAAATGTTGATTGTAAAATACGTTGTTCTATTTCTTTTAAAATGAACGCAATTTACCCAAATTATAGATCTTTTTAATTTCTTTCTATTCTATTAATACTTCTATCTTAGTATGAAAATTTTATTTGTTAATAGTTATTGTTTAACATTTTTTAACCTATTATATTTATTACTAATATCATCTTATTAAATTTTTATTATCATTAGATAATGTATGATAATTGATCAACAGTCTATTAGACATATATATTATTATCCAGTGTCGGGCTGGTAAGTTTCTGGGCCCTAGGCAAAATTCAGTATTGGGCCCCCTCCCATCTTTTAATTTTTATTCTGAATAAATATTATGGTAGTAATTTTGTAGAGGATTAACTATCAAATATTAACTATGATGTCATATGTCATATACCCTACTTAGGCCTCAATGTTTTTGTTGTTTTTTTTTAGAAAAAATAATTTTTATATGTATTATTTTATTATTTTTAAATATAAGAAACTAATTTTAGAACGTTATTTTACAACACAATGTCAGTGTATAATTAAATCAAACTTTGTTTTGTTTTTTTAAATACTTCGAAGAGGCAATAATTGAGTTGCCGGAACTACAACCTACCCTCTCCCTACCCTCAAATTCCGGACTGCAGTGGACCTCCATTTCCGAAATACGCAAGAAAAGGAATTTCATGATTTTTTCCCCCTTTTTAAAAAGATCCTCAGGACAAACTTATCCGGGGAACTTTTTTATACTTAATATTTTTTTCGCAGGCTTTTCGAAAATAAAGAAAAGTAAATTTTCGATTTTTTTTCCCGCACTTAAGAGTTGCGAAAACGTGGTTGGCACGGCGGACGGTAGCTTTTGGACACGTCCTCCAAAAAGAAATATGCGGGGCTGCCGGGACAGGCGGGTGGTAGCGGACGAACGCGGTTTATTTGATATTTTAAGCCGACATCGGCACTTTCCTGAGGGGCGTTACCTTTCTAAACTTAAGAATTCCAATCACCTAGAATATAAAAGTACCAAGATTATACAAGTACATGGCACATATAAAGCACCTGCCAGCCTAGCTGGGACTCACTCAAGAGACCAGTTAGTGCTGCTTATAAATGCTTATAAATAATTTATTTCAATTGAATACATTTTACTGTATTAGATATAAATATTTAAAAACGACAATTTTTTGTAACTTCGTGGGCCCCTTGAGCCCGTGGGCCCTCGGCAAATGCCGACTTGCCGACCTGGCCAGTCCGACACTGTTATTATCGTATCTATATTACTTAGATTATATTAATGAAACTAGATGGAAACACAAGTATTGCAGTTATACTCAAATACGAACTGATCTATCTAGTTTCATTAGGTTATGGGCCCAGCACGCTTCCACTGCGCATTATTTTGTCATATAACATTGACATTATTTTGTCAAATCAAATATAAAAAAACATATTGGATGTATTTTAATACCCTCCCTCATTCAATAGGTTTGGTTACACCTAGCCGTTCACAGAGCTGCCGCAGTCTTGAAGATAACATAGTCCGGTCACCAAATGAGAAAACAGGCTTGAAATAGGGTACAACTAATATTTTATGATTGATTCTAGTACTATTTGATGTCCTGAACTATAATATGAGGGGTGCCAGAGTAGCACCCTTGGGCAACTTTAAATATTGAAGGTCAAAGTTCACGGGGTCAAAAAAACAGAACTCGCCCATTTCATTGCGAATGAAAAGGATTCGGCTGACCAAAATTAAATATTTAATAAATGTTTCAAGGCCGGATTTAGGCATAGGTGACATAGGGGGACGCCTAGGGGCCCTCACAACAAAGGGCAATGAAAAAAAGGGGGGGGGGCAAAAAAAAAAATTATTATTATTATTATTATCACTTTTTAAACATTAATTGACTATTTTACTCAGAAAATAGAATTGATTCTACCAAAAGAAAATAAAATAAACATTATTTTTGTTCACGGGGACAAGGTAGTTTATAGGCGAACATGAGGTCAAGATTGGAATGAGTATAAAGGTACGTTTTCCAAGACGCGACTCCAGCGATAGACGCTAAGCGATAGTCGCTCAACGACTGTCGCTGAGGACTCCTCTTTTGAGTTTACGTGTAACTGTTTTCCTAGGCAAGCGACTCTAGCGATAGTCGCTAGAGACGCTAGCGTCAATCGCTGAGCGATTGCAGCCGTCTGCTCCAGGGGCAGTCATAATCGCAGTCGCTGGCGATCCTAGCAATACAGTGTTGGTGAAACCAGCCAACAAAACAATCATACCTACTTAAAAGGTATTTTCTTAGGAAAATTTTAAGTATCATGTTGGTATATGTGTTGGTATGTGTTTTTTTTAGCTCTTTTGTTTACTAATTTTTCGGAAAGGTTACTTTAGGTTATCATAAAGTCTTTAAATTAAAAACAAACTAAACGTAATTAAATAATTAAAAACGTATATATTTAGTATAAAAATTATTTTAATAAATCAAGTAACTAAATATTAGTTTATTTATTATATCAGAATATTTATTTACGTAGATCGTTGGTTCGGCCCTTTTATATTTATTGTTTCATTTAAAAATATATTTCACTTGGTTTATTCGATATAAATCCAGCAGAACTATAAATTTATAGTAACCACGAGAAGTGAGAATTAATTACATGTAATAAGAAGTTTTTTCTTAAACTCATAATTAAATTAAAAACTACCGGGTTCGCATCTACTGCTATAGTTACCTACTGATATGTTGTATAGTCGCTGGAGACGCGAGTAGGAAAACACCTATTATAATTTGGTGCCAGCGACTATCGCTGGGCGGCTATCGCTCAGCGTCTATCGCTGGAGTCGCGTCTTGGAAAACGTACCTTAAAGGCATTTTTTATACTATATTTAAAAAAAAAACTTTGATATAATACCAATTAGGTTTTACAAATTTTAACTGTTTTGTAAATATTAGGGAATGCAAATAAATTATTTTAAAATAAATTGTATTGTAATGAAAACATTATAAACTTTACAGGACACAAAAACAATACATGGGTCTACTATTTTATCCTAGAAATAGAAACGGACCGTTTTTGTCAGGTTTTACTGTAGTAATAAACTAATTATAAAAACTAATTAAACTAATGCTTCATATGAGTACAATAATTTGTCACACATTTTAATTTTTCTTGTTCGAAAGAACAAAATTTCCAACAAATCAGAGATGTAACCACCGCGGAGCCCCCGGAAGCGCCCGGTTCGCCCGTGCCTAGCTCCGCCACAGCTGCCACCTGACCCTAAACATCCAGAACGGTGGAATACTTTCAGAGAGTGCAGAACACTGGATACATAAAATGGTGACTTATTTAAAAAAAAAAATATTATTAAAAAAATTAAGTTTGCCAAAATCGCGATGACGAATGGGGAGATGAGATTCGCGTACGTAGTATGGGAGCAACGAGTGATCTACATGCAGCAGATGGACGGTACCATATTTCATGCTGCACAAATTTTATGGCAGCTTGAAATGTTTAGAGTGCACAGAAAAAAGTGCTACGTACATGAGCAATGCTGGTACAAGAAGCCGTAGAACTTTAATTTCTGATTTTTTAGACTATTTTGGTAATGATCTTGTGATTCTCAGTTCATCAGGAATAGCTAGTATCATTTGCTTCCGTAAAGAAGTAGCAAACATTCTTAATTTTGAAAATTATGAGGTTGATGACTTCAACATGTCCAGAATGGCTTCTACAATCAAGTCTGAAATTAAAGCTGTTTCTGGTGAACCAACGAAGGATTACACAACACGCATTTGCACCGAGGATGCGATGAAAGCGACAAGTGAAACAGTAATAAGCCTCCTGAATCCACTTCACAATTTTTTGGAATTGGAAAATCTACAGCTGTAAAAGTTCTGAGATCTGCTATTGAAGTTAAGCATTTAGGTTGTGTAGAATCTTCAATGCAACAGTGTATAACTGAGTGCACAAGCTTCATTGCACATTGCTACGACTACAAGAAGGAAGTTCACAACACGTCAGAACTTCGATACAAAGTGTGGCTATCCAAGAAAATTCCTCCTAAAATTAAGAACCTCCCTCCGACAACAGAGGGATTTGAACTCCATATAAAACGATGCCATTTGCAAGCTTGCACTTGGAACGCAGCAATATCTTTGTTCCCTCCACCTTTAAATCCAACTGATTATGGATGGCCAAAGAATGAAGCAACACACTCTTTGGTACCCATTCAACTTCAAAGTAACAAAGGGTTGGCACCACCAGAATTGCTGAAAAGTTTAAGATGTAGCTGTTCTAGTGAGAAGCCATGTTCAACAGCAAGGTGCAGTTGTGCACATGTAGGTCTGCCTTGTAAAGAATATTGCGCGTGCGAAGGCGGCGAAATGTGTGACAATTCGAAGATTCATGACACTAAATTTGATGACAGTGACAGTAAAATGTCCACTTCTGATTTTGAATATCCTATATTCTGATACGTATTCTGATTTAGTCATAGTAAAATATTTTGTTATTTTTAATTAAAGAAAAAGAAATATCCACACTTATTATTTCATATTTTACACGTTTCTAAACATATTTTATGTTGAATCGCTATCCTATAGTGTTTCAAAACTATAGTATGCCGATACTTTACAAAATCACCGTCACGCAAAATCCGTCTCGAAATCTACCGATGGCGATAACTTGTGTAAAAATTAACCTACTTAGTTGAAATTTGGTACACATGTTCATTTTACCAATGCCCAAGACAAGTTCGTGGACAACGTTATCCCCTCAAGCGTTCACGCGCAACGCTGGCGTAAACGTAAGCTTCAAATTAAAAAATTGGAATTTTTGGACAGGAAAAAATTCTAAATTTATCTATTTAATGAGGCAAACAACTTTTATAAATACATTTTTTTAGTAAAACGAACACCGACACTGCTACGAAGTGATAAAGATCGCTAAATTTATTAAAGCGGACGAAAACGATTAAAATAAAGGAAACGTTTTTACCGATATCTTACGTTCTAACGTAACGATATTAATGAATTTTTGGATACATCAAGCATGTAAAATTTCAACCTGATACAAGCTGAATGTATACTGTATTAATGATTCATATTTTTTATTTTAATATTTAATTGGAGTATTTTTTTTTTTTTTTTTTTTTTTTTTTTTTTTTTTTTTTTTTTTTTTTTTTTTTTTTTTTTTTTTTTTTTTTTTTTTTT
>KZ651041.1:71455-93885 GCA_001010745.2 Gerris buenoi
GGAAATGGTAATCGCACAAGTTACCTTTAAAACCAAAAAATATCACTGGGAAGTACTTGCGTCCAAGTACTTTTTAGGGTTTTGTAGATGATTAAGCATACCCGTTTATTTTAAAAATTAAACTTTTATTTATTTTTTTTAGGGAGGGGGGTATATTTTGACTTATAAAACTAATAAAGAATGAAAAATTTAAAAAAGAAAATATATATCTGTATCCTACTCTTCAGCAGCTTTCATTTGATACCCAAATCAAAATTTTTAAAAAATAAAATTTTAGGCGAACTCCAAATTTACGTGCTCAAAATTGGTAATTTTTAAAATCTGGAAATGAACTCCCGGAAATATCATCGCCCCACTATAAGGTATTAGCATGAATTATTTCGAAATTTTAGGACCAGCCGTTATAAAGTGGTTGGGGTGGGGGACATTTTTTTGGGGTATATTTTGATTTTTTTCCCCCTTATAAGGAATGCAAAATTTAAAAAAGCATTTATATATTTGTGTCCTAATCTTCAGCAGCTTTCAAAAATATATACATTTTTGTGTTTACCACATTTTTTTTAATTGCGCATGCGCAAATAATTACGAACTTCTGTATTTTTTTCCTGTGGTTGGGTCAAAAAGTTGCACCAGTGTTTCAAATTTCAGCACTTTTGCTTAAACGGTTCGGGCCCTATGAACAAAAGAGGGACGGACGGACGGACACATCACCCTCGACATAAGGGTTTTGAGAAAAACCCTAAAAAGAAAATGAGATAGTGGCTACAAGAGACCTCGAGGTCGAAGGTAGGTATTATTACTAAATTACCTATATGTATATATTATTATTACAATTATTACTATGAGCATTATTATAATACTAAAGTATAGTAAACAGAAATGATCAAATACATTAATAAAATATAAAGTTGCAAAACAGCTTTATCAAATGATTATTTATAGATAATTGAGATAACTATTTTATTCACATTTTTGTAAATTTAAGATTTCTTTATTAATAAACCCTCAATACATATATGTATAACTTATTTAGCCTAACTTGATCGCTATCATAAAAGCAATATCACTTCAGGCGTCTGCTCATTGATTGACTAATTCCATGAATGGTGTATTTTAGCTTGTCTAAAAGTATAACTAAGTTCATAACACCTTCGTAAACGAGTTCATGAATAATAATTTAACTTTGATACTCATAGTCCGTTGATGGAAGATAGAAATGATAAGGAACTTTGTTAAGTCCTTTCACATCAAGGTTTGACGACAGAGGTTGGATGATGTCAGAAATACTTTGTTGAAAGTTTCTCTTTTCCTCGCCTTGATGTAGGATTTCCGTGTAGTGTGTTCTTCCTTATTTGGGAAGGCTGTCATATCTGACTTTATCCCTAACGATTTGAGTATACAGACTGTAAAGACAGTAGTAGATAGTGCATCCTGGTCGAGAACTGTAAGTATTACGTTGCGCCAGCACTGTAATAGCCGACGTAACTTATAGAACGGATTCGTCTGGATCCGTGTATTATTTTGTATTATGAATTTAAACAGCAAATATTTATTTGAAGGTTAAAATCACACTCTTGATTGAACATTTAATTCTTACAGCTATAAGTATTGTAATCCTTCTTAATTCAAGAGAGAAATATTCGTTTTGTACTTCATACTTTCATCATTCAATAAGAAATAAGGAGCGAAGTATTTTCAAATTCGTTGCAGAAAATCTAAAGATTTCCTCTATCTCAGATATTTTTCCAATAAAACTTCTTATTTGACTTGTTAAAACTTTTAATTGGAGTAGGCAGTGTAGATCCACGGTTAGTAAAATTAATACAGTTGGTACTTTAGTATTGAATACCACTAGGTTTTAGTGAGAAGAAAGCTATTATTGTAGATAGAATCTCCTGAAAGCACAAAAATTGTTCAAGATGTCATTAGTATCCATCCGGAAGTCATATCATTTCAACTTATTTGATGTACAGCAACACATATCTGATAAAAACGTCGTATTTTTCCGTAGCTGCAAACGCAATACTGCTTTTTAGGGTTTCGTTGGTAGAACCAAAAAAAAGAAACCCTTATAGTTTCGTTCCTGTGTCTGTCTGTCTGTCTGTCACTCTGTACGGTTCCAATAACTTTTGAACCAAAAGAGATAAAAGCGTAAAACTTACCAGTAATAAAGATCGTTTTGACGCGCACACAGGAAAAATATAGAGAACTCAAAATAATCAGCTGTTCAAATTCAAAATGGCGGATAATTCACATCGCGAGAAAAAAATATTTTTTTAAAATTTTGAGTGGGGTATCAAATGAAAGGTATTGAAGAGTAGATTACAAATATATATACCACTTGGGGTAAGTGTTTAATTTTCGGCGCCATTTTGTCAAAAAACATCGAAATTTTTCGTCCCCCCCCCTCTCCCCCTTTCAAATTTTGTTTCACAATACCAACGAAACCCTTTTTACGTGAGACTTCACGCCTTTCCAATTTATTTGGCTATAACCTATAAAGGAACTGTAGTGATTGACAAAAATCAATGTAAAATGTTTTTGATTTAATTGTTTTTTAGAACTTGATAGATGATAGTTATTTGTGCAACTAGTGCGGAAAGTGGCACTTTGCTGCACTGGAGAGAAATATTTACGCCTGAGCCGAAGGCGAGGGCGGATAGGTTTCTCGAGTGCAGCAAAGACACTTTAAGCTCGAGTTGCACATTACATTTTTCCTACAGTTAGTTTTTAATCTGTAAATAAATTGAAAATAATAGAGTGTTTGTTAACATGTATAAAAGGGTTTACAATATCAAGATCAAGTAAACCAGCTGTTCTGTTTATAGACAGTGTTGCCTTTTTTGCCCGATTATATTTTGCAAACTTATTTCTCATCATAACCCTTACTCATCACATTTCATTCTTTAATTTAGAGTTTTTATCTTCACTTTTTATACTTCAATATTTTTATATTTGATATTCATTGTTTAAATCGTGAAGTTAGTCAAAAAATAACCATTAGTTGTCATTGTTATTATAATTATAATTTAGATTATTAAATCTTTGTTTAGATTTAAGTTCTTTGTGTTCGTAAGTTGGAACACTGGAGTGCGGTAAAGTAAAATGAGTGCGGTAAAGGAAAACGAGTGCGGTAAAGTAGTAAGTGCAGGAATCTGATGTTTTGCGTACTATTTTGAGTGCGATAACAACCACTTTATCGGTCAACTGTAGGAAAAAATAATTATTAATTCTTTTGAAATAAGTGAACAGAACATTAAATATCTTCATGTATGTGAACAAAGTTATCACTTAATTTCCACAACAGGAACATCATGCCCTTCCCTTAATAGCCACGTATAATTTGATCAAAGCGTCTTGCTTTTAGGATTTTGCATCTTCCTTAACTTTATCTATAGGCTGCTCTAAATGGATTTTGTTTTATGTTAAGGGAGTTTTTCTCTTGCACAGTAAGACCCTGTTTTTAATTTAATCCTTCAGGACTATTACACGGATGAATTCTTTCCGTTCCTAAATTATGGTGCTCAAAGGAAGAAGAATTTTTTTCTACTCGGCTTTCCGTGTTTTCGTTTCAAATCCTCCTCTGGAGATCTCGACTTACATCTCAACCAACTTTATTTTCCAATTTAGCTCGCTTAATCATTTCAAAAGATCAAAAAAGTGAGAGATGAATTTAAATTAGTCCAGCAAATTGAAAATATAAGATATAGTTTGTAGAAGTGGATTAGTTACTGAAGCTGGTAGTTTGAACTTCTCGGTTTCCTAAACTCTAAACTCTTTTATTAATTTAGTTTTTTTAATATCAAAGTAATTGTAATTGTACTTAAGTTGCTTAAGTGAGTAATTGACAAATATTCATTTCCTAAATACTCATACTAAAAGTTTAAGCTCCCAGATGAAGGAATTTAGTCGAAAAATTTAAAAAAGTTTTAATTTTATCAAGTTCAAAATGGTACTTAAATTACAGTAATTATAATGTATGAAAATATCAACAACTGTAAGTCACTATTGCAAGTTGACATTTTGGTGATGATATTTAAAAGTGCAATTAAATTAAATATTCAGAAAAATATGCCATTTGTGTTAATAAATTTATTCATTTAGGACTAATTGTTATAAATAGAATGCAAGATAAAAAAGAGGAGGTGAAGTGAGCTAGAAAGTGTGTAACAGCTACAGATTATATGTACAACATGAAATAGTCATAATGTATCGATTCAGTGTTTGGAACTTGGGTCTCGATCAACGAACAAATTAATAGATTTGGAAACACTCTATGAAGAATGCAAAGAGTTTAATGATGGATTGGAAGAGGATCTAATAAATAGTTTATAAAAAGAACAGGAATGGAAAAAATGAGTCTTTTTCCTAATTTAACAGAACAACTCCAATAAGCCTTGGCCATAGTGGCCCAATATATATGTATATTTATTAAAAAAAATACATCATCAAACAAAAAGACACCATCTTGCCAATATAATTTACACCATTGAATAACCAATTGAAACTCTCTCTACTGGATTTATGGAGGACAGCTAAGATTTCTCAGTAAGACAGACCCCCTATAACCTTAATAACTTAACGATACAAATCTAGAAAGTGTGTAAAATAAAAGTAATACATAAATAAAGAACTTATAAAAATGTATATTCATAAGGCTATTTAAGTTTATAAATTTAAAAAACTACTATTATTAACACTTTTGTGTAAGTGAACTAGCAATTTTATTATAATTTGTATAGGGTACTTTAATAAAAATATATCGATTATGAAATTACCTAAATTTCACTCTTTGCGGTAGTGAAAGTATTTATTTAAAGGTACTTACTCAAATCACTTTATGGTAAGCCACGAACCTTATCTCCAGATAATTTAATTTACCTGAAACAAGATTAGACACCAAATTAATATTATTTAAATATTATGTTTACTTAAATTTACCCTTTCAGTAATTTTTGAAAATCGTAAACATAATCTTAATATTTTCAAATTCCAATTCAAAAGATGAAAAAGTTTATAAATTTATTGTGTTGTTAGTAATTTTATTTCTATTGTTAAGAGATAAGCAACTTAAATAATCTGCCTATAGCTTTATTGCATTTTATGATTATTATTGGATTAATGGTCAAATGAGAGTTGAATCTGTTTTACTTCCCAGTCGAGCCAGAATTTAAGAATTGTTAAATTGGTGCAGAACGTTAAAATTAATATGGGAGTAGTCCATTAGTTGGGCTTATCTCAAACCATCTTAATATCTTCAAAATCAAATGAGTACTGTATGAGATATAGTTTTTGAGTAAAACAAAAATTTGCGAATACTGAAGAAAAAGGAATGGTTGATAGTTGAAGTTAAAGTGGAACACATTCTGGGCTAATAATGACTTATCATACAATATGTTGCCCTGATGTCTGAAATAGATTTTATTCTAGAAATTTTGAATCCGGAAACAGTATATTATTATATTACTTTTTCCCCCCAGAATGCTTCCTTCACCCTGGGTAAACTGGGACAAAATATATAATATATTAATCATTCGAAGTGCAGATTATTTATTGTCCATGGAAGTATTCATATTTGATATAAGGAGCAATCCTATAATAGTGAATAAAACTAAAATATATTATATTATAAATAAAAAAAGTCCAGTCATGCACCATAACTTAATGAGCGAATTTTCGAAGAAATCTGCGTATTATTGGCTTATGATAATATAGGAAAATTTTGGTTTAGAATTTGGATGGGTGAAAAAAAAAAAGGTACACAGAGGTACGGGGTACAGAAGTCAAGATAGCATTTGCCCTTCAAGATGCATGCCGTTGGAAAGCTCTTTAAGAGTACAGTAATTTGATATTTACACTTGTATCATATTTTCAAATAAAAGGAGGTAAATGGAAAAAAACACGTATTTGACCCTAAATTTCAACTCCTAAAATTCTGGCCAACGAACTCATCCTTTCTTTTGATATTATTGATATTTTAAAATTTGTTTGAAATTTTTAATTGCATCCTAAAGGGAGATATCGTCTGGAGTGACACATATATCCATACATATAAAAAAGTGTTAAATTTTAGGAATCGATTCAGAATGGTCTGAAACGGATTTCCATAGAGATAATTTTCAAAAATTCTCATTACAAAAATTTGAAGCCATTGCAATAGCTTAATTTTCTTCTAAAATTCGCTAATAAAAATGACATGTACCCCTATTTGACACAAGATATTGAATAATATAATTAAAAGGAGCAACCAAAATAAAAATTAAAAATAAATGTTAACGTAGTCCATTTAAATACGTATTTACCCACATAAGTCGTTTTCCTTTAAAAGAGATTACTCGGTTATTGTCCTTCATTCGGCTTTATTATAAGTTTCATTTTCTGCATAGTGCAAAATAATAGTCGTAGCTTTATTAGATGGAGAAGGGCGAGTAAGGTGCTGCTATCTATGAGTAATCTTTAAAAGTATTTTAGATTAGTGCTGCTACCTCTGGTAAAAACAAGTTAACTACATAAACGTTCCTTTTTCAAAGTCCGCACGAAACTAGACACTTTTATAAACGAGAAACATTACAAACATTATTAATATGTTCTAAATTCACAAGAATGTTTTATTTTATTTTGAGATAATTAAAATACTTATGAAAATGATTTGATTAGTAAAAATTTTGAGGGAGTATAATTGTTATTAATTCCAACATCAATTCTTCATTGTTATTACCTTCGTGAATTTATATCAGTTCACAATTTATCAAAATAGTTGACAGATACCGCATTCAATTAATCAATGGATGTAGTTCACGCGTTACATACCAAAGACCATGTAAGTTTTAGTCTAAAATACGTTACATTTGCATATAATCTACTTGGTTCTGAGGCCTAATGCTAATGGCATAGCAGCCTATCTAGTAATCTGCTAATAGTCACCATTATTCACGCTAGAGAGTTCTCTCCAATTCATTTATTCGTAGACCGTTTTAGATTGACAATTTCCTTATTCTACTTCAAGAGTTTTTATCCTGAAATTGAAAAAGGATGTAGTCAAACCGAAATCAAACTTTCGTTTGTTAGTAGGTAATTTCTATCATCGCAGAATAAAATTAAAATAACGAGCAAATAACTAAATATATAATAACTAAGAAAAAATACACTTCAAAACGCACCTGATAAAAAAAAAAATTGGAATATTTTAGTTACAAAAATTGTTTTTATTTTTTCTTTTTAAATTACAATTTTGTTTTTTAAAGCATTTGCATGTTTTGGAAAAAAATGTGTTTTTTTTTTTTATTGCTTCAAGGTGGTTGGAGATGGTTTGAAATGCTTCGAAGTGGTTGGATGTGGTTCGAGGTTGTGTGTCCAAACACCTCGAATTTTTTTTTTTAAAAAAAGGGGATTATTTTTTTTTATAAATTCGGAAATTCTTTTCGGAATTTTCTCTGGGAGAAAATTTATTTTATGAAAAAAGGAATTAGAATTTTTTGGGGGAAAAAGTTACTATATATATATATTTTTTTTTTATCATTATTAAATTGATTGAAGGCGGTTGGAGGTGGTTCAAAGTGGTTCTAGGTGGTTTGAGGTGGTTGGAGATGGTTAGAGGTGGTTCAAGGTGGTTTGAGGTGGTTGGAGATATAAAGGACTCAGTAAAGTTTAAATTAGATATTAGTCAAATTAATTTCGTTTCTCTAAGTATAAAGCACTAAATATATGACATTTATAAGTATTTTAGAGTTTTTCGAACCTTTTTAAATATTATAGATATTTTTTTTAAGCGTGGTAATGATTAAATGGAAGTCATATTCAAATAAAAAGATCATGTTTAGTACATGAACTCTCAGATAATTGTATTAATGACAATCCTTCATAACATAAGAGTGTAGCAGGTTTATCATACCTAGTATAAACTCTAAACTTTACAGAAATCTTAATCTAATATGATTTTTATAAATTAATTATTTCTTGTCTGTTTCTACATCTTGATCAACTGAACGTAAGCCATTACCATTACAGAAATATTCCTTCGCTCTAGGACTAAACCCACTTAGTTGGTCTCAGGTTGCTGGGCGACTATGTATCCTAGGTAATTCAGAAGGTTTTTTTTTTTTTTTTTTTTTTTTTCAACAAAAAATCTGATTAAAATCCGCAACCGTGAAAAATATTACCACTATATAATTTTTCAGAACGTAGTGTAAGAAAAGGCAATAAAATAAACAAATATATTGTATCCTTATTCGGATGGTTAAAATTTGAAATGCCACGTTATAATGCAATTCCTGTTCTCCATACCCACATTTAAAGACAAAAGCTGCTTTGATAAATAATAAGAAATTTTAATTTTACGTGGTAAGACAGTTTCTTCGAATCACTCCAAGGGTATTCATATAATTCCGAACTTCTTTGTAATTTTGAGGGTCTAAGAGAATCGCAGAGAGGAGCCGGTTTCTGACCCGGAAATGTATGGGCTTTATGGCAGAACTATTCCATTCCTTTTGTACACAATGGATAGTAATAGTTTCCAGCTTTGTTGGGCTTCGGTATGCGGTGAGGATACGGTCTTCTCTGCTCAGTTACCTATTAAGACATCGTCGTCATATATCAAGGGAGAAGTAGGGCAACCTCGGTCCGAACAATGTGCTGGAATTTCGACAGTGTTAGAAACTATGTGAGAGCTTCCAACCGTTATTGGATATGTTCCTTCTTCGGGTAAACAACACCTAAGGTTTTCGAGCAACACAGTGGTTATTGCAATTTTCATCTAACTTAAAGAATAAAAAAAAATGAGGGGTATCACAAATATTATAAAAGGCATTTTATACTTGCAACCATTTATTTATTAAGGTAAAGCCTAATTAAAACAATAAAACAAAGTAATGGCACGCGTTACGAAGGTAAAAAAAATCGGTCCGACAAAGAGAACTAAACGAAGTTTTGAAGATCGTTCTAACGAAGGTAACTGAAGATCGTTCTGGGGAACGAAAATATTTTGTACCCTATTTCAAAAATGCCAAGACAGAAATCCGTTTCAGACGTCAATGAACATTTATCCGTGTCTATCTGTCGCAATTTTTTTATTTATTTTTACAAACCAACATAATATCTTAAAAACAAAACCCGATTTTTATGAAATTTGGATGATTTGTCCAAAGTAGCTCGTAGATTAGAATTAGAATAGCTCTAGATTAATTTCAACCGACTGCGCTCTTTAACTTTTAAATATTATAATATAATAATACGTTTATTTGTCTTAAACTATACAGTTTCTACAAAGAAGGTTACAATTATACATTATTAATTATAAATATATACATGTAATAACATAACCTTGCAGTCCACAAAAAATAGAAAGAAAAGGGGGAAAAAAATTACATATTTAAAATGGCTTTATAAAGTCTTAAATAAAATTCTAGAGCTAGAGAATAAACAAAACCTTTTACCAGTAAACACAAATTTTACATAATTGATACTTTAATTCATGTAAAAATCAAAACAATTTTGACATAAGCGCCAGAGACTTTGAACAGTTGTACTTTGTTTCAGAGGAGGGATGGGATCTTTGAGTTTAGAGTACAAAATTGATTTTAGGGTGGTGAAATTTTTTTGGGCTATTTTGATATTATTATAAGGTTAATTAAAAAACTACTCCAAACACACAATAACAACATTAACAACTACTCACAAAATATGACACCTCTCGTTTTAGCTAAATACTACACCCTACCCTACATAAAACACACTACTGAACAAATTAAAAAAATACTACTGCTACCCAAAAGTTCCCGGACTAACTACTGTAGTACACCGATTTGCCGCTAGGTTTGGATACTAGTACTTGTGCCAAACCCCTCCTATCGTTTTCAGATTTTTTGGCGTTCTTGTTCCCTGTCAGTGAGGTGATATCTGTGTTACTGTTGGTTGTGTTCTGCGATAGTGTAATGAGCGATATGAAAGAGCAACACTCCGAGGACGGATTTTTTTTTTTTCGGGACGTACCGTACACCCTTGACTCGTCACCCATAATGATGGAAAAAAGGAAGTTTTTATCATTTTCAGCACATGTTTTCAGTTCCTAGCAAATGAGAACACGATTTTGCTTTTAAACATGTGCCAACAGACAGGGAAAAAATTTTGCATCAATTCTGCGAATCCCAAGTTCATCCACAAAAATTCTTTGGACTATGCCATACGACATTCCAACTTTATTACAGATGTCATGAATTGATTGTCGACGGTCTTGGAGAATTGTTTCATGCACAGTTCGGTTGTTTTGGTCGTTGATTCCAGTTGAAGGACGCCCAGAGCGCTCGTCGTCTTCCACACTTGTCCTTCCATTCTTGAGCCACTTAAAATATCCAAAGGTTTGGGTTTTTATCCATGACTTCATCACCAAATGCTTCTCGAAGCATTTGGTGAGTTTCAGTCGCCGTTTTCCCGAACTTGAAACAAAATTTGTTGCAAATGCGTTGTTCTTTCAAATCGCTCATTACGCTATCGCAGGACACACTAACGATAGGAGGGGTTTGGGAGAAGTTCTAGTACCCAAACCTAGTGGAAAATCGATGTACTACAGTAGTTAGAAGAGTTACACACAGAGTCCGGGAACTTTTGGGTAGACCCACGTATTTCAACCTTACAATAATATCAAAATAGCCCAAAAAAATTCGGTACTCTTTTAGTTTGGTACCCCCCAACAGGGGAATAAAATTGGCGCCATGTGGCAACACTTTAGTTTGGTACCCCCCGTTTATTTTTATTTAAATACATGTTGAAATGGTATTTTATATAAATAAAAAATTAGCAATATTAATAGGGGAAAGTTCAAAAGCAGTGGGCTTTTGTGTGGGGTTGAGAAGTGTTAAACTACTACCGCTGGTCGAGTTATTTGGCGGTTGAAATTGTATAACTAAATCTTTTACACCATTCAAAAGATTTTGAGCTTCTTAATTCAAAGAAATTTATTAATAAATTAATTTGTCATTTTGCTAGATTCGAGAACCCGAGATCTCTTGCAAACGCCATCTCTTACAGCCGCCGAGGCTCGTTTTTTTCTTTTCAGTACAAATGTCTTACAACACGTAATTGTTTAAATCTTAGAATTCGAGGAATGTCAAAAGATCATAAGTAGTTAACAATTTTACCTGCCAAACAGCTCGACCACCGCTAGTGTTCTTACACCTCTAGAATACTGGAGTTGGATACCCCTGGTACCACCTAACAGCTCGACCAGCACTAGGGGTCTTACACCTCTAGAATACTGGAGTTGGATACCCCTGGTTAAAAGCGAACATTTTTTAACATTTTTTAACGTCAAAGTTTGTTTAAGCCTGGTTCAGACTGCCGAACCGAACAGAGGAAACGAGCCGAGCATTGGTCTCTGCGCATGGCCAGTCTAAAGTGCGCCTGCGCTTTTCAGTTTAATAGTCTGACTGAGTTTCCTTTGTTCGGTTCGATAGTCTGGACGGGGCTTTACATATTATTATTTCAAAACACCGCCAAATTTTTGAGATTACTTTACGTCAATATAATAAGTAATAATATATAAGTTTTATGGCAATTTTATACTTCATTTTATTTCCAAAATGGCTTTAATTGATGTGCATTTATTGTTATTAATTTAAATTTTCTTTTTTTGTCTTAAGTACATATGGTAGGAGTTTGTCACCTTTATGGCAGTTAATTATCCATTTCCCATTTCATCTTAATTTTTATACAGCCTGTAGCATAACGTTCTTTTTTTAAAAAATTCTTTCACTTGCACTTTTAATCTCATTTTGTAACCTCTATGTATTTTGCATTATATTCATTTCAGCTTTTTCTCTTATTTTAAATTATTGTTTTAACTTTGCATGTAAATAGGCTGTACTGTAATAGGCTACACTTGATTTTGATTTTGTTTTAGTTGTTTTACAATCTAATGTTACCTTATAAGTATACCCTTAGTAGTCTAATACTTTTTTTTAATTATCTGAAAAAGGCTTTAGAACAGCCAAAACCGGTTAATTAATTATTACAAATATTTTTGTGAGAAGACGTTGTTTGTTTATTGAACTAACACTGTTTCTTTAAAAAAAAAACTAGATGGAAGATGACCAAACGGCCGATAGACAGATACGAATTGTGCTTGTCCACTACTATATAGCATTAGTTAGAATCAATATAATTTTGAAAAAGGATGAGTGGAATAGAATAGTTCAGTTTTGTTGGTCCAACTAACTCTCAGTTCTCTTTCTTCGACCCCAAGGGATGCAACCTAGTTTGCCATGTGATTAAACAGAAAATGATCTTGGACACAATCCTAGTAAATCGGAGACAGAGTTAAAGATCGATTTTGATTGAAACTAAGAAAACGTTTGGTGCTTACTTTATCCCCCATTCTTGAGTAAGCATAAAGCTCTCTGGGATTACAACTTTAAAGGATCCTTTGCCTTGAGAAAACAGTGTCGTTCTATATTATAAACTATAAACTTTAATGATCGAAGAATTAAAATCTTAATAATTGTTTTAAGAATTATTTTAAACAAAATTAATTTCTCTCAATAAAAGGACTCATATTAGTGGAAATAATACATTTAGTGAGCGTCCCCTATCGATTGTTTTTTAAATTTCAATTATATGTTTATATTGTTAGGAAGAGAGATATTTAAATTATCTAGTAGTAATTGGTTAATAGATTCGAGTATAATTCTTTATATTTTGGATACGTTATATTATCCACTCAACAAAAATGTATATTTATTTTCATGGCCAATTAGGAGGAATACGTTAAACTGAAAATTGTTAAAGCTTTTCTGCGAAAAAAAAATTAAAAACTTTCTGTCAATCTAGTCAATCAGGCAAAATATAATTAATTTTAAATTGGTTTAGTGTCAATTGTTGAATGCAAGAGATTTAGTATATTTGTGTTACTTGAGGATTTTAGTTTTTTATATTAATTTCTATCGAGTTAACCAGAAAAATTGATCAAAATTATTTTATATTTTTTGAAAAATAGGGGTATCATTTAAAAATTAAATAAAATAAAATAACTCATATCGAAAGTTTTTCAATAACAGCCTTTACATGTACTAAAAAATTAACCTTTTAGCTTTGATCCATTTAAAAATTAAATTTAAATACATTTTCATTTGTCAGTCATATAAAAAATAGATTGGCAATTAGTGTGGCACTTAATTGATTTTAGCAATACTGCCTAATTTATTAAATTCTTTCCTCCGTTTTTTTAATATTGCAAAATTGTTTTGATTTTTTACATGAATTAAAGTACTAATGTCAAGGATCGTTGGCGATTGGAATTAATCTTGTGTCCATCTCCTGTCTACTTTGGACAAACCATCCTAATTTCATAAAAATAAGATGAGAACTTTTAAAGATATGGGTGTAAATAAATGTATGTTTTTGCGCATATTGAAGAGAAACAAATAGGTGCTGAAGGTTGAAACATATATGGGATCAACAATGGGCTAATTGTGACCTACCATCCAAATTTCATTAAAATCGGACGTGTAATTTTTAAGATATTTTGGTTCGCAAAAATCTAGCGACAAACCGGCAGAAAGACACGAAAATATTCACTAATGTCTGAAACGGATATCTGTCTTGGATTTTTTGGAATTGGAGACATAAAATATTTTCGTCCTTCAGAACGACCACATAGCTCCCGTTACCTTTAAGCTTGGAAGCAAAATAATAACTAAATAAAGAGGTCAAGTGCGTGGTAGTCAGCACACAGCGAGGGTCCGTACGAAACTCTGTATAAGTAATACCTATTGATGTAGCTTTTTAAAAATACTAAAAAAAAAATAATAATACGTGTGGTGTCGCTGGACACCCGGTAGGAACGAATTTCCATATATTTTTCATCAAATATAATTTATAAAATCACACTGCTAAGTACGTTTACGCTGCTAACTACTTGTACATGACGGAGTTAGAAAAGAGACCAAATTAAATGTTATTAACTGTTTGTACCGTCTTTTTTAGATCTGTATCGACGTTTCTAGGTCCTAAGTTTAACAAATTTAACGATCTTTATCACTTCATAACAGTGTCAGTGCTCGTTTTACTAAATATATATATATATATATATATATATATCGAATGAGGGTATCCCTACCGTCTGGAGATCACTGTACAGTGATCTCCAGATCAAGCAAGTATCGACGGTAGGGATATCCTCATTCGATAACTTACGAACTTGCGGTAGCAACTTGCAATTTGACTTTAATNGTATTCGTTTTACTTAAAAAAAAAAAATATATACATGAAAAGTTGTTTGTCTCATTAAATAGATGAACTTAGAATTTTTTCTTGGATTAAGTACGCAGTATTATAATTGTTGTGTTTTACAAATAAATTTCAACACAATAATAACACTTAAACCAAAAAATGCTCTTCTTTTTATTCAATTATTTCTATACATCTCCATGTGTCAAACTACATCAAAGTATATTCTCCATGGTAACAGCAAATCAAAACAAACAAAACAATATAATCTAAATACAAAATAAAATCCCTAAAAACGTGACAATAATAATATACCTAATACATATATTGAAATAAGCGTCAGCACAGATCAATTTTACTTTTATTATATTTACAAAACAAAGTGACATTTTGACATGTATAACAAAAATAAACAAAACAAGTCAAGGAACAGGCTTCCATAATATTGTCGCTAACATTTTTCCCGTCCTAAAATTTTTGAGCTTTCGTTTACGGAGCAATGCACGTGAAAATTTGGGCGGATAACGTTGTCCAACAAACTCAGCCTGGGCATTGTAAAATGAACATGTGTACCAAATTTCAACAATTCAAAATCGGTCAACTTTTACTCAAGATATCGTCATCAGTAGATTTCGTGACAGTGATTTTGCAAGAGTTTTTTTTACCCCTTTGGACACACAAGATTTTATAAATAAATTTTAATTTTTATAGTAGTATGACGAGCTGTAAATACATATTCTTATTTACAAATTTTGTTAATTAACAGGTTGAAAATCTACCTGATAGATAAATGGCCGATTTGCAACTAAAAAAAAAGTAAAGAGAAAGTTTAACTTCGAGCACTTTATATTTAATAATATTCACTTTATATTTATTATATTCACTTAATAACTAAGCAGGCAGTAATTGGAAAATGTAATTCATTCATCTAAAAAGGAGTTTGTCTAAGAGTACAAGCAAACAGATAAACCCCAGGCTTTGAAATTGAGTTTTAATGTCTGAAACATATAAGTCCGAACTCAATTTTTCGATATTCCTACTTTATTATCTAATTTTATTCAATATTTCGTTTTAGAGTTTCCAAGTTTCTCCTCAAAGATCATTTCTCCCGAACTGTTTAGGGTAAAAAGATAAAAATAATGTTTTGCATTAATTTTTTTAATTTTGCACTGGCGTAACTTTTTTACCCAGCCAAACATAAAATACAGAAATGTTAAAAATGTAAATTGTACATGAGCAATTCGCAAAAAATGTGGTAAACTCAAATATTTTTTATTTTTTAAAATTTCCGGTCTTAAATGAAAACCTCCGAACAGTAGGTTACAAATATATTCATGATTTGCTAAATTTTGCATTGTTATAATTTGTATATTATTTCCAAATTAACCCCTCTCTCCCCCCCCCCCCCCAACCACCCTATAACAGCTAGTTCAAAAATTTTGAAATAATTTATGCAAATATTACTTACTATCAGGCGATAAAAATTTCCCGAAAAAAATTAATTTACCTTGCTGTCACTACCGATAAAAACATTGTAATCCCCGGGGGATTGGAATAACAAGGAACACTTTTATTATTTGTTTAATTTTTGAGACCTTCCGCTTAAAATAATAATAAAAATAACACGCGATAATACGCAGATTTCTTTGAAAATTCGCTCATTAAGTCATAGTGCATGATTGGACTTTTTTTTCATAATTGTGAAAGAATAATGCAGGATAAAGTTATTATTTACTTGGTGGTAGTAAAAAGAGGATTTTGGTTCGCAACAGGAACTTGAACGCTCAAGTTGGTCATTCCAAGTGAAAGTCGTCAAGGAAATCCGTAGATATTCAACTAAATAACACTTAGAAAGAATCCTGAGGGGTAAACTTTCCGTTTAATGAGTTTCCAAGGGAAAGGGAACAAGGAGTGGAAAGGGGCAGAAAAAAACTTGAATATTTTAGCCCTTCATAATGGAGGCCCAGGACCGAGCTTACTCAATGCCCGGAAATTATACGGAAAGCCTTTCAAATCGTCCTGGGGGGAGAGGAGGCCGAAATATTTCAAGGAAATACAACTCCTGTAATTTAACACAGAAATTCTAGGAGGTTTTTTTTATCGGACTGTGAGACTTCATTTGCACGAGTCATAGAAAAATGTTCCTTCCTAAAAAATATAAATAAGGAATCAGCCGATAACTGAAGTTTTTAATTTATTTAAAGTATGTATATTTTAACTTACACCAATTGTAAATTTCTAAGGCTTAGTTCAATTAAACTATGCCATACTGTAAACAAAAATAATCAGCAATATAATATGATCATAGACATGGTTTCATTGTTAAAACATAAATTCACTTGTACTAGATCATTAATCGCATCAGTAGAGTAATTACATTTTTTTATGCATAAAATAAATTATCATTATCTTATCTTATCTTTCATTAAGTGTATGATGTATGATTGGAAAAATATATTTAAGATGTTTTACTTTGAGTAGTCCCTCAGTGAACTTCGTAAATTAGAATGAAGTTTATTTTCACAATTTTTTAATAATAATTATATTGAAAGCTTCTTTTATTACTTATATTTCAGAAATGGTTTATATTGCGGAAACATAGCCAATAAAGTAATTACTTCCATGGCTTAAATTACCTTGAAGCGCCTCTATAATATACATTATATAAAATATAATTTTGTTCATCATATTGTCACTGTAAAACGCCAACTGTTCGCATAAACGCTTTAAATAATGCTTATTTCGTAATATGTTTACATCAGAAGTCACGAGGTATTAGAGAAACTATAATTAAAATAATGATCAATCTGATTTTTTTCTATAAATGCTAAAAACGACCTATTTCACTTTTTTCTAGTAAATGAAGATTTAAAAAGGTGGAAAAACATACGTAAGCATCGTGTTATGTCCGTGGTTTTGTGCCTACTCACTTGAAAGACAGTTATTTAATAACATCCTGTCTCCGTGATAATGAATATAATTTTGTTATTTTCTTTTATTATTTTTTATTACGTGCCTTCTTATTTTCTTGTCTTTTTATTTTCATTTTTTTATCCTGTCCTTTTTATTCTTTTAAAAATGTAGGATATTCGTAGTTAAACGATGGAACGATAACGTGTGCTTCTTCACGATCTAGTTGCTTATGTAACTAGAATAGATGAGTCCGTGTACAACTGTAACGAAGAAGCACAGGTCCATCCTGGCGTATCCCCGGCTAGCAAAAGGTTATTGCAACTGCATACTCTGATGTAATAAGTAACAGTAGGCTGTATGTCGGACAGGTGAAAGGAGGATTCACCTGAAATACTCGTAGGTATTCATCGCGATAACAGAACGATTTGAGGACTACTGAGAGTGTTTTAACTATCTAATCCTATAGTAGAACGTATGATGTGTTAAATATAAAACCGATAGAGAGAGATCTGCAGCTTAGGTTATATGCAGCCTCTGGGTCCATGTAACAATAGATTTTTCTTCTTCTAAGTTGATGTACCTTTAGCTCTCTGGTCTACATCCTTTCTTGGTTATGCAAATGAAGACTGCATAAATTAATTAAATCTTTTGTTCCTTGGAGAAACAAAAATAAGCTATTCAAGAAGTTGGATAGGGTCTGAAGAATTTTTAAGTAAAAACTATTTAGACTTCCTGCATTTGTTACATAAAATTTGCATTGATTGTTGGAACAGAGTGCTCCAGATAATGTTATGGCGAGCTTCAATAGACAAGTTATAGGCAATTTTAGCCATGAAATGGGGAGACAAAATTTGAAAGAATTCAAGCAACGTGATGTGACTATTATAACTTCTACCACTAACAACCCATAACCAAATGTAGAAAATCTGAAGCTCTCTAAATAAAATTATTCAAGAAATGTAATTCGGCAAAAATTTGTTCACTTTAATTGTTTGATTTGACTGAGATTTTGCGGTACAACATCATAATTATTCACCATGATAGTAACACAAACAATATTTTTAGTTGGAAAGTAACTCAACAATATTGTCATAGTTCAGGATATAGCGTGCAAAAAAGTGACGAGCTATCATCAACTTCATTTTTGCTCTAATAACAAATTTCGTACTCAGGATCATGAAAATCGCATTGTCCGCCAAAAAGGGGGGCTAAAGGGCGGGACATAGCCGCTTTGTTGACAGCGTTTTTCTTTTTTTTCAAATACCTATTGCGAAGCCATGTCCCGTAGATGTATAACGTGTATTTAGTATTTAGACCACCATATATTCTTAAAAGGCACCAAAACATTTACTTTTACACTAAATTCTAGCTTGATGTTAGTCAGACACTTTTTTTAACGTTATCTCCGGGACTATCATTAAAATTGTATATTATAATATAAAATTATAATAAAGGATAAAATATAATTATAAAATTATAATTTTACATAAAATTGTGTTGACAATATTAATTTGGTACTTTCTACCATCCTAGTCATAATTGTTCACTTTGACTAAACTACATGTCGCTCCTCATTATGATAGAAAATTCAATATATAAAAATAAATATACTGCCAGAATGGTTTTACACATAAAGGCTAAACAGAGATACCTTCTACGATTAGAATTGAGAAATTAAAAAACACATTCAATGCACAGATCCGATAACATTTTTGCATTGATTACGCATCTGGTAATTTAATATAGTCATTGATCACGGACACAATTTGATATATCAAGGACAAATCATTGGAATATATCTGACAACATCAGAAGTAGATATGATGAAAGGGGGGAAAACTCCGCTAATTTGTTGGTAGATGTACAAAAGGTATAATTGAGTATATAAACTGAGTACAAAAGGTATAATTCCTTGTGCTCGCTATATTATCCAGATACAAATCTTACAAAGGATGTAGGCAGATAATTTATTATATTATCTGCATTCTTACATCAATAGTGTATTGTATCTTCGAAATCAATCCCTCTTAAATATGTCTCCTCAGATAAAACATTCTTCATTTTTACCAAGCTTTTGACCATTTTAAAAGCACCTGCCATTAAAAAAAGTATGTACAGTTTATATACCGCGTACATCAAAAAGTGAAACGGCTAAAGAATGAAAACTCTGATGAAAAGTTGTTCCCTGGTTTATTGCATTAAAGAGATAAGTATACACATATAATTATTTTAGAGAGAAGGTCTATATGCTTCAAATTACATAAATGCCAACTCCCTCCTCGTGGATCAAATCTAATTTGCTAAAATCCCTAATTTATTAGTTGATTCCGATTCCGACAACTGGAGAAGCATTTTTAAATGAACTTTCCGGGAAAATCAGAGTATTTCCTATTTGTTTCGCAAAATACGAGTATACTGAGGTTTTACTTATTTTCTTTTTTTACTTTCATGAAAATGGAAGTATGGTGATACCCTCCAAAATGTGATTCCGAGATCTCTATGAATGATGGGTCTTAAGAACCCGGGGGTATCATAGAAATCCGTTTCATATACATGTATGTATGTACGTACGTTCGTACGTTCGTTCGGAACTTTAAACCTCTATAACATCGCTTCAAGACATCGTATTGAGATGCGGTTTGCGGCATTTGTTAGAACTTTTGTCGGCAAAACTGATGACGAAAGCACATCGTAGCTCTCGACGTTTCGGAGCTACAGTCACTTAAGCACGAAATCGGTCTGTCGACGATAACTTCAGTGGCTTTATTTGATTTCAATTTCCTTTGGGGTATATATGTGTCCTATATAGTAGATTGTACCTATACACTTTGAGCACAATCGGACAAGCAGTTTGGGAGATATTGGCATTTTAGTGTTTTTTTTTAAAGGATTTTTTCGGAACCAAATTGCGGGTAAACTGTAAGTTTTATCGAAAAGCGGATAGCACCAGCGATAATTGATTTTAAAAGATCTACAACTTTGGTCCTATGACTTTTTGTCGTAGGACCATCCCTTCTACCTTTAATAGAGACATGTGTTTTTTTTTTATTGTGTTTATCATTATTATTTTTGTTGCAAAACTATAATCAATATTAGCTGTTTGTACGATATAGTTTATACAAAGTTCTCTCTTGCTCACGTATTGACACGGCAGCATTTCGTGGAAGTCATGCGTGGGATTTTCACACCGGTACTTTTATATAAATATAAAGTACCGGTGTGGAAATCCCACACATGTCTTAATTAAAGCGATGTTATAGAGATTTAAAGTCCCGAATGAATGTACGTACATACATACATACGTGGTATTTGGATTATATATGTAATATGTAATGTATATTGATAAATCAACTATCTCTTTGGTAGATCAGATCTCACAAGGTAAAATTCTTGTGCCTACTAAGGCCGCTCCCTGACTTGTCGGTACGACATCGGTGCGGTATCGGTAAGATATTATGCCGATGGGGTAAGATTTTTTACCGAGCGCCTGTATTTTAATGAGTCCACCCTGAGTATTTTACGGCTTCTGTTTTTACTGCATGTCCTTACCGACTCTCGGTATACCGATTCCTTACCACGCGGTAAAGAATTTTACCGACTCGGTACCGAGCGAGAGCTTACCGATATCGTACCGACAAGTGAGGGAGCGGACTGACTAGGGCGCATGCGTGGGAGCGGTGCGGTAAGGAATCGGTATACCGAGAGTCGGTAAGAACATCCAGTAAAAACAGAAGCGGTAAAAACTACTAGATTAAAATAAACTCCTATCATTCTATCTTTGAGCGTGGTTGAGGGGCGAGGGGTCAAGCAAAATGGCAACGTTGAAAGATATTCATGTTATTTTGGTCTCAGAAATTGAGAAATATCCATTGTTGTACAATAAACGATATCGCCAGTACTTTTTCTTTTTCTACGCTATCGCAAATAAATGTAACACGCTATAATATTATATTCATCTGACGACGACATAAACATAATCAAATCCCGCCCGTGACTGCAAGATTTTACCGAAAGTATGCCGACAAGTGAGGAGATGAAGGCAGTATCGGTATGTTTTCGGCATGCTTTCAGTAAGCTTTCGGTAAGCTATCGGTAAAGCAGAAATACCGCACCGATGTCGTACCGATATCGTACCGACAAGTCAGGGAGCGGCCTAAAGCTAACTTAATGTTTAAAACAAAGAATCTTGTTGAATTATTATTGGTGTTATAATCAATAAGAATATAAACACAAAAGGATAGAAAGGGGCCAATAAAAATTTAGAAGTGGCTCTGTACAAATGCAAGTGAAGTAGAAATGAAATTCGCTGAAGTGTTTAAAGATAAGTAGAGAATGAAAGAAGCGTCGCCGAGGAAAGAGGCCTGTAATTTCCCCTTGAGTAAACAAGTTGAATACTTCCCTCTGCCCTGGAATAACTTCACCAATTCACCCGCAGTTCAGTATTCCTCACAAGAAAAAAAATTATATACCACCGACATACCATCTATTTACATATACATCCATCACTTTTATACTCCATATCTACATATGATTCGCTCCATTGATTCTACCAAATAAATGCTGAGCCGTTAATATAATTTAACGGCACAAAATTCTGCCATTTCTTTCGATGAGCCTTCAAATATTATATAGCTAGATTGATCAGTCGTATAATGAGCAAGCATTTTCGGTCCCCCCTATAAATAAGACTCCATTATTATTATTGATATGAAAATTTCAACAACAAAAATTGTGTCTTGTACACTTATTTCAAGTTAAAATAATCTCTCTTGGTGTAGTGTTCTACTTAATTCTTGGTTGGCTTCTCAGAGAGATACCTACACCTACATATTCCACACTTATGCATCTTAGATAATTACTTAAACCTCTTGTTAATCGGGAGGAAAATAAAACTAGTAAACAAATTGAACGTGAATACAGATATAAACCCAGTGTGACCGATGTACGCTTTTAATATTTAAGTGCGTTTACACAACCAGAATCCAGAATCACACATTAAAGTACTATTTGTGAGGAGTATTCTCAAACTGCATCATTTAAGATACGTCGGATATTCTGTAAGAGTTAACCCGTAAATTGTAAAATGATTAGCTGAATGTAAATGAGATTACCCGGAGTTTAATTAGGCTGATAATTGATAATCCAGAAACACGAGACTAAATTTGAATCCAATGATATCTAATTTAATCAATCTATATATATAACACCCAAATACCACTGACTCACTGACTCACTCACTGACACATCACGATATCTCTGAAACCACAGGACTAATGACCAGTGGCGTACCAAGGCGGGTG
>KZ651041.1:97122-114457 GCA_001010745.2 Gerris buenoi
CATGTTGGTTTGTTTCTCCAAAATGTTGGTTAGAACCAACGTTAATAAATATTTACTGGAACAGTCCCATGCCGTTCCAACTTTTTGATTATTTTTATGGAGGTATTTTTTTATTTCTTAAGTTGATCGTTTCTTAGCGTACTATATCGCGAGGAAGCTATGTGCTACACTAATTGGCAGAGTATTTTATTACAAAATCACAGTTCCAAAATTAGTGGTCCTATACTATATTAACTACTATACATGGTGAAGTTAGAAAAGAGACAAAATTAAAAGTAACTAAGAATTTGTAGTAGTGAAGTTAAGGCAAAATGAACTGTCCACTCAGACTCCGTCGCAGGGCCGTACCGAGGCTGTGGCGAAGGTGGCTCTTGCCAAGGGCGCAGGTTTCAAAATGAAAACTTTATAGTTAGGTATAATTTCGGTTACGTGTGCTGTCAATTCGTGTTTTTATGATGAACATTAATCACATTGTGACATTGTGTGAGTCATTGTTCTGGTTAAGATAAGTGGGCGGGCGCGTACGGCAGGCGCTCAGCGCCGTTTTGGGAAGCACAGGTCCGGCCTCCGGAGGGTGGCCCTAGATTTTTAGCCCATTATTTATTATTAGCCCATTACATTATTATTTTTTAGCCCATCTTAATTAACACCAAAATTCGTCCCCACAAATCTTTTCCTCTATAAGGACAAAATTGGCCTCAGAAATTCTTAAAACACATTTTGGTAATTAAATTTTAAAAAATTTTCAGAGTGAGGACCCCCGCACTCCTCGCCGTTATTTGTTTAAAGGGGTCCAGTTGCCTTGCTAGCCCAGAGGCCCGGAAATCCTCTCAGCGGCTCTGCTTAGCGCCTTGTCACAAGGCGCATCCACCCCACCCCCTTGCGGCTAAAGGCCCCCATACACGATCAAACTTACTTGACAAACTTAGCTTGTCAAGCCAGCTTGACAAGTAAGTTCCACCGTGTGTGGGTGAAGTTTGTGATGGCTTGATGTGGTGTACACTGGGCATCGAACTTATTTGACAAAATTTTGATCAAACTAGTTTGACCGTGTATGGGGGCCTTAAGGGCATGCGCATTCTGTTTGATTCGATGAAAAATAGACTACCAATTAGTGTGGCACATAGCTTCCTTGCGATTTTATGCTTTTTTAATTTTCAAATTTATTTCATTTCCCCCCGTTTTTTATATCTGTTAAAATTATTTTGATTTTCAGATGAATTAATGTCTCAATTTATTAAAATTTAAGGTGCGCAGACGGTTGAAATTGATCTGGGGCTATCTGCGGGCCATTTTCGACTTACCACCCAAATATCATTCAAATCGGATAAGTAGTTTTGAAGACATAGGTATACTACATAAATCATAAATGTATGTTTGTGCGTACGTGGAAGAGAAACAAATGAGCGCAGGAGGTTGAAACCCGTTTGTGACCAACAATGGACTAGTTATGACTTACCATCCCGATCTCATTTAAATCAGACGCGTAGTTTTTAAGATATGGCGATTCGCAAAAATTGAGTGTCAGCCCGACAGACAGAGACACGGAACCAAAAATTTTTCTTGATGTCTGAAACGGATTTCTCTTCGGAGACATAAAACTGTTTCGTTCTTCAGAACGATCACATAGCTTTCTTAAGTTGATCGTTTCTTAGCGTACTATATCGCGAGGAAGCTATGTGCTACACTAATTGGCAGAGTATTTTATTACAAAATCACAGTTCCAAAATTAGTGGTCCTATACTATATTAACTACTATACATGGTGAAGTTAGAAAAGAGACAAAATTAAAAGTAACTAAGAATTTGTAGTAGTGAAGTTAAGGCAAAATGAACTGTCCACTCAGACTCCGTCGCAGGGCCGTACCGAGGCTGTGGCGAAGGTGGCTCTTGCCAAGGGCGCAGGTTTCAAAATGAAAACTTTATAGTTAGGTATAATTTCGGTTACGTGTGCTGTCAATTCGTGTTTTTATGATGAACATTAATCACATTGTGACATTGTGTGAGTCATTGTTCTGGTTAAGATAAGTGGGCGGGCGCGTACGGCAGGCGCTCAGCGCCGTTTTGGGAAGCACAGGTCCGGCCTCCGGAGGGTGGCCCTAGATTTTTAGCCCATTATTTATTATTAGCCCATTACATTATTATTTTTTAGCCCATCTTAATTAACACCAAAATTCGTCCCCACAAATCTTTTCCTCTATAAGGACAAAATTGGCCTCAGAAATTCTTAAAACACATTTTGGTAATTAAATTTTAAAAAATTTTCAGGGTAAGGACCCCCGCACTCCTCGTCGTTATTTGTTTAAAGGGGCCCAGTTGCCTTGCTAGCCCAGAGGCCCGGAAATCCTCTCAGCGGCCCGGCTTAAGCGCGGTGGCATGCGTGAGTGATTCATGTTTATATTGGCAACGCTAGGGCCTAGCAGTAAATTCCACCGTGTGTGGGTAAAATTTGAGTGTTTGATGGCTTGATGTGGTGTACACTGGGCATCGAACTTATTTGACAAAATTTTGATCAAACTTGCTTGTCAAACTAGTTTGACCGTGTATGGGGGCCTTAAGGGCATGCGCATTCTGTTCGATTCGATGAAAAATAGACTGCCAATTAGTGTGGCACATAGCTTCCTTGCGATTTTATGCTTTTTTTAATTGTCAAATTTATTTAATTTCCCCCCGTTTATCAATTTATCATAATTTAAGGTGCGCAGACGGTTGAAATTGATCTGGGGCTATCTGCGGGCCACTTTCGACTTACCACCCAAATATCATTCAAATCGGATAAGATATAGGTATACATAAATCATAAATGTATGTTTGTGCGTACGTGGAAGAGAAACAAATGAGCGCAGGAGGTTGAAACCCGGTTGTGACCAACAATGGACTAGTTATGACTTAACATCCCGATATAATTTAAATCAGACGCGTAGTTTTTAAGATATGGCGATTCGCAAAAATTGAGTGTCAGCCCGACAGACAGAGACAAAGAACCAAAAATTTTCCTTGATGTCTGAAACGGATTTCTCTTCGGAGACATAAAACTGTTTCGTTCTTCAGAACGATCACATAGCTTCCGTTACCTTCGGTAAGCTCGGAAACAAAAATATACAAAGGGTANATTTTCTGGGGGGGGGGAGGGGTTTCCATACCCCCTACCCCCACCCCCCGGTAGGGCGCACTTTTACCGGTTCGCCATGTACGCAGATGCACCTAGGTACGGCCCTGCTCCGTCGGCATAATACTCCAATTAAATACATATTATAATAAAACATATAAATCACTAACTCGCAAAAACTTCTGCTTGTATCAGGTTGAAATTTCACATGCCTGTTTTAATTGTACTATAGGTGATGTATACAACATTTCATTTAAATCCTTACGTTAGAACGTATGATATCGGTAAAAATGTTGTTTTCTTTATTTTAATCGTAGATGTCCGCTTTAATAAATTTAACGATCTTTATCTCTTCATAGCAGTGTCAGTGTTCGTTTTACTAAAACAAAAATAAATTAAAAAAGTTGTTTGTCTCATTAAATAGATGAAGTTAGATTTTTTTCCCGTCCTAAAATTCCAATTTTAAATTTGAAGCTTACGCTTTGGCGGATAACGTTGTCTAACGAACTCAGTCTACCCATTAATAAAATGAACATGTGTACCAAATTTTAACTAACTCGGTCATCTTTTACTCAATTTAACGTCATCGGTAGATTTCGTGACGCTTGGTTGCGTGACGGTTATTTTGTGACGGTGATTTTCGTCGTTTTTTTGTATTCACTCCCAGGCTCCAGAACGTACCGTAAGGAACTTCGTTCCAAAAAAAAAACAGTTATTGGACTCAAGAAAAGTGTATCCATCAAAATATCAACATCGCGTTTTCTTGCCATACACAACCTAAAAAAAAGAAAAAAACCTTTTATTGTTTTTATGGAATCCAAAAACCTATACATATCACCTACATTGTAAACCATTAAAATATAAAAAAAATAATATTGCTTCGCTTCCTTTATTTAGAACTTTCAAGGTTATTGTGCGATGATTGAAGAAATATCATTTTAAATCCTGTTTCAACATTTAAAAAAAACAATAATCTATTATTATTATTATTATTGACGTAAAAATTCTCAAAAAAGGATATTCCTGTCATTCAAAATATTTTTATTTCTGCTCATTATTTTGAGTAATAATTTAAGAAAAAAATAAATATATGCGTGCATAAACTTATACACATTACAATGGGTTTCACAATTCACAATTTATGGTAGAATCATTATTTTTCGTAAAAGGATAAAGAAAACGCTTTAAAAACAAATGAATTGAAATGGCGAAATAGATGATACAGGTATGTCATACACTCGAATTACGTTAATATTCTGCGAATCTTTTAGTTGGCTAACTCGACGGTGTCTGCATGTATATGCTTCGAGTTTTATAAGCTTCGCTTGGGTACTCACCACTACACCCATTCCTTTTTATTTCTCTGGCCACGAAATCATTAATAATAATAATAATAACAACAAACAACCTTTTTTTCTCTAAAAAAATATCGTTATTAAATAAAGAATGTATCCGAAGTAAATGATCTTGCTATTTTATAGTGCATCTAATGTTTTATGCTGTAAATTATTAATTTTATTTCTCAATTATAATTGAGTGTATTGAAATGTGTCTTAATTTAACTTCTATTTTAATCTTATATCTAATAAAGCAATAATGATCTCAGTATATATTTCATAGTGTAATTATCATGTTCTCTTACAAATACACACCAGATACAATAATCTATATCCATCAATTACAAGATTATTAATTAATTATTTATTATAAATTAATATATTTAATTTCTACACAATTATATAACAAAATCTGCCCGACACTAACAGTTCAAAAAATTATATAATTAATTGGTAGCATTTAATTTTCTGTAACATTTTATCTTTTTTACATGAGCAGTTTATCCAGCGTTTTATTTCTTTAGTTGCTACAAGCTTTTTTTTAAATTAAATTCATTTACCATGAATCATACTAATACTGATATGTAATCAAGTTAATTAATTAACAAATTGAAACTAATTAGCGAAATATAAAATTACCAATTTGATTAGGTCATCAAAAAAGTACAAATTGCCAAAGTTCAACGAATCAACATATGCAGAGCCTTCTTGAAAGAAATTTGTGGTGATTTTTGTTTTTATAAAAACCATCACCAAATTGATAAATTAGTTGGCTGATCGCACAAAAAAATTAAATTAATAAATGAATAAATATATAAAAATTAATAAAAATATTATAAATTTACAATTCGTTTAAATAACATTCAATATTTAAAAATACATGTGGTGTCGCGGGACACCCGGTAGGAACGAAGTTCCTTACATTTTTCATTAAATATAAATTATATATCACACTGCTAAGTACGCATACATTGCTAACTACTTATACATGGCGGAGTTAGAAAAGAGACAAAATTAAAAGTAACGAACTGTTTACTTTTGAATTTTGAAGGCAAAATTAAAAGAAAATCATTATTTGTATAATTACAGCAAGCGTCTTACTATAAATATATATTGAATATAAGAAAAAAGTTGATCATGATGAGTTTATTGTGAAAGAGTATGTTTGTTAAAGGAGCTTGGATTGAAATAGGACTGTGGACTGTTTTCTACCTACCCGACCAATTAATTTAAAATATTATAAAATATATTTCTTCCCTACTCTACAGCTTTCAATATTTTATTTATTTAAAAAACAGTGTCATTTTTGACATATATAACAAAAATAATCAAAACAAGTCAAGTAACAGGTTTCCTTATTAACACTTTTTCCCGCTTTTGAAGCTTACGTTTACGCAAGCGTTGCGTGTGAACGCTTGGGCGGATAACGTTTTCAGACGGATTCAGCCTGTGCATTGGTAAAATGAACATGTGTCCCAATTTTCATCTAACTCGGTGAGCTTTTACTCAAGTTTTCGTCATCTGTAGATTTTGTGACGGATTTTGCGTGACGGTGATTTCATGACCGTTATTTTGTGACGGCGATTTTGGTCGTTTTTTTTCCAATTCACTCCAGAAATTGCCATAAGGAACTTCGTTCCAAAATTAAAAATTAATTATCTTAACTGTTAAATCTACTGAGCTTTATCAGTACAAGAAATATTATTCTTAATTTGTTAAGAAATGTCTTTATTCAAAAGACTGAAAGCTCAGCATATAACATTCAATATATGCATATTCATTTGTAGGCCAATATATAGATACATTCGAGCTTGCATTAATTAGGGTAAACGATTTTATTTTTCAGGATTGTTTTCCATAGTAAGAGGAGCATGAAACCAAGTTGGCGACCTCGAAAGCCCTAGGGACAACTTTTGGTAGGCGAAAAACCTCAANTGCATAAAACTTACTATTTAAACAGTAAATATCTCTTTAAATATCTATTTTAATAATAACTAATTATCTCTCAGCTCTTTTTCTCAACCATATTAATTATTCTGCCCGTTACCACGGGCATAACGGCTAGTCTTTTAATAATATACCTATATTTGTTTCAATCAACACCCTCTATATTATTTTGAAAACATCAGTATGGGTAGAATTTCAGTTTCGATATATGTAATAGCAAAGCTCGCTTACTTTATTTGATGTAGTATAATCAATAACTTAATTGCTTTACCTATCTATACGCAGCTGCAGGATCAATTCTATTTAGGGCCTGTAGACTGTAGGCCTCCTTCCAATCCTCCATGTATGCCTTATCTTAACCCTACCTTATTGGTTCATTTTACAATCAACCTCTTTTTGAACGGGCCTCCCCTTCTTCGTATTCTTGCATGTCTCATGTGTATATATCCTTCCGTTTAACAAAAGAGTAAAAATATTTAGTACTCTTTAATAAAATGAATATGTTACAATATAAACATTATCATTTATTTTTTTGAAGAAAACAACGAGCAATGAAGCAGTGACTTCCGATAATTTAACAGAAATATCTGGGCCCCACTTCTTATTTAAATTTCAGAATAAATATCTAATTTAATAAGTATACTTTTTTGTAGTAAATGAAAACATTTAAGAATATGGATAACTCAAGAGAAGGCAAGACTTACATATCATATAATGATTATATAATTTTTTTTTCTGAATAATTTACTTATAAGAAGATGGCTAAGAACACCATACCTAAGCTTCTGTCTATGTTGCATCAGGCTTTATCTATCCTAGAATTCATTTTTCCTTCCGGGAGTAAGAAGTAAAGACTGGAAGAAACACTGGCTAGAAGGTATTGATAGTGTTTTTGATTCCAAGATCCCAAGGTATAAAATGTGTTACAGTTCGCTAAATGAAAAATTGCGAGAATTACAATTTCTCGCCCACAAGTATTTTTCGTGAGAGATCAATATTTATTATTTATTAGAAAATACCATAACAAAAATAATCAATAATTACGGGTAACCTAAATCCCAAAAAAATAATACTAGTGTAAAAAAAATAAGCCAAGTCTCGCGTAAAAAGTTGTGAGATTACCTACTACTCCGTTTTAAAAGTTTTACCACTCCGAAGTACCTTCCCCCTTCTTTATTAAAAAGGTGAAAAGAATGATAGAAAGCCTTCTATAATACCGTTTTGCAAATTTGATTGCAGCAAATTATTTAATTAAGTCTAAAACTGAGGCCTCGATAAATTAACTTTTGTTTAAAGTTGTTTAGAGGTTTATAAAGAAACAATTATTTAAAATATTTTTCTCTTAAACGAATAATAACACAATAAAATTGGACATCATAGATTTTCTTTAAGTACCGGTGTGGAAATCCCACACATGACTTCCATGAAATGTTGCCGCGTCAATGCGTGAGCAAGAGAGAACTCTGAATAAACTATATCTACATCGTACAAACAGCTAATATTGATTATAAATAGTTTTGCAACACAATAAAAAATATATATTTAACATAAAAAATGTTACCCTAATAAATGTCAGTTGTACCTATGTAAAAAGATTAGAAGATATGTGGTCCGTTCTGATGTTAAGAGCTAAACTGAATTAAAAGAAAGGAGGTTTGTTTACACCTAGAGTTCAAGGATCGTTTATGCAAAAACAAAACAAATTGATTAATTTTTATCCTTTATAACAAAAAACTTTATTATTCAATGTTTGTTTATATTTTCTTTATTCTTGTTATTAACTATAGAATATGAGAATATAATAATAAAAGAATTTAAAATCAGCCGTTAAAAATGATTGTTTACAAGGTAAATAACACGGTATTTTTTTTACTTTTAAATTTCGATTCTTCTTTATAAGTTCTATAAATAATTTCAAAAATAAATACTCGTTTTAAAGGGCATTAATGGGAGGTTTAAGCACCCCAATAAGAAATTAAATCGGTGAATTATTACACATGATATAGGAGCTCAAAGTCGAAAAGTTAACCAAAAAATAAAAACATGTCTCTATTTAAGGTAGAAGGGATGGTCCTACGACAAAAAGTCATAGGACCAAAGTTGTAGATCTTTTAAAATCAATTACGCTGGTGTTATCCACTTTTCGATGCGACTCACAGTTTACCCGCAATTCGGTTCCGAAAAAACCCTTAAAAAAACACTAAAATGCCAATATCTCCCAAACCGCTTGTCCGATTGTGCTCAAAAAGTATAGGTACAATCTACTATATAGGACACATATATACCCCAAAGGAAATTGAAATCAAATAAAGTCTACTGAAGTTATCGTCGACAGACCGATTTCGTGCTTAAGTGACTGCAGCTCCGAAACGTCGTGAGCTACGATGATGTGGTTTGCGCCAACAGTTTTGCCGACAAAAGTTCTAAAAAATGCCGCAAACCGCATCTCAATACGATGTCTTGAAGCGATGTTATAGCGGTTTAAAGTTCCGAACGAACGTACGTACGTACATACATACATACGTACGCACAGACATACATGTATATGAAACGGATTTCTATGATACCCCCGGGTTCTTAAGACCCCTCCTTCATAGAGATCTCGGAATCACGTTTTGAAAGGTTTCACCATACTTCCATTTTCATGGAAGTAATAAAAAATGAATTAAAATTTTTAAAAGGTTTGGTATTCGGGTATTATCATTTAATAATTGTAAAACCTTCATTTTTATCTTGCACTGAAAATGTAAATAATTTATTTTTCGTATCGGCAAATAATATAAATAATAAGACATAATACAAATAAAGAGACAAAATAAAAATAAGTTGATCATATAAAAATATTTTTAAAAACAAGCTTTTATTCGTATTCTTCTCAGCAAGCCCTTTCATTTGATACCCATATCATGGGCGTGTTTAAAAAATAACTAGTCCGCCATCTTGGGCTGCCCGCCATATTGAATTTAGAATTACGTCACTTAGCTAACCATGCATTGTCATTCAAACTAAACGAGTATGCAAAATTTCAATTCAATCGGTTGAGGATAACTGTTTTAAAATCCAGTTGCAATAGATTTGACCCGAACATACATACATACTAACACTAGCATTGCAAGTTAAATAAAAGCTTTTAAGAAGAAATAAAATACGTGTGGTGTCGTGGGACACCCGATAGGATGAAGTTCCTTACGCTTTTAATTAAATATAAATTATAAAATCACAGTAATAACTACTTATACATGAAGAGAGACAAAATTATAAGTAACTACAGTCTATAAGATTAGAGTTGACACAATCAAAGGCGGGAAACAACAAACGTGGAGGTAGTTTTGGGGTTATAAAAAGGGAAAATTAGTGTTGCCATGTTATATTTTTTCTGTGGAACAGGGGTAGAGTAGAGCATTTATTTTCTGAAGTTGCATTCAACATAGGGGACCAATAGAATCGTTTTCCTCAAAATTTTCCCGCCTTTTTATTGTGCCGACTCTAATCTTATAGACTGTAACTAATTTTACTAACGGAGTTAAGGCAAAATTAAATGAAAAGCTAGCTTTTTATCATCTTTGAAGCGAGCGTCTTTCAATAAATAATGAATTTTATATTGAGAAAAAAGTTAATGATAAATTTATAGTTAAAGCAGATGGTTGTAGAACAAAAAAGAACTGTTCCCTCAAACGCCGCGCCGACGGCAAATTAATCCAATTAAATATTAAAATAAAAAATATAAATCATTAACTCACAAAAACCTTTGCTTGTATCAGGTTGAAATTTTACATGCTTGTTTCAATTGTACTATTGGTGATGTATACAAAGTTTCATTAAAATCGTTACGTTAGAACGTAAGATATCGGTATAAACATTATTTTCTTTATTTTAATCGTTTTGGTCCGCTTTAATAAATTTAGCGATCTTTATCACTTCATAGCAGTGTCGGTGTTCGTTTTACTAAAATATTTTATTTATAAAAGTTGTTTGTCTCATTAAATAGATGAAGTTAGAATTTTTTCCCGTCCAAAAATTCCTATTTTTTAATTTGACGCTTACGTTTACGCGAGCGTTGCGCGTGAACGCTTGGGCGGATAACGTTGTCCAACGAACTTGTCTTGGGCATTGGTAAAATGAACTTGTGTACCAAATATCAACTAAATCGGTCAAATTTTACACAAGTTATCGCCATAATCGGTAGATTTCGTGACGGATTTTGCGTGACGGTGATTTTGGTCGTTTTTACGGAGTCACTCCCGGGCCCAGAACGTGCCATAAGGAACTTCGTTCCAAAATCATTCAATTTGAATTAAAACTATTCCTATATATCTTTACCTAAAGAAACCATCTATTCATATTATTTTCGGTCAATTGGCTTAACTGCCTACGCTTATACCTTCCACACATATATACTACTCTTATGTTAAGTTTAAATAAAAGGATAATGAATAGCGCTATAATATATATGTATTATATATACACACACCGCCAATAAATATAGTTCAGAATATTACTTTATTATTTCCGTGCATTTTTTACCGCATTAAAAACTTAAGAATGGTATTTGGTCCACAAAAAATGTAAAGGTAAAACACAGGAAAGTGTAGAACGGAGTATTCAATTTTTCCAGTTAGTAGCGTACAAGATAATATGATAATGAACCAAGTTAAGTGAGCCTCACGCTAGATTTTTATCTAATTAATGCGAGGGATGCTCGGAACACCCCCCCCCCCCCCCCATCCTTGCAAAGGGCAAAGTACCCCCTGGCATAGTTTACTAACAAACGGTTTTATCTCATTGGCTTGATCATGATACGCTATTAGCACAGAACTCTCCTCTAGCTCTTTGTTTAGAAAACAAATTCACTTTCATTCAATTAGTTTTTTTTCTCTTTGGTACGAATTAAAACGTTTATGTTAGGAGAAAAGAAAAGTTGGCTAAATTGATGATAATTGCAATTTAAATTATAATAGATTAAAACTTTTAATAGCAGATTACTACCTTTTATATCTGTTAAACATGTGACTGATCTGTAAAACTTCATTATCATATAAATTAAATTTTAAAACATGTTGCGTATTTTTTGGTAGTATTTTAGGATGCAAAGTGGGACTTGTTTTTCTTAATACACCCAAAATATACATATAATATAATCTGTATTCTTTCACATTTTTCCATGTTTCATGACCAGGTAAAAAAAGCGGAATACTCGTATATTAATAGTAAAAGCTGGTAATCACAACTTTATCTGAGCCACTCATATTAATATTAATTAAATAATCAATTAAAATTTTTGATATTATTAAAGTATGTGGCCAGTTTATTGCCTAAAAAGAACAACTAAAAGCTAAAATTTAAATATACGCCATTTCTTTTAAAGTTTAGCCTTAGCCCAACAAAGGAAAAATTGAGGAACTTAGTGAAAAGCTTTGATAATTGGAAAAGTTATTTGATGCTTGTAAATAAACATGTCAAAAATCATTTAAAAAAAGTTTTGAGGCGAGCTATGGCCGCAATCTTGGAAAATAGGTACAATTTGTTCGTTTTTTGAAATATAAAAAATGAATTAGGCTTATGAATAAAATACCGTTCTGTAAGTGCATAACAATAATTAAAGATTTAAAAATAGTCTTCAAAAAATGGTATTAATTTCCTCATATTCGTGGCATATTATCCTTTATTCTATATTATGCTTTAATCATCTTATCCTAGATCTTTAAGGATTAATGATAGAACTACATACTAATTATTACAAGTAATCAATCACAATCATCTCTCTGTGAAAATATATATATACATTTTTACAAGTCATTAATGAAATGTACAAATTTAAAAAACAACGAAGTTATCTACCGGGCTATAGTCGCTGCAAAATCACAATTGCAAGTGCAAGTCCCGACAAAAACAATAAGGACCTTTTTGGGGACAATTTAGTGATCTTTAATTAGGTATACAATAACGTTTTGGGTAAACCTAATCTTTCATATTATTAACGGGACTAATTTTCCAAGATGGTGGCCATAGCTCTCCTCAGAAATTTCTAGACTTTTGACTTCTTAATTTTCTAACATGAATAAACAACTAAATTCTCATGCCAATATTCTTTGTTATTCTAACATCGCGGGAAAATCGAAAAGCGGGAGGGGAGCCAATAAAGCTTGAGATTTTGGCGGTTAGTAGGTTTGGCCACCCAGGCAAACAAAAATATCACTGGATAACTTTAAGATAACCGCCTAGGGGTTTATATTTTTTCCTCACAATGGTTGGCCAATCTGAGATGTCATATTTACACAGTATAATGGCATTAGTATAGCTCCACTATATGCCTAAATACGCCTTCTTTGACTGGACTGATAAATGATTTTTCCCCTCCGAGTTTTGTTTGTACTGTATCTTAGACTCTTACAATAAATATGAGTACGTGACACGTGAAGTTCTGAAACCGTTTATTCATTAATTGTTTCCGCGCTTACCCAAGGTAACGAAAAATATGTAATCGTTCTTGTTATTTTTTATTTTTTTTTGGAACGAAGTTCCTTATGGCACGTTACAGCGTCTGGAGCCCGGGAGTGAATCCGAAAAATACTGACCGTCAACAAATGAAACGTTGACGATAACTTGAGTTAAAATTTGGTACATATGTTAATTTTACCAACGCCCACGACGAGTTCGTTAGATAACGTTATCCACCAAAGCTTCAAATGTAAAATTGGAGTTTTGGGACAGGAAAAATGCTAACTTAATCTCTTCAATGAGACAAATAACTTATTTATAGAATTTATTTAATTAAAACTAAACCGACACCGCTATGAAGTGTTAAAGATCGCTAAATTTATTAAAACGGACCTAAACGTTTCCGACATCAGAGAACATATTTGGTTCCATGTCTGTCTGTCTGACGGACAGCTCGTCCAATTTGATTAAAATTTAAATGGTAGGTCATAATTAGCCCGCATTGTTGGTCCATTATAAGTTTTAGTCTTCCGCGCACATTTGTTTCTCATCCACATGAGCACAAACCTACATTTATTTACACCAATATCTTCAAAAGTAGTCTCTCTTATTTTATTTTATTTGGGTGGTTTGTAGAAAAGTAGCTCCACATTAATTTTAACCGTCTGAGCTCTTTACATTTTGCTAAATTAATACTTTAACAGATGTAAAAAAGTCCAGTCATGCACCATGACTTAATGAGCGAATTTTCAAACAAAATCTGTGTATTATTGGCTTATGATAATATAGAAAAATTTTGGTTTAGAGTTTGGATGGGGTGAAAAAAAATGTTTGGATACACACGGGTATGGTTTACAAAAGTCAAAATAGTATTTACCCTTCAAAATGCACATCGTTGAAAAGCTCTTTAAGAGTACATAAATTGTTGATATGTACACTTTTAACATATTTTCATATAAAAGGGGGGTAAAATGGGAAAAAACACGATCTTATGCAACTTTTGACCCTATATTGTCATAATGTGACCCCTAAATAAAATTCAAAATTCTGGCCAACGAACTCATTCTTTCTTTTGATATTATTGGCATATTAAAATTTGTTTTAAATTTTTAAGTGCATCCTAAGGGGAGATATCGTCTGGAGTGACACATATTATATACATAAATACATACATTGTATATACATATATCCATTATACATACATACATAAAAAAATTTAGGGATCGATTAAGAATGGCCAGAAACGGATTTCCATGAACAAATTTTTCAAAAATTCGCATTACAAAAATTTTGAAGCCATTGCAAAAGCTTAATTTTCTTCGAAATTTCGCTAAAATCAAAACAATTTTGACAGTTTTAAAATAACGGCGGGAGAATGGAATATACGTATTTGACAATAGGTTTGTTCCAACCAAGCATTGTACCGTCTGCGGGATCGTCACGGGCATGCGCAATGGATAAAAGCCGTTTCAAGACGATTTGTGATAGTGTTTTGTAACTGTTCCAACCCTGTTTTGTAACTGTTCCAACCGGGGCAGGGACCGTTTGCGAACCGCTCACTGTACGGTCACAACGATCTACTGACAATACCCATGTACTGGTTTGTATGACATGCGCAGTTATGCCAATATAGTCACAAATATAAACAGAAAGGTTCACTAACTGTTAGGTTTCCTTGAATGTTTTAAATACAGTGCTAATTATAGTCCTAAACTCATTCCAACCTAACATGATTTTATTACAGTACAATGTTAGCGCATGCGTATAAAACCTGTCCTAAACGATTCCCGAACGATCCGTGGGACGATACAAAGGACGGTACAAATAGCGGGGTTGGAACAAACCTATAACACGTTGTAAAGGCATAAAATCATTAATAAATATTAAAAGTATACAAACAGGACGTGAGGAAGCTTTGTGCCACACTAATTGGTAGACTGTTTTGGTTTGTAAATTATTTTTTGTTATAATTGTTTTATTAATAAATTAGCTAATTACCTACGCTTAAGATTGAATTATTAAGAAAAAAAGGATATCTGAACTAATTATACTTAATTAACCACACAATATCAGCATTATTGTAATATTTACAGAAACATAAGTAAGCTTTAGTTGTAAGTAAATTAATATACATATATACTACTACTATAACTACATATATTGTTTTAAATAGAACAAAAAAAAAATTTAAACTGAATAAACGTATCGTAATAATGTACCGTAAATTTTTCGAGTACCTACAGACAATCATTTTTCTTTGGTTGTGTCATCATCGTTTTTAAAATATAATAGAGTAATATAATTTAAATTGACTAACCTTTTATATAAAAAAAAAATCGAATAAACAGTGCTCACCTGTAACAGATTAAAAAGTATACATGATAATTTTTTTTAAATACCAGAATGTCTTTAATGTATATACATTACAAAGAATTAACATGAAAATGTTAAATTGTATGTCTTAAAGTCTAAAAAATAGTTATTTATGAAACTTTAATTTTAAGTTTAAATTCCGAGCCGAAGGCGAGGATAGGCTTAAATAAATTTACTGTAGAGGCGAAGCCGAGGCAGGAAATGTTAATTACCTGCTAAGGTGTAACCGATGCAGGTGATCTTTAAACGGGTCATGAATATTTTCTTTGCTGCTTAGTTACATACAATATTTTATCTATACTAACGGCAGAATAATTACACTAATAATTATATTCCCTTTTTAATAAAAAAGTTGTAAAAAACGTTTTTAGGGTTTCGTTGGTAACACCAAAAAAAATGAAACCCTTATAGCTTCGTTCCTGTGTCTGTTTATCTGTCTGTCTGTCTGTCACTCTATACGGTTCCAATAACTTTTGAACCAAAAGAGTTAATAACAATAAACTTTNAGTTTTCTACGATTTGGTTGCAGTTTTATATTTGTTTATTAAATAAATTATAGATGCGCTAACTTTTGGTGCTTGTTGGAGGCTTTGTTTCTTCAACAAATGTTTAAATTTCTCCGACTTTATTAAATATTTACTGGAACCGTGCCACTTGGTTCCAACTTTTTGATATGTATGGTATTTTTCTTAATTTGGTATTTTCTTTGCGAGGAAGCTATGTGCCACATTAATTGGCAGAGTATTTTTTATAAGTTGTCAAGAGAATGGAACACTTCCTACATCCTTTATTACTAAGATTTGCCGAATGATTACGTGGCATGAGCAAACACGAGGAATTTTACATTAAAGATGTTACATGTATGATCTTGAAGAAAATTCGTTAAAAATAACGTATGTCGTGGCCTTCATTTTTAAAAATAAAAAAGGTCGATTCCTGTCTCATCTTTAATTTCTATGCTGCCGGCAGAACATCCTAATTTTTCAATTATTTAAGGTCCTAATGAGTGGAGATTTATCTCAAGATCTAAAGATATGAAAGACAATAATTATTAATGTTAAAGAGTTAATTATTACTAAGAATTGTTTTAAAAAATGTTAACTACACTTTTCCTTTAATAGAACGTATCTGACTAAGATAAATGTACAAGATAAACTTCGTAAAGAAATAGAAGCTGTTACTACTATATTATGAGTATGAGTACAATTGTTTTATTTGTGTATACTTCTTATAACTGAAACTATGGACTGTGTCCATAACTTATTAAATAAATCTTTGATAAGAAATACTACATACCTACTTAAAATATATATTTTAAATTAAATAATAATTATTATTAACTACGGAAATAGTCAGAGAAAAGAAACAAAAATATAGGAACCAAAAGAGTTAATAACAATAAACTTTTCAGTATTAAAGCTCATTTTGACGCGCACACAGGAAAAAAATAGCGAACTCAAAATTATGAGCTGTATTAATTCAAAATGGCGGATAATTCAAGTCACGCGATTTTTTTTTTTTAAATATTGAGCGGGTTATCAAATGAAAGGTATTGAGTTGTTTTTTTATCTCATTTTTTAGCGATTTTTTTTAAATAATCACTGTAAAATAAACAAAATTGTTTTATTGCCTTAATTATTTAAGTTATTTTCAAAAAAGATATAAATATTAAGCAAAATATTACGCTTAAATGGTATATAAAAATCCCGTCAAGTACTTGCCAGCAAGATACTAAAAGGGTTTCTTCGGTCATAAGAATTAATAATTATTATTATTATATATTTTTTTAAACAAAAATATCTATTTTTTACTTTTAAAAATCAAGATGTGCATGTATTATTATTCTTTACTATCTTCGGTGTGCGCTTATTGAATTCTTTTAGGGGTAATAGGCCTCCATTTTGGAAACAGAAAATATTTTTGTGAACCAAATTTCAATACCTTTAAAATGATACCCAACTTTGATTTTTCAAATCACGTCCATTTTGGAGCCCCCTAGTTACGCCCCCCTACAATTTTCAAATATTTTTTTTTATATCAACTCCCGGAAATATCATTGGACCACAGAGACGCATATTTTTGTGTCTTTGCCTTATTTTTAGGACCTGTCCTATTGGGCTAGCGGGGGGGGG
>KZ651041.1:129683-144988 GCA_001010745.2 Gerris buenoi
TTTTTTTTTTTTTTTTTTTTTTGTGTTTTATATTCATTATATAAATATATTAGTATATTAGAAGGTTTCTTGCCAGATGAAGAACTTTTATTGGTGGCTGTCGGTGCGTAAGTCTGTCTTAGCTAGTTTAGATAGGTGTCTGTTAAGGTTAAGTAGTTTGTGTATTTAGGTATTAATAATTTATTGTTAACATTAAGTCTCGTACTGTAAGAATGGTCGATGTATTGTTTTTCCATATCATAAAATTTTAATAAGATTGATCGGGTAATAAGATATGGGACTGTCGGCTGGGAATGTATTTTCGCTAATGGAATAAATTCATTGAATTTAATTAGGATGCCCAAACTAAATTGGCCCAATTTCCTTTTCGCCCAGATGTTTGCCGATGAAACTAAAAACATTAAACATGATCGAACCGATTTCTGACTGGACCCGGATCTTTGCCGATGGAATTTATTGAATTGAATTTGGATTCCTTAACTAAATCAGTCATATTCCTATCAGTCCTATATTTCAATCAGTCATTGCCTTCTGCGCCCGAATTTTATAGCCAATGGAATTAAATGCACTGAATTGAAATATAGGATACGTTAACTAGACCAGCCGGATTTTTGGCTATAGAATTAAAATTATTGAATTGAATTAGGATGAGTACAATGAATTGGTCCGATTCTTGGTGGTCCCGGATTTTGTCGATGGAAATAATGCATATAAAATATAAGGCCCAATTGCCGGTTCGGCCTAGTATTTAAGTATTTACTGATGGAATTAAATGCATTGATTTAAATAATGCCTAAGTCAACGCAGACTTTTGCCGATGGAAGTAAATTAATTGAATTTAGATATGACTTCTAGACTGGCTAAAACAGGGAAAAAGATAGGATAAAGAAGTTGTGGGTTTAATTAGCAAATCTTTGTTTTGGAACAAGTTGTGTGTAGAAAACTTCGTGGGTCCATTCGTCTATGGTATTCCATGGGGCTTGCCGACTCGGGCCGAACTACTGTTCGTGGACTTTAAGTTGGAATACAGAGGCAATATAAATAAAAGGGTTAGGCATATTGTGACAAAACTTTTTCATATTTCATAGCAATAGTAAATTTAAATCCAAAAACTCAAAACGCGTTTAAAAAAAAATTGACATGTCCCATTTAACCACTTTTTTACATCCAAGATACCATAGAAAACGGATGTGAAGGTCGGACGGAGTTCTGAAGAACAAACAATTTTTTTATCTCCAATTTCAAATATTGTAAGTCAAATCTGTTTTAGGCATCATGGTACATTTCCCATGTCTGTCTGCGCTAAATTATATGAATGAAATGAAGCTCAATAGTAGGTTAAAAATATATATACGTGCATGCTTTTTAAAATGTTGCATTCTATATTAGTTTAATCATTTAAAGTATACCCAAAAAATCCCTCCCCCCCTTACTGATGGAATTAAATGCATNTGCCAGTGTAATGATCTGACCTTAGTTTGGCGCCCCCCAAGACTGGCGCCCCATGCGGCCGCACGGGACTCGGGCCGCCTCTGAATATTTATAGAAAATAATTTTAATTATTTGTTGTTACTTATTAAATGTAAATTATTTGTTTTACTTATTGAAGTTGTTAAATAGGTTTTTGTTGGAATTAAAGTCCTTTTTAATTTCTTTTTAATTTTTTATTTTGACTTTAATTCCAACAAAAACCTAACTCCAGATAAGAAAATCTTTAAGTCCACATAAGAAAACCTTCAGTTAGTTGTGACATTATTACTTACGAATAAATCAAGTCGAAGCAGAAAAAAACATTGGTAAATAGGAAATTTAATGATATTGTATTTGATTGAAAATTATTAATAATAAAAATACTTTTTTTTTTAATTAATCAATTTCAAATTGCACAATGTAATATTAAGTTTTAAGTACTTCTTACAATTTTACATACCATAAAATGACAGTATATATCTTGAATATGTAAAAAATAATTAAATCGACTGACATTGGCTCGATTGTATAGAAAAGTTTCAAAAAATGCAATAAAGATTATTCTATCTCTTTACTTGAAAATTACCCTTGGATTTTATTTGTTTTTATTTAAATTTTAAATCCAGTATCTTTCTTTGTTATCTAAAAAAATCACAGGGAAGTACTTGCGTCCAAGTACTTTTTAGGGTTTTGTAGATGATAAAGCATACCTGTTATGTAATTATGATTTTTTTTCTGCGATCCCAAGAGTCCCAGGTTCGATCCCCTGGGGGGTCACAATGTTTTTTATCGGTAATAACGTCAAGATAAATTAAATTTTTCGGGAAATTTTTATCACCCAACCATACGGTATAACCATGAATAATTTCGAAATTTTAGCACCTGCCGATCTATAGTGGTTGGGGGGGGGGAATTTTTTTTGGGTATATTTTGATTTTTTGCCCCTATAAGGAGTGCAAAATTTAAAAAAGCATACATATATTTGTGTCCTACTCTTCTGCAGCTTTCATTTGATACCCCACTCAAAAATTTAAAATTATATAACTTTTTGAGTTTACCACATTTTTTCGAATTGCGTATGCGCAAATCTAGTTATGAACTTCTATATATTTTTTCTGTAGTCGGGACAAAAAGTTGCACTAGAGTTTCAAATTTCAGCTCTTTAGCTTAAACGGTTCGGGCTCTATGAACCAAAGAGCGACGGACAGACGGACACATCACCCTCGGCATAAGGGTTTTGAGAAGTATCTACAAAAACCTAAAAAGAGCTGTGGGGAGACCCTGCTGCCCTGCTCCAGATGGGATAATGAGATAGTGTTTTTAACTCTTTTAACATTAGACATTATGGCTAATACATCAGCGTAAGAGGCAAATTCAGCAAGTACCGTGCTTGAGTTAGTGTTGTATTTTCCAAGGGGAAGGGGGTATGCTTGAATTTAAGTAATATCGTTGTGAATTCCCAAAACACTTTTACATATATCCAATATACATTTTCTGTAATCATCCCCGTGTGGAACACGCCAGAACATTACAGAACGCCCACAATAAGGGATTAAAATAATAATAACCATTTATTGTAAACATAGCTTGTTTACCTTTTTTAAATTTTGCATTCCTTATAGGGGAAAAAAGAAAATTTTGGGCGCACTTCACTTTTTCCCGCCCAAAATTGGCAATTTTAGAAAATTTGGGATGAACTCCCGGAATTTTTATCGCACCACAATAAGGTATTAGCATGAATTATTTCGAAATTTTAGCACCAGCCGATCTATAGATTATATAAATATATTAGTATATTAGAAGGTTTCTTGCCAGATGAAGAACTTTTATTGGTGGCTGTCGGTGCGTAAGTCTGTCTTAGCTAGTTTAGATAGGTGTCTGTTAAGGTTAAGTAGTTTGTGTATTTAGGTATTAATAATTTATTGTTAACATTAAGTCTCGTACTGTAAGAATGGTCGATGTATTGTTTTTCCATATCATAAAATTTTAATAAGATTGATCGGGTAATAAGATATGGGACTGTCGGCTGGGAATGTATTTTCGCTAATGGAATAAATTCATTGAATTTAATTAGGATGCCCAAACTAAATTGGCCCAATTTCCTTTTCGCCCAGATGTTTGCCGATGAAACTAAAAACATTAAACATGATCGAACCGATTTCTGACTGGACCCGGATCTTTGCCGATGGAATTTATTGAATTGAATTTGGATTCCTTAACTAAATCAGTCATATTCCTATCAGTCCTATATTTCAATCAGTCATTGCCTTCTGCGCCCGAATTTTATAGCCAATGGAATTAAATGCACTGAATTGAAATATAGGATACGTTAACTAGACCAGCCGGATTTTTGGCTATAGAATTAAAATTATTGAATTGAATTAGGATGAGTACAATGAATTGGTCCGATTCTTGGTGGTCCCGGATTTTGTCGATGGAAATAATGCATATAAAATATAAGGCCCAATTGCCGGTTCGGCCTAGTATTTAAGTATTTACTGATGGAATTAANATCAAATGAAAGCTGCTGAAGAGTAGGACACAAATATATATTTGCTTTTTTAAAGTTTGCATTCCTTATTGGTTTATTACTGATAAAAAACATTGTGACCCCCCGGGGAATCGAACCCGGACTCTTGAGATCGAAGACCAGAAATCATAATTACATAATGGGTATGCTTACTCATCTACAAAACCCTAAAAAGTACTTGGGGCAAGTACTTCCCTGTGATTTTTTAGGGTTTTGTAGATACTTCTCAAAACCCTTATGCCGAGGGTGATGTGTCCGTCTGTCCGTCGCTCTTTGGCTCATAGCGCCCGAACCATTTAAGCTAAAATGCTGATATTTGAAACACTGGCGGAACTTTCGGGCCCAAACACAGGACAAATACACAAAAGTTAAAAATTAAATATGCGCATGCGCAATTCGAAAAAATGCGGTAAAGTCAAACATTTATATTTTTTTTTTTAATTTTCGAGTGGGGTATCAAATGAAAGCTAGTGGCGGCGCTAGGCCCGTGCAGGCGGTGCGTCGCACGGGGCCCTCGCTGCAATGGAACCCGCGCCCCGGACCGTCGCGGGTTGTGCTCGACTAACTCTGTGAATAATAAAAACATACCTTAGGAACTCTATGAACTCGATAAAAAATGAAGTGGTGTCCACTTTACATTGTAGTGAATTAATAGCAGATTTTGGTTAAAAAAAGAAGAAAAAAAAGAGTTTCAGGGTTAATTGTTTGGAGAGGACACTTTCCTTAAAGAGTTCAATACCTATAATTTTTTTTTATCTTCATCTTACACTGTACTTCATACAATATTTTAAGTTGTGTACATAGTTACAATAAGATTGTTTTGCTCAATTTAGTCTATTATTATTTATTAGATGTAGTTTGAAATAATGGAATGAGCGTGGCAGTAGTTTTTGTTTTTAGGATATTTCTCCACTTGGAAACAATAGCTAAATAAATAATTGATATATACTATTGACTTTTCTTAAAACAAATCAATCAAAGTATTAGAACCTAATAAAATAGTCAGCCAATAAGTGTGGCACATAGATTCCTCGCGGCCTATTTCGTACAATTTTATAACTTTGTGCTTTTATAACCTATTTTTGTCATATTTATTTCATTTTGACCCGTTTATAGAATCCGCCATCCGTCAAAATTGTTTTAATTTTTTGACATGATTTAAGGTATCATTTAGCAAAATTTAAATAGCGCAGACTGCTGATATTAATCTGGCGCTAAAATATAAAAGTTTCATACACATCAGATTTTTGAGACTTTTGAAGCTATATAGCTGTAAATAAATGTATGTTTGAGCACATGCGTAAGAAAAACAAATGTGCTCAAAAGGTTGGTTGAAACTTATATGGGACCAACAATGGGCTCATTATGACCTACCATCAAATTTTCATTAAAATCGGGTAAGTAGTTTTTAGGATATGTTGGTTCGCAAAAATTAAGCGTCAGACCAATAAATAGACAGACAGACAGAAACCAAAAATGTTCCCTGATGTCTGAAACGGATTTCTGTCTTGAAATTTTTGAAATCGAAATCGGATTTTTTTTGCTCTTGAGAAGAATCATTTGGCTTCTACTACCTTCGGAGAGCTCGTAAGCAAAATGTGACATTTTGCTTAAGAGCTCAAAATGTGTATTGTTCATATTGTATTTATTTATTGCCTCTGAGATTACCGAAGGTAACGGAAGCTATGTGGTCGATCTGAAGAACCAAACAAAAATTCTTTATGTCTCCGATTTCGATTCCAAAAATTCCAAGACAAAAATCCGTTTTAGACATCAGGGAACATTTTTTGTTCCATGTCTGTCTTTCGGTCTGTAGCTCAATTTTTGCGAACCGCTAGATCTTAAAAACTACTCGTCCGATTTAAATGAAATTTGGATGGTAATTCATAACTAGTCTATTGTTGGTCCCATATAGGTTTCAACCCCCTGCGCTTATTTGTTTTGTCTTTCACTGACACAGGCACAAATAAACATTTATTTACACCTATATCCTATATCTTCAAAACTGCTTATTTGATTTGAATGATATTTGGGTGGTTAAGTGGTTAGTCGAAAGTGGCCCGCAGATAGCCCCAGATTAATTTTAACCGTCTGCGCACCTTAAATTTTAATAAATTGGGACTTTAATTCCTCTAAAAACCAAAACAATTTTGATAGATATAAAAAAATCGGGGGGGGGGGAATTAAATAAGTTTGACAATACCTTTAGATTGTAAAAGCATAAAATCATTAAAGTATACAAAATAGAACGTGAGGAATCTATGTGCCACACTAATTGGCAGTTTTTTTTACCTATTATTTAGAAATTTTATTTTATAACAATGTAGGTTTGTGTTCATATTTCGGTCGAAGTGTGTAAACGAAAGTGTACCCTATTGTGGGGTGATGCAAATTCCGGGAGTGCATCCCAAATTTTCCAAAATTGCCAATTTTAGGCGCGAAAATTTAAAATGCGCCCAAAATTTTATTTTTTTAAAATTTGAGTTGGGTATCAAATGAAAGCTCCTGAATAGTAGGTAACAAATATATAAATACATTTTTAAATTTTTTATTCCTTATAAGGTTAAAAAAATCAAAATATACCCAAAAAAAATTTCCCCCCCCCCAACCACTATAGATCGGCTGGTGCTAAAATTTCGAAATAATTCATGCTAATACCTTATATTAGGGCGATGATATTTCCGGGAGTTCATCCTAAATTTTCAAAAATAGCTAATATTGGGCGCGAAAAAGTGAAGTGCGCCCAAAATTTTATTTTTTTAAAATTTTAGTGGGGCATCAAATGAAAGCTGCTGAAAAGTTGGACACAAATATATATATATACGCTTTTTTAAATTTTGCATTCCTTATTGGTTTATTACTGATAAAAAACATTGTGACCCCCCGGGGGATCGAACCCGGGACTCTTGAGATTGAAGACAAGAAATCATAATTTACATAATAGGTATGCTTACTCATCTACAAAACCCTAAAAAGTACTTGGACTAAGTACTTCCCTGTGATTTTTCTTTTTCTTTTGAATAAAGAGTCAGCAAAATATTAAAGTATCAGCAAAAGTTCAAAGTGTCAGCAAAATAACAAACAGGCTGTCACATTTTAAGGAAATTTTACTAAAAAAAAGGTTACTTCATCGCAGGTTATAAACACTCCCACATTATTTATTTTTATATATTTAAGCGTAATATTCTGCTAAATAGTTATATCTTTTTTGAAAATAAAAGTGAAAAACAAATTTTACTATTTTACAATGATTATTTAAAAATTGAAATAAAAAAACAGTTGTTAATAAAAAAAATGTGGCAACCCTGAATTTTTTTGCCTTTGTTTTGTTTTCTTGATGACTCAAACTTTCGTTTTTTACAACTTTAATTTCTTTAAATCTTTTATATGTACATTAAAAGGGAATATAATAATTAGTGTACTTTTTCTACGTAAGTAGATAAAATATTGTATGTAACTATGCAGCAAAGGAAACATTCCTGACTCGTTTAAAGATTACTTGAGGTTACACCTCAGCAGGTAATTAACATTTGTCTGCCTCGGCTAAGCCTCGTCAGTCAACATGTAATTTTCCTAACTCGGCTTCGCCTCGTCAGTAAAATAGTAAATTTCCTGCCTCGGCTTTGCCTCTGCAGTAAATTTGTTTAGCCTATGCTCGCCTTCGGCTCGGAACTAAAACTTAAACACTTGTCAGCAAAATTCCATTTTGCTGCCCAGTTACATGAATAACTATTGGTATATGAACAATGATTTTTTTTTTCAAAAATACAAAAATGCAATTTTCAATTTAATCGATCATTTCTTCTAAAATAAGCATTTCAAACCGGTCAAATCATTTGGATCATATCAATAACACCTGAATGAAGTTAATTGCAAATGGGTTACGATTAATTTTAATTAGGGTGGTAAGGGTGAGGGTCTAATTCTTAAATTTTTCAAAACAAAACAAAAGAACTGACTTTATTTTTGTTAATATCAGTCAATTCTTATGCAATCATTTTTTAAAAGAGCTCATTAAAAATAGTTTTTTATGTTCTTTAAAAAATTGTCTGTTGAATTTTCCCCAAAAACTTCACCATTTTCAAACTATTTAAGGTAGAAAATTTTCAATTTTAGGTTTCTCGAAAGATAACCGTCCTTTAACGAGCAATAACTCACTTCATATTGGATATACAGAAATTTTTAAACAATGAATCTCTTTATTTTTTACTATCTACATTTTTGGCCTTAATCATTTTTTCGATAAACTTTTTAAGTTATTTGTAAAAAAACGGTTAAAAAACATGTGTTTTTCAATGAAAAATACACATTTTCAATCCTTAATAACTTGGAAAGTATAAACTTTAAAAAAAAACTTTATAGAACAAAAGTTGCTTAGAATTGGTCAATCTATCGATTTCCTAGTTTATTTTAATTAAATAATGTTTCAACCCCTCGAAGTGGCTTCCGGCGCAGGGTAGATTTTGAAGAAGGTTATAAATACTAGCTAAATCCAAATTTTCAAGACAATCGATGTTGTTCCCAAAATTTAGAGCGAAAACGGCTGGTGACTGGACTATTATAGTACATACATTGCAAATTATCGTATATATATTCTAACTTTAAATTTGGTTTGAAATATACTAGGCCTAAATTAACACGGTTATTTCCTATTTTGAGAACACCGAAGATTCAGAGTTCATTCAAATCTAGAACGACGAATTTAGTGGACGGTTTTGTTATGATGGTGAGCCCCGCCGCTATTGGGTTATCAAAAATAATCTTCAATAATTTTTGTATTATTTTTCTTAAATTCTTAGTAAATTTATGGAGAAAGATTCGTGATGGCGCAAAAGATTCTGAAATTTGGATGCATTACACGTTTTAAGGTCCCCTTAGCCCAAAAAAAAATTAGAAAGTTTATTTGCCGTCAAGCAACTACTCAGTAAATTCGAAAAAATTGTCAGTTTTAGAAAAATAATATCCTGGAAGTGAAATCGATTACGAAATTATGTATATCTCGTTCGGGGCACTTTAATATAATAACTCTTATAACTAAGCAAAATGTTAAACTTATTTATATGGAGCCAGTGAACGTGAACATATTTAGGTATGTGGTATGTTAACAGAAATTAGCAAGTATTCTAATTTTCTTTTATCCCATCATCCATTAAAACCATAAGTAAGGTGGTATTGCATAAATACCAAAGTATGGTGTTTATGCAATAAATAGACCTAATGGAGAATACCGAGTCAGAGTTAAGCTATTGATATATTCGATGGGCAGCCTAAATCAATCATTTAATTATTAAACTTTTTTGAACATAATAAATTTTATAACAAATTATAATCATACCATAAAAGTTAATCAGTCATGTAATGAGATATTTTGAGAATCATTAGGAATAATTTGTGTGTCGTAAAACTACGCAACCATATCCTGTTCTGCATAATCTGTCACGTGAATAAAGGATATTCGCCAACATTGCATCTATCATCTTTTTTAAAACTTTTGTTCTCAAAAACAATAACTTTTAAAAACAATGTATTGAGTAAAAAGTTTAGTTACGTCATGCATGCATAGCTGAATGTTAACTGTATAATTAATAATTTATTATTTTAATTGAAACTATAGAATAGTTATGCCCTCTTACATAATGCAGAGCTGAGTTTATTTACATGGTTGTTCACAGGAATAATTATAGCTCACTAAAAAATTACATTAGAAGTAATTTACTAGGTCAAAGAAGCAACTATAGCGTGAGGCTACCAATTACTAGTGACAAAATATCATAAAATGACAAGACGACACATTATTAATGTGTAATTGTTTCTGCAACTTTATATGTTGATTCTTCATCTATTATTTTTCAAGTATGGACAGGTGATTAAAAATAAAACGCAAAATTATGATCTAAAAAAAAAATAAAAATAATAATTTATGTATACATAATGTGAACACATGTAATATATCAAGGTATATTGTTTTCTGCAGTTTCAATGAAGATTCAAACCTCGAACAAGACAGATCAAGAAGAGAGTGTAAAGTTAAATATTTTTTTAAACTATTTATGACAACACTAAGCAAGTATTAAAACTTTTAATGTAATTTTGTTTTGCCTTTTGATTTGAATAAACTTATTTTCTTCATTATTATCTTTAGTTTTCATTTATGTACAGAAAAAAAAAAAAAAAAAAAAAAAAAAATCGGACCGAGATAACTCAGACAAACTTTCTCATATAAGAGTTCATAATTAATTTGCCCAGTGTTTTTCATTTATTAGTTTTCGAGCTTTCTTAGGTACATTTAATTATTATTGACCATAATATATCATAAAAATACTTCTCCTTGGTGGGGAATCGAACTCTCTCCATCCGTGTTTAAAGTAATTTTATCAAGAACTATATTTTAGAATTTTAATAAAAATCGTCGGAACCGTTTTAAAGATACATTTTTTCACGATTTCTTCGAGTTTTTGAGGGGTAGCGCCCCCCAATTTGGAGCTAAAATTAATTTCTCGATTTCGTCTCGGGTATGATTTTTCTGAACATGTATGCCAAAAAAAATCTGGCCAGCAGTTATAGGCTCTAGGCGTCAGCACAAACGACAGGCGACAGACACAGTTTTTAAAACCACTATTTTGGACTCATTTAAACGTGTAAATCCATCAAAAACTCAAATTAGAGTTTTACCATATTGAAATATAGTCATCGATGTTGTTTACAATTGTAATTTAGATATAATCGTTTATTTTTTGATTCATTATAAGTATATGCAATTCTCAGTTTGAAGTATAGAATGAGTTTAATTATTTCTGACGTAAATGTAAACAATTATACGCAGTTAAAATGTCGATATACGTATGTTTATTTTGCATCTCCACCAACATAAGGTGCGAGGTTATTACACGACGGAAGCATCGGCGCAATACACAGACCTATTCAATGATCATACCAAATAGATGTAAAATGTCTAATCTCTCCGAGATTCGAACCATCAAAGAGTCCTTGCTTACCCCCAAAGAAGTTACCGTTAATAATGAGTATAAAATTTGTTTTGTCCGCAAGTGAAAAATAGAATAATTTCATTCTATTTTTAAATTCGCTAGGGAATATGTTAAGTTAAATTTACTTTTAAATTTGATAGGATTTAAACTACCACCGAACTCCCCCTTTTTTTCGATAAACTTACTTCCCCTTCAATCTTGACTAGGTATACATATTATATATATATTATTTAATTTTTTTCTTAACATATATTTAGATAATATTTAATAGATTCTTTTTAATTTCCTCAAATATCTGATTCACAAAATATAGATAACCTACAGCACATATGTGTTACCAGAGATCCCTAATATATACGAGTAGATGTTAATGTACATGTATATTTAAAATATAAACTGAAATAAAACTTATGGAAATTGGGATTTTAAAAATGATTTGTCTAATTTATCAATATTACTATTCCGTCCATTTAATTTTCCTTATTTCAAGCAAACTAAAGTTTTTAACTTAGTTTTAAAAGTTGATAGTGAATAAGAATAATGTACTATTATAACTGGTATGAGAGGCACAGATTAGTTAGGAACTAATAATGGGCCTTTGCATTTGTCTTCATTAGTCTTCTTTTTCAACTTATTTCTTCATTTGAATAGATAACAGCCACACAGTTCTTTAAAGATTTTCCAAAATCCTATTTTCTTTAGATAAAAAAAATTATATTTTAGAGAGGATTTTCTTGCGAAATTCTTGCCACACACATATATGTTATAAGACATTGGTGGTTGTTGGTACTTTTCACAGGTTGTTTACTGTTACGTATTGTACAATTTATTATTACCATTTATACAGAAATGATGGTTTTACAAGATGTAATGGATCCTGAAAGAGGGTTCTAAGGTGTTATATGAGTGGACTAATTACCCAAAGCGTGGAATCTTTAACCATCTATGACGCTCTGAATTAATGAACGATCAACAAGATATGGAGGGGATATGCCTTATTATAAAAACTGGAGAAGATTAGGATAATATTATTAGTTGTAAAATTGTATCAGAAGTGTTCTTTAGCATTAAAAAATGTGGTGGTCTTTGTTTTTAATGGTGTTGTGCTGTTCATGTGGAGTATGGACCGAGGAGATCGCAGAGAACAAAACCAAAGAGGTTGAGAAGAGAAGTTTCGGTGGGTTCCATTCTGAAGTTCTTGGAAACGACTACTTAAAACCAGTGGTAACAGCTCCTGATTACAATGAGTACCAAGCTTACAAAGTACATCCCCACGATTATGGCCATAATCAGGTAACTCACTTCAATACTATAACTAAAAACGTACCTGTTCCTTATCCGGTAACTGTTGAAAAGAAAGTACCTATTCATGTCGGTGTTCCAGTACACAAACCTTATCCTGTTTACGTCCCTAAGCCTTATGAGGTTCCTGTACCGAAGCCGGTCCACTATTTGGTTCAAGTGCCGGTACCACATCCATACACCGTAGAGAATAAAGTTCCTTACGCAGTCAAAGTTCCGGTAGACAAGCCTTACCCAGTAACTGTCGAACAGCCTTACCCAGTCGTAATTGAGAAGAAAGTACCTTATACTGTATTCAGCCCAGTAGCTGTACCCATCAAAGTACCCGTTGATAAGCCTATACCTTACACTGTTCCTGTAGAAAAATATGTACCGTATCCAGTAGAGAAGCCAGTACCAGTGCCGGTTAAGGTTGCAGTCGAAAGGCCGGTACCTGTCCACATCATCAAACCTTACCCAGTGCATGTCGAAAAACCGGTACCGTATAAGGTGGAAAAGCCCGTGCCTTATGCCGTTAAAGTGCCAGTTCAGATACCCGTTAAAATTCCAGTTCCGTATGAAGTAAACAAGTATGTGCATATACCAGTAAAGTCTGAGAACCATTTCGGACACCATTTCGATCAATACTCAAATGATCACTCTGACGATCATTACTCTAACGAACACCATTTTGACGACCACCATTCAAGTGAACACTATTTTGACGATCACCATTCAAGCGAACACCATTTCGACGAGCCGAATTCTAATGATAACTACAACGATTATCATAACAAAGAAAACAATAATTTCAATCACCAACATCAAGAAAGCGATCATTATAAACACAATTCGGACAGCTATTTTAAGAGCAAAAACAACGATCACCATTTCGATGACAAATTTAAGACAAATAAGTTCGACAATCATCACTTTTCAAGCGATAATATCGATCATCATTCGAAGGATGCCGCTTTTAGTCACATGTCTTCTAATTTTGGCACCTCCTACTCTAGTCATATCATACACGACAATCCCTTTTCAAAGAGTGATTAGTTAGTTACCTTAAATCAAAAATGTCAATCACCATTTCGAGCTGACACTCAAGACTAATTGACTATTAGATGATAAGTCAATATTAAATATAAGTTGCTCAAAAATTAATAAAATATTATTTTAAATCAAATTATAATTATTATTAACTACGGGAAACAGACAGAGAAAAATAGACTCCGCAGCGCCGGGATTTGAACCACGGGCCTCTATATTTCCAGTGTAGCGCACTTACCAACTAAGCAACGCAGGAGAATGATTTTCTCTGACGTTAATGATACCTTGTCCCGAATTTAAGCTTTCAATTTTCCACAAGTCTGAGAAGTCAACATTAATGTTAATGACATAGAACTAGACCGAGAAATAACGCTTATAATTTTATAAAGTACCCAGTTAGTACCTGTACCTAGTACAATCATTCTCCTGCGTAGCTTAGTTGGTTAGAGTGCTATACTGGAATTATAGAGGCCCGTGGTTCATATCCCGGCGCTGGAGTCTATTTTTCTATGTCTGTTTTCCGTATAGTTAATAATAATTATAATTTGATTTAAATTAAAATTTAATCATTCCGTAGAATGAATACTACCAAAAAAATAGTATTTATACTAATTATTTAATTATAATTAGTATTAAATTAATATTATCTTAATTTGAACCATTAGTTTTATTTACTAATTGTCCAAATGACCCCGTTGTTCGTTGTTTTTTATTGTAAATATTGTTATTGTTAATTGTTTAACAAATATGGTAATAAAAATACATTTAAGTTATAATAGCCTAATTATTTTTTTTTTTCTCATTTGTTTGTACATATATTGTTGTTATTGTTGATTCTTGTCATTGTTGAATTTATAATTGTTAATTTTTTGTTGGATTTTAATAAATAATAATACAAATTGTGTTTCAAAGTTTCTTTCTAGTTACCTTTATCTTTGAATACTCGTAATTAGATTTCTTTAAATAGAATTTTCGTGTGCTTTTTATACTTATACTAGTTAATTGTTTAAACAATTATTTTTTGTGTATAATGCAGTATTCGAAAGTGCAGCAGCAACGTCACTATAGCGACGGGAAAGGGTCGAACAGCAAAAGTTAAAAGTAAAGTACCATCAAGTAACCATTGCAGAGGAGTGTTTCAAGAATATGCATATACCTACCTATATGAGGAAGAAATTATAGTCAGGAATAAATCCTAGAAGGTTGAAAATAAATTAGTATTTCACAATCGGTACTTCAACGATTGGAAGGTAAGTCGTATGGGATCATTGTGCAATAATATGAAGAAAAAAATCGAATCTAATTCGGGGTATTATTAAGGGAGAAAGGACGTGACATAAAAGATTAGGTCTGTCGTAGTAATTTTATTTAAGATATTTTTTCTTTAGTGCAACTATCTATATCCAAACATTTATCTCTTTTGAATTGGCTGTGACTTAATACTTATTTTATCCAGTACAACTACTTCAAATATTGAAAAAAGACGAAAATAAATCTGGATTAGTAATCTCTATATAAAATTAATGTTGTGGGATTATATTTCATTAATCAGAGCTCTTCTCATTTTATACATTAAGAAAACCAAATGGTCAAGAACCTGAGTTATTTAATATGCAATGAAAATAATATGGGAAAGCTAAATTTACCCAGTGAATTAATTTTTCCTAATTTAATGTTTCCTTAATATGCATAATAGTAGTAGTAGTAGTCTAGTACTTCCTACTAGAACGGGTAGGACGAACCACTTGTTCGAACCTTGCAATTAGGCCTTCACTCGGGCCCTTTTTACACCCCGCGGTGGAGAGTTGCAGCCACTTCACACATCATACATATGTACATTGTACTGCCGAAGCGAGTATGATGTGATCAATAGTGAGCCATATAAATCAGAGTGTCACGCCGAGGAATCGAACCCCATCTCGTTCCACTCATGATTCAGTGATAGCCGAGCAGAGGTGCTTTTACCACCACGGCTACGCTACCTCCCT
>KZ651041.1:154487-176671 GCA_001010745.2 Gerris buenoi
TAAAAACCAAAAAAAGTGGTCACGTGACACGGCACGCTGGAAAAAGTTTACTCTCAATTTCTCAGCAAATAGGATGAACTAATGAAATAAAATATGCTAAATTAAAAGAGCATTAGTGTGAGATTCAAGCAACTCAATCAGAAATAAAATCAGTCAACTATTATAGAAACTATGACCATTCAAAGACAAAAAGGAAAAAAATAAACCCTAAAAATACCAAAATTATTGTGATCTAAGTAAGGTACAACCGATGAGAATACGACAAAAAGTCATAGAACTAAAGTTGTAGATCCTTAAAATCAGTTGCCGATGGTGCTATCCGTTTTTCAAAACGAATTACCGTTTAGCCGCATTAAGTCCTCAATATTGCTTAAAAATCAATTCGGTCATTTTTATTTTTTTAAGGGGGGAAGGAGGGGTAAAAGTGAACTTTTCATAATTATTTTGGTTCACAATATGGACGTTGCGCGTTGAATGACGCAAATCGCAAGTCTCTAGCTCTTCTGGAAGTGGGTAAAAATTAATGTCAGTATGTAAGTCAGTTAGCCACGCGGCTTTATAATATATAGACATATTATTTAGTACGATTAAAAGTGCGCAGACGGTTGAAATTTGGCAGGTGCCATCTGCTAGCTACTTTCGACAAAACATGAAAATTTCATAAAAATCGGATGATTACTTTTAAAGATATAGTAGTAAATAAATGTATGTTTGTGTGCATGTAGAAGATAAACAAATAAGCGCAGAAAGTTGAAACTTATATGGGACCAACAATAGAGTAATTATGACCTACCACCTGAATTGAATTAAAATTGGAAGTGTAGTTTTTAAGATATGGTGGTTCGCAATATTGAGCGACAGACCGACCGACAGACCGACAGACAGACAGACAGACAGACCGAAAGACAGACCAAAAATGTTCCCTGATGTCTGAAACGGATTTCTGTCTTGGAATTTTTGAAATCGGAGGTATAAAATATTTTCGTTCTTCAGAACGATCACATAGCTTCCGTTACCTTCGGTAAGCTCGGAAGCAAAATACTACCTTCGAATATAATATAAATTAAGAGGGCGTCTTAGAATTAAAAACACATTTAAAACACGGTCAATGTTTTCGGTCAGTTGTTCAGTACTTATGTTTGCGTAAATTTTAGTGATGTTGATGACCTCTTTCTTTGCCTGTGATTATTTAATAAAACAAAATCGAGTTTAGAACAAATTATCGCCTTTAGATATTAAATATTTCAACAAAATTACACTGTTTATTTTCATTTTCATTAAAAGTAAAAATAAAATCATTAACTTATATTAATAAATTTATTGTAAAGAGTAATTTAGTAAAAAATAATAAGGTAAACTATTCACATATTTTTATTTTGTTGAAATGGTCAAAGTCAAAGAATCATCAGCATGGGACATCTAGAAGGAATTCCTCTTTAATTGTTTGTATACATTCATTGTTCTAAGTTGGAATAAAATATTTTGTAATATTGATATCTATGGGTGAAAAAGGACGTAGATTGTCTAGAGAAAAAGACCCGTGCCTTATGGGTAAATGAGGGAAATGGAAATTACTTGATCAATGGATAGAAGAGACATTATGAAACGTTTAATTAATATAATTGCTTAAAGAGACGGGCTAGATCCGATAGACCGGGTAAGAGTGAAACAATGGATGGCCATAGGAAATAAGTAGTGGGGACGCGCCGGTAAATAGGCTACTCGTACTCCGTACTGCAACAGTTTTTGATTAACTCTCGAATAGGTCGGTAAGAATGAAGAGTTTACAGTTCAGTGCGGTTTTGTTAAGTGTTTTTCTGCTGGCGTCGGCAGCGGAGGAGAAAAAAGAAGAGAATGAAGACAAGAAGGACAAGAGAGAATTGGAACTTGGCAATTTCGGAGGACATGGGTTTGATCAACACAAGTTCGGCGGACATGGATTCGATCAACACAATTTCGACGACTTCGCCGGGCATTCGAGTATAGAAGAATCTAACGACTGGAAACCGATCAATATACACCAACAAGGACACGAAGATATTCACGAGCATCAGATTAAAACAGTCACTCTCACTAAAAAGGTACCTGTACCCTATAAAGTAACAGTCGAAAAAAAAGTACCAGTACATGTTAAAGTACCTGTCGATAAACCTTACCCTGTTTATGTTCCGAAACCTTATCCGGTTACGGTACACAAGCCAGTACCGTACAAAGTCAAAGTACCCGTACCTCAGCCGTATACAGTAGAAAAGAAAGTACCAGTACCCGTTAAAGTACATGTCGATAAGCCTTATCCAGTGCACGTAGAAAAACCTTATCCAGTTTATGTCGAAAAGAAAGTTCCTTATACAGTAATCAAGTATGTACCATATCCAGTTAAAGTACCTGTAGATAAACCTGTGCCTTATCACGTACCTGTAGAAAAAATTATACCTTACCCTGTAGAGAAAAAGGTGCCTTATCCTGTAAAAGTGCACGTCGATAGACCTGTACCTGTGCATGTCGAAAAACCAATTGCTGTCCATGTAGAGAAACCGGTACCTTACCCTGTCGAAAAGCCGGTACCTGTACCGGTGAAAGTACCTTATAAAGTACCAGTCAAAGTACCTGTACCGTATGAAGTCAAAAAGTACGTTCCGGTCGAAGTACCAGTGGAACACGTAACACATCACGGTATCGAAGAGGGACATGCTATAGATATTGATATACCGGAACACAAAGACTACTCTTTTTACCATAGTGATGAACATGAGGATCACCACCAGAATGAGCTGAATGATGAATATGATTACTCTCATCAGGGTGAGTTGAGCAACAAACATGATTATTCTAACCATCAGGACGAGTCGGACAATGAGTATAACTTCTCTCATCAAGATGAGGAGAACAACGAACGTCATTATTCTCACCATCAGAATGAGTCGGACAAGGAATATAACTTGTCTCGTCAAGATGAACAGAACAAAGAAAATCAATATTCATACCAGCAGGGTCATAGTGGCCACGGAACTAGTCACATTGAGATACACCATCATGGTTCTCAGTCAAGTCATGTCGTCCATTAAGCCCAAAATCTACATAATAGGGCCCCTTGTAAATATGTATGTCCTTATTCTAAAATTATTGAAAACGTTTATTATCGAGGGCTCACTAGATCAACATCAAAAAATGTATTATGTCTTAATAAAAAAAATAAATTTATTATTTGTAACAACACTAAATTTAGGTCTAAAGGATAACATAATACTTTTATCTGAAGAGATGATTTTTTAAATTATTTTCTTTTTATTTTCTTTTTTTTTTATTCATTAGTAAAAAAAACTATACTTAAAGTTGAAAAACAGGGAAATAAAAGACCGTTACAATTTTTTTAAAAAAAATAAATAAATAAGAAATCTTGATTTTGCATAGTAATTTATTTTTCAGCCTAAATTGATTTGCATCGATAACATTGGAAGTGGAGCATTGTGCTGATTTTATTTTTTAATCTTAACATGAAAGCTTCAGATGAACTTTGAATCAGCATCATACTACGAGCACTATTAGTACTACAGCTTTATAGCAATAAGTACATTATAGCTCTAACATTGAACATCATTTTTAAAAAAGAAAAAAGTTAAACATAATTGATCTTAATTTACGAATTTCGGTGACTGTAGATTAATGTTCTTAATAGGTGAAAAATATAATTTCGATTTAGAAATGACCAATCTATTATATCTTATCTATAAAACATTATCTCTCAAATACATCAATTACAAACTAGGCTAAATATTTTTTTAAAAACATCAGATAAATAAAGGTAATATCATCCGCATGTATTTTCATTGTTTTGAATAAAACTAAAACTTAAAAACATCTGAAGAGAAACTACTATTCTTTAATTAAAAATAATCTGATAAAGCAAGCAGCCTTTTCTGTATTTTGTTTGTTCTTTTATTTGTACTACAAACAACCATATTTTTACTTTTAGGGTATTTCAACGGTTTTTTTTTTTTTTTTTTTTTTTTTTTTCCCNTTTTTTTTTTTTTTTTTTTTTTTTTTTTTTTTTTTTTTTTTTAGACATTTTTATTTATATTCATTTAAGGACAAAATTAGAGAGACATGTGAAAATTTAATTTAAAAAAATGTAAATGAAATAGTACCACATCTGTCAACTCAAATTGACATCAATATTAATTCAACATTTTTTTTTTCTCAATCTGTGGTTTGATTACTATTGATATTAAATTAACTCAAGTAGCATTCAGTTTGTATTTAAAGTTTAATGTTAATGGAATATGTCCATACTGTTGCTGTAGAAACTAATTAAATAAAATCATGAACTGATTTACTTTAACCCTAATTTTAATTAAAATCTTTTTTCCGTAATTTTATAATTTACATACCTCTCTTAAATTAAAACTTTGTTTAAAATGTTTGTTACTTCACTAAAGAGACTAAATTTAAATATAATTTCTTCAATTCATTTATTATTGTTAGAAGTTATATTTTATTGTTTTGTATATTTTAAGTTGAAAAATACTCGTCCCATGTATGTAGTATACCTATTGGTCTATGAAGCCCTTTATAATTTTTGTAAAATAGCATAAGCATATTATTGCTATACGCATATTTTGTAATTTATTAATTAATAATGATTGTACCTTTTGTGATATTTTTAATAAATATATTTTTGTATTTTTTTTTTAATCAGTAATTTTGATTCAATATATTTTTCTTTTTTTTTTATTGATTAATTTTAACGATTGTTAGTGTACATTATAGACTAGATATAAGAATTTTATTAAATATTCTCGTGTATGTAATATCACACTTGACTCTTGACAGCTTAGAAATTAATAAATTGGTTGGGCATGAAGTCTCCCGTAAAAAGGGTTTCGTTGGTATGGAACATGAAATTAGTATAGGGAAGGGGGGGGGCAAAATTTTGATGTTTTTTGACAAAATGGAATGACAAATTAAATAAATTTCACACGTGATATATACTCTTCAATACCGTCTATTTGATACCCCACTCAATATTTAAAAAAATGTTTGTTTTCCCGAGACACAAATTAGCCGCCATTTTGGATTCCAAGTCAATCAGATCAAATTGCTAATCTTATTTTTTCTTTGGCCTATCAGACCACAGTTTTAGTAACAGCAGAAATATAGTTTTAGAGGGGGGGGGACAAGCAATAATTTGATGATTTTTGGAAAAATGGCGCGGAAAATTAAACACTACCCACAGCCCACAAGTTTGATATATATATTTGTAATCTACTTTTCAATACCTTTCATTTGTTACCCCTTTGCGTTATTCCGCTAAACCAGAAAACTAGAGGAAGGCTATAGACAGAAATAGTTATAAAATATAGCGCTTAAGTTTTAAGATTACTACAAAAAATTCCGCCTTATGAATGGGTAATAATATTAATATTGATCGAAATGTTAGTAATTAACAGAGTTTTTCATGAAGTCTGACAAGTTTGAGCTCTGTTCTTTACCAAGTTATGGAACCACAATAACCATTATATGGAACATTTATATACATTTTTTGTCATATAATTTGAGGACATGAAATTAAAATTACATTTTCTTTTTAGGAAATTTTGTCAGTAGCTTTTATACTTTTGGTGCAATAAGAGATTTTATGAATAAAGATATGCAACCTTAAAANGTAGTAGTAGTAGTAGTAGTAGTAGTAGTAGTAGTAGTAGTAGTAGTAGTAGTAGTAGTAGTAGTAGTAGTAGTAGTAGTAGTAGTAGTAGTAGTAGTAGTAGTAGTAGTAGTAGTAGTAGTAGTAGTAGTAGTAGTAGTAGTAGTAGTAGTAGTAGTAGTAGTAGTAGTAGTAGTAGTAGTAGTAGTAGTAGTAGTAGTAGTAGTAGTAGTAGTAGTAGTAGTAGTAGTAGTAGTAGTAGTAGTAGTAGTAGTAGTAGTAGTAGTAGTAGTAGTAGTAGTAGTAGTAGTAGTAGTAGTAGTAGTAGTAGTAGTAGTAGTAGTAGTAGTAGTAGTAGTAGTAGTAGTAGTAGTAGTAGTAGTAGTAGTAGTAGTAGTAGTAGTAGTAGTAGTAGTAGTAGTAGTAGTAGTAGTAGTAGTAGTAGTAGTAGTAGTAGTAGTAGTAGTAGTAGTAGTAGTAGTAGTAGTAGTAGTAGTAGTAGTAGTAGTAGTAGTAGTAGTAGTAGTAGTAGTAGTAGTAGTAGTAGTAGTAGTAGTAGTAGTAGTAGTAGTAGTAGTAGTAGTAGTAGTAGTGGTTAGACGGGAAGGACAAACCACTTGTTCGAACCTTCAAAAGGTTGGGCTAAATAGGCTAGCAAAAATGTCGGTGCATGGGCGTTAACCTAAGGATAACCGCCAAGTGTCTTTATATTTTCCCTCACATTGGTTGGCCAATCTGAGCAGTCAGAGGAACTCTAATTGTAAGACAATTATAGACTAAGAATACGGTATTTAATCAGAAAATGAGCGATAATAATCCGCAATGGCGAATCAAAAATTTGAATATTGAAATGATTTACACGCGAAGGAAGATCAATTTTAACCGGAATTCAATTATGACAGGAAGGATTTCAATTATAACAGTATTGAAGTAGGATTTAAAGACAGCATTAAATTCAACATAGCAGAAAAAATTAGTAGTTTTCGGTTAGATCCTATGAAAATTACTAGTTAATTTAAAGAACATAATTTATTAGTGAATTGATTATGACCAATGAAAAATAAAATTAATTAAATACTCTTCAAAAGACATGCCTAGGGAGACCTTTTAAAAATCAATTTAAGATACCTACCTATTCTAACTTAAAACATTAACGCAACTTGCTCGTGTATTGCATCTATAATTAATCCCTTCATCCATAAATTGAACGTTCTCATAAATATTTTCTGCTGGTGAAAACAGTATATAGATTGCAACAGGTTATATTTGGTCTAATTAGATATAAAGCTCAAGGAATGATGTCATAGATGATAATATCTTTAATTCTTTCTTTTCAGTTGGATATTTTAAGTTATGAAATTGTAAAAGTAATTTCACCTCATAATTCTTAAGAAAATAAGAAGTAGTCCAAATATTCATCTGATAGGTATGAATTAAGATTAAATTTAAATGCCAATAAACGTTCTTCTGCTAATCGGCAACAGTCTATAATATAACATTTAAATCAATAAGATGATAATTTAGTTTGTCCAGATGTTGATGGCTTTTTGAAACATTTAATTTGCTGGAACGGTAAAACATATTTTTAGAGACTTCACAGTAAAACAAACAAAAAAAAGTTATTATAATTCCCTCTATCTATCTCATGACTCAAACAAAAACTAATGGTCTCTCCTGTTAATTCGTTTAAGAACATATTATTCAAAAGGCGATGCAACCGACAAAAAAATTAGAAATAATAAGGATGAAATAGGTTTCAAATAGTTGTCAAGAGGTGGACAGATTAGTAAGAAACCGGTTTATATATTAATCCTTCGGGCTCCGAGAATGGGACGGGACGAAACTCAGCTTCTGGGTATTCGTAACATTAACCTTCGAAGATGGTATGTCTGGATCGTTAGTTATGTCATAAAATTACGTAGAGGATGAGGCCAAGATTATACCTGCGTTACCAACAATTCCCCACAATAGCTGAAGGTTAATACATAAATTGTGACTTTATGACTATCTGAAACCTTCAAGAAAAGCAAGTCTTGCTTTTATTTCATACTTCTAATAGTAAACTTCCGTAGCAATCCACTCGCTTTCCAAAAAAAGAAAATAAAAAGGCGACCGCATGAAAAGTTCCATTTCAAAGGTAAGCATTCCCCTTCCTTAAGAACCAGTATTGGACTTCAAAGATATGCTGTTTTTAAATATGAGCTCAAGAAAAATGGTGTACCAACTGTAATTTGCAGCCAGATCTACAGTAAAGCAAAAGGTATTACATAAATTTACTATTCAAACAAAGCTTATCATAAAATTTGCATCTTTAAGCTGGCTCTCAGATCAATACTCAAAAAATAAATAATTAAAGAGATACATATTATCACTATCATATATTATAACTGATAGGTGAAAATGTTAAAATAAACCTTGATATTTTTTAAATAATATTTTTAATTTAAATTAAACTGTAGAGTGATTGTTGTTTGATTAGGCATTAAATGTCTATGTAGGATCATATACCCTAAAAGAAAATGATACTTGAATTTTAATCAATAAAAGTACAAAAAACAGTATTGCCTAGAGTCTAAAGTTTAGACATTACACATTCAGCTGGCTGTAACTTACATGAATATCAGGGTCTGATTCATTTATGTTTATTTATATTCATAATTAGATATCTTCAAGGATCTAAAACAAATTCCTTACAACAAACTCCCTTGCTGGATGCTGAACTGACCTTTCACAAACAACCCACTAAAAGCCATTCTAAATTGAAGGTGTATAATTAAATGACACAGTTCTAAACTGAATTAAATTTTAAACCGTATTCTTTCTCTATAGAAGCGGGATTTTTAAATAATGGCTTAATCGTTTCAAGGATCCCATATCGAAAATGTTGATATTTCGAACCGGGTACCTGCTTTAATGGCAAGACATAAAAGAGGAAGGAATACAAAATAAAATAAAACACGAAACGAAAACGGACGCACGATTGATTGTCCTTGGAACTCGGAGAGAAAAAGACACGAAGTAAACAAGTGGAAAGAAGTTAGAGAGAACAATCGTGAGAACTGAAAACTTCGGAACGACGGTTAGGACACGCCGAGGAGGGGAAAAAGTACGTTAGAACAGGAGGAAAAGGCAACGGAGCAAGTCCACTAACAATGGTGGGAGTATTTCGGGCTTGGTAACTAGACAACACCTGTTGCGCGAGGGCTGGAAGTGAGCCGATACAACAGGTGGGTAAGCAGGAAGAATTCCCAGGTAAGCCTCTGCAACGTTTGTATTACTCACAATGCATATCCAGGCACGAGACAACACTTGGTATAAGGCAAGGAATGTAATATATGTGAGATAACGTAAGATTTTTCATTCTTCTTACCTTCAGGAATCGTTCTCATCGGCAATCAGAGAGGAATGTGGAAATCATCAATATAAGTAGGTCTTTCTACCAATGAAACACCTTGCCTAATCATAAACCAACTTCAAAGCCTCAAGGGATTTTTTTTTTTTTTTAGAGAAGGATTCATTACTCATTAAGAGTCAAAACCGTGGCTCGCTCATGAAGTTGAAACGATATGAGTTTTGAAAGGATGGGAGGAGATAAGGGTAGCTGAAAAGGCAGGTGATGGAGGAGAGACTTTCTAATTCTGCCGAGGGACTTAAACCCATAAATGGTCATTCGCACTTTCACGCCTCACCGATCAAACGTGACTGCCAAAAAACTTTAACTAAAGTATTTCCTTAAAAACTCATCGTAGACTTGCTGAATGTATATTTTACGCAAAGTATGAATTGAGATTAGACAGTCTGAAAGATTATTTCTATGGATTCGTCAGATTAGTTTATTAAGTGGTCATTGGATATTAAATACACCAGCTCACAATTACTAAGCCCAGTGTTTTCCATTTATTCGTTTTCGTTGGTACACGGTACATTCAATTATATTATTATTGAACATTTTATCAACATTTATAAGAAAAATAACTTCTTGGTGAGGAATCGAACCCGGCCTCTCTACGTCCGCATTTAAAGCTATTTTGTCATGATCATGACTTAGATTTTTCCCAGGATAACAGCTTATATCGTTAGATTTGTATTTAAATAGTCTACATTGTAAAAATGTTTAATCAAAATCGTCGGAACTGTTTTAGAGATTTTCTTTAGACATTCAGAGTTTGGAAGGTAGCAGTAGCACCCCCAAATTTGGAGGTAAAATTAATTCCTTGATTTAACCACAAAATCGTCTCAATAGTTTAGACCCCAGGGGTCTGCACAGACAGACAGACATTTTTTGGACTCAATGGGCCTCAAAACGTGTAAATCCGTCAAAATCTCAAAACAATAGAATGTTCACGCCATTGCAATACTTTCTCTGACATGAGAAAGGGAAAATCAACTTTTATTTATATAGAGAACTAATCGTTCTGAGACCTTTTTGACCCTCTGTACATGTACATAGATAATTAGGTATTTGTAAAATCAAACGTTTATAAATCAAATCATAAATTAATTTTTACTAGATGTGAGGAAAGTATCTTTCTTAAAATAAATTCTTAAATTATAGACACAATGTGTTAATATGAATTCTTAGACCGCAATATCAAGTTCTTTAACTATCTGTGAGATAATTCAAGGAAGACATTTTACAACTAATGCATGCGTTCTTTCTATGTTATTACTTATATAATATGAACTCAAGTTTTAAGGTCTTAGTTTTAATAAAACAAAGTAAAAGGTTATGTTCATTTAAGACTTAAGAAGATTTCGTTTGATGATTTTTTTTTTTTTTAAACTAAGGTTAACGACCTTAATAAATTTATAATTTCCCCAAAAAAGGACTACACGCAAGGATATCGACAAATTTATGATTAAGGCATCAAAGTTCAAAAATTCAGATTTTGTTTAGAGCCATAGAAAGCTATATTTTAAATAATATTGACAGATGAGCCCGTATTTATTTCTTGAGATAAAATATGTTCTTTCACTGTCATAAACTATTTAAATATGCTGCATTCAGCAGCACATTTTTGCTATTTATAAATCAAGGGCTTGATGATCCGAAATATTTATTTTATCCTCTTATTATTTATTGCTTTTTAATAAGTAGCCAAGGAAGAAAAAAATTAATATGGGTAAGTGAAATAATTTATTTAACATTTTTTTCTAAATCTCCATAACATTTAATGTAAAATCTGAAAACACGCAACATTTTTTTTCAATCAATAATCGATTTGTCAAAAAATAAATAAATAAATTATAAAAAAGAGGACATAAATAAACCTAATAAAAGTCAAATGGATGTAAAAGTATAATGTGTCGCGTTAGTATTCGAAATATAATTAATGTTATCAAATATTAAACAGCATAAAAGAAGGAAATATATAACAACAGAAACCCATAATTATTTGTTTTTAGAAATCAGTTTATGAGTTGTAAAAAAGCAACAGGAATACCTATTTTAGTGCATAGTATAAAAGTATACTAGCTAAATGTATAAAGATAAATAGTACAACAGAATATTAATATTCAGATAAATATAAACAAATAAAATGTAGATATATGAATATGGCGAAAAATAATATATTAGCAATACTAAATACTAAATATGTATAGATAAATGTAGTACTAAGCAGAAAAATTTTGAACGGAAGTTTCAATAATTTCGATATTCCAATCACAAATAATTTACATTATTTGCGTAATGTAAACAGGATAATTAAATTAAGAATTAAAAGAATTACTTTTCAATTCATTTACAAGGTTCTAAATCAAAATTAACGTCACTCTATCTATCTATAATAGTTTCTCTTAAGATCAGGTCCTGATCAGGTCACTGTCCTCATGAGTTCACTGATGATGACTAACTTTAGTCATCGAAATCGATCCGAACAGAATAATAGCAATCGTTGATTTTTTATAACGGATTAGTTTTATCGTTTTGATTAAATAGAGGTACTTTTTGATATTTTGAACTATGGTCAATGGTACCTACTAGTAAACTTCAGTTTCCTTATATAACGAACTTATAACGAATCAGTAAACTTCAGCACCTACTTATAACGAACTTCTATACAACGAGAATCTCTATATAACGATTTTTTATGTTTTTCTATGTAAAAGTTTCTTCTTAGAAATAAATTTTATATAACAAAAATGTTATGCAACAAATTTTTTTCTGGAACCATCATGGAACCAAGTTGTTCTATAAAATTTTGACTATACTTCCTTAGCATTTAATCTAAATATATGCATAATTGTACGAACAGGTATCTCATAAAACTAGATAGTACCTACTACATTCTATTTTATACATGGAAATATTAAGTTTTTTCTTCTAAACAGATGTGTGATTTGTTGGTTAATATTTGAATTCAAAGCAAAGTGAGATCAAGTCGTGTCTGTAATGACCTCGGAATCAAGATCTAAAGTAACTTTCACAGATTTTTACTCTACAGATCTAATACAATATAGCTAAAAAGAACTGGTTTCTATCTCAGCTTAATAATAATATTAATTTTAATTTTTTACTTGTCATTTCCTTAGAGATTAGATATAACCTAACAATCTTTATTCTTATCTTAATTATAATGTTCAACTTTTTTTTTCATTTTTATTACATTACATATTTATACATGTATATCACAATAATGTATGTAAACTAATAAATTTAACTAACCTTAATTGTAATGAAAAATATAGAAATTATTTTTGAAATTTATTATTTACATATAGTTAACGTAGATCAAATAGTATAAACAAATAATACATATTATTAAATTGGTATTTAAAAACCTCTAAATGCTAAAAAAAAAATTTTGTATGCTTGCTTCTCAAGTAATTTTATAGTTAAACAAATAAATAATCATAATAGAATATACACACATAAGTAAGTATATAATCTATTTTGTAATTATACATTATTTTTTAAAGAAATTACTTATTTTTTCAATACTTTATTATTATTAATGACATACAATTAAATATATTTTCTTTATAATTACTTTAACTTAAACATTTTTTACACATACTTTAATTTAAAAGTATATAATTGACTAAATATTAGGTTGATTTGCACTTAGAAATAAGAAGGTATTCTATAACTTTATTGCAAAAAAGATTAACCATCATTTTTTTTAATAATTATACAATCACTATAGGATTTTCTACTAATATTTTATTATTTATTTATTTATTTGTTTATAGCAAATCTTTTAATGATTTTATTACTAATTTAATATCCTCTAAATGTGCTTTAATATAATATTTGATAAAACATAAAACTACTTAAAGAAAGGTAATTTAAAATATCGGCATTAAGATGCTGGTTTTTGTTTACAGGTTTTATAAAAAATTGGAGAAGGGAAATAGAGATAATTTAATATAATTAAGAAAGCTAGAATTCATATTCATATGTATGTATGATAATTTATTGCTTCCGATTTACCGAAGGTAGCGTTTAAAAATATGATCGTTCCGAATTAAATAAATACTCTGGACAGAATTTTCAGACATCAGGGGACATTTTTGGTCTCGTGTCTATGAGTAAGTCTGTCGTTCAACGTTTTTGTCTATGAGTAAGTCTGTCGTTCATCGTTTTTCTCTATGAGCTATGAGTAAGTCTGTCGTTCAACGTTTTTGNAATAAAAAAATACAGGTATGAATAATTCATAAAATGAATATCCCATTCTATGTAAATAAAAATTATTAATTATTTTTTAATAAATAGAACGAGTTATTTCAAGTTATTCTCAACAACTTTCTCAAAAAATCGTAAAAGATTATAAATACTCATATAAAATTTATTTTTTCCATGCAAAATGCAGGGGATAATTTATTGTAAATTAAGTAAATAATATCCTGGTGTATGTAAATTAAAATTATTTTTATAAAATAATATGAAATGGGAGCAATAATTCGAGCTGCAACGAATAAATTTTAGAATTATCCGTTAAAATTTAATTGGAAAAAAATTAATCAAGAGAGAGGTAAATTTATATTGATTAATAGATTTACCTCGAAAATGCACACTATATATTAATTACATGATAGTATTAATGCACATTGTGAACAAGTTAATTAATTTCTATCTGGTAGTGTATCTTATGTCTGTCGTTCAACGTTTTTGTCTATGAGTAAGTCTGTCGTTCAACGTTTTTGTCTATGAGTAAGTCTGTCGTTCATCGTTTTTCTCTATGAGCTATGAGTAAGTCTGTCGTTCAACGTTTTTGTCTATGAATAAGTCTGTTGTTCAACGTTTTTGTCTATGAGTAAGTCTGTCGTTCAACGTTTTTGTCTATGAGTAAGTCTGTCGTTCAACGTTTTTGTCTATGAGTAAATCTGTCGTTCAACGTTTTTGTCTATGAGTAAGTCTGCGTTCAACGTTTTTGTCTATGAGTAAGTCTGTCGTTCAACGTTTTTGAGAACCGCCATAACTATATTTCAATCAACAGATAGTGTAGAGAATTTTTAGGTGCGGTAGTCATAATTTTCTTATTATTGGTCCTTCTGAGCCTATATACTTTCTCTTTTACATGTACAAACCTTTTGCTAAAATTGCATCTTTATCACGTATTATAATTTTAAATATACTCTTCAGAATTTGAAGAAATAAAAATGTTTGTCAAAAGTAGCCCAGAGATGGTCTTATGTAAATTTAAAACCATCTGTGTACATGTACATTTATTATTGAATAAAAATAAGTATAGTATTTGAAACCATTTTTGTTTCTATATAACTTATCTTAAAAATAGATAAATTTTATTGGAATCAATAATTAATAATAATATAAGTAACTAATAATCGATAAATACTCTATAAATTTAAAAACTTTGCAGTCAACTGAAGGATTAATAAAAGTACTATTCTTGAACTTATGGCATGCAAGCTTTAAGGAATTCAAACGATGAAGTACAATAAATCATATAATAAATTGATACAATTGCATGTATTATTACGAATTAATATCAAATAAATTTTATCTCAGAGTATGTGTGGCACATATCCAAATAAAAAAAAGTATCAAGTTAACATTTGTTTTAACTTAATAATAGTTTGTTTAAAAAAAAAAAAATTAAAAAAAAATATATATGAAGTATCATAAATTAATAATAGAAAAAAGTAATTCGTTGTATAATTATTTAATGTCCAATTAAATATTAATAATAATTTATAGTCATTTGAAGTACTTAAATAAACATTTGTAATTATAAAAAAAACAAATACAGTTTCAACGTATAAAAGAATTTCAACAAATAAAATAATTAATTATGTGTGTTAATTTATTATGATTGTAACTAGACACATGAGTTGATTGCAAAGATAAGTAGTACGCAACTAAGTAAAATAAGGAGATATATAATGGTATATATTTTATAACTATAATATAATGATATATTATCTTAAAAATATCAAACAGTAAGGTAGAACAAGTAAGTGGCAACAACATTTCACAGCAAAAATTGCAAAAAAATAATAGATATTCGGAAAAAAACTCATTTTCCTTATTTTAGAGGAGATAAATCATTATGATCCATCTGAGCGTTTACTTTTATGATGTTATGCTTTCACAATCCATTATTGTCTACTTTATTTAAGTTGCCCTTTCTTATATAAAATTTTATAATAATAATCTTATAATAAAATTCTTATAATAAAATCTGTCAATTATACATTATTTTTTAAAGAAATTACTTATTTTTTCAATACTTTATTATTATTAATGACATACAATGCAGTAGCACCCCCAAATTCGGAGGTAAAATTAATTCCTTGATTTAACCACAAAATCGTCTCAATAGTTTAGACCCCAGGGGTCTGCACAGACAGACAGACATTTTTTGGACTCAATGGGCCTCNAGTTTTCTTTACCTTCGGTAAGCTCGGAAGCAAAAACAGTAATTGCAGAAGAATAAATATTTATTTTATTAGGTTGATTAATAATAAAAACTGCCTAGCTACTGGAAAATGTCCAAACTGTGTAATAAGGAGGAGATTAACAACTGCTCTTTTTTAAATAAAAAAATACAGGTATGAATAATTCATAAAATGAATATCCCATTCTATGTAAATAAAAATTATTAATTATTTTTTAATAAATAGAACGAGTTATTTCAAGTTATTCTCAACAACTTTCTCAAAAAATCGTAAAAGATTATAAATACTCATATAAAATTTATTTTTTCCATGCAAAATGCAGGGGATAATTTATTGTAAATTAAGTAAATAATATCCTGGTGTATGTAAATTAAAATTATTTTTATAAAATAATATGAAATGGGAGCAATAATTCGAGCTGCAACGAATAAATTTTAGAATTATCCGTTAAAATTTATATTGATTAATAGATTTACCTCGAAAATGCACACTATATATTAATTACATGATAGTATTAATGCACATTGTGAACAAGTTAATTAATTTCTATCTGGTAGTGGATCTTTTAAGGGTTTAAGCGAAAGAAATTACATCATTTCATTCTAAACGGCAACGTTTCGGCCAGACCGGCCATTTTCAAGCCTAAAAATGTACGTATATTTTAACCAATTCTACTACAATACAGTAGTATTGTACAATATAGTAGGATTGATTAAAATATACGTACATTTTTAGGCTTGAAAATGGCCGGTCAGGCCGAAATGTTGAATGAAATGATGTAATTTCTTTCGCTTAAACCCGTTTAAAGGATCCACTACCAGATACAAATTAATAGAGGGTACACCTACAGACCTACAGCCATTAATTTTCGTATTAGTGTTTATATATTAATACATACAGACGTATGTGCAGAGAATTACCTTTAAAATCATTCTGGGACAACGCAATCAAATTTCCTTTTCTATTGTTTTGAATGGGATTGTTTTGTGTTTGTTAAATTTTTTAAAGAATTGGGCATTCGAGTTCTCTAATTAAATTTGTTGAGGGGTATAATGAAAATTTTGGATTATATATTTTATTATTTATTTATATTTTTTTAAAAAATGGAAATTTTTATTGGACTTTTTTATAGTTGTTAGCAAGTATTTAATCGGGTATCTTAGGCAGTCTGTGGACTATACCAAGAGGGGGCCAACCTGGCATTTGCCTATTAAATTAAGGGGAAACGACAGAATTCTAAATTAGGTTGGGTGTACACGAGTCCTTCCAGTAGAATAAACTTTTCTATTGGCAGTTATGTTTTTTTTATGGGGTTTCTGTTAATGAGGGGGTCTCCATATTTTTTTTATTTGAGGCTAAGGGGAGTAATTTATTGCTTTTAAGAATTTTAGTGTGTAATATTTTTTTTTAATTTTGAGAAAAGTATGGTCTTGTTTTTCTTTTTCATCTGGAATTTCTTGGATTATAAGTTCTTGGTATAATTTGTTACGTTGGGATTCATACTTCGGACATTCCAATAGGATGTGAATTATATTTTCTTCTTTATCTTGACATGTATAACATATATGCGAATCACTTAGTGAACACTATATGATAACATCTTTTTGTTGCATTGAATGCATCTTGCATGGTACATTTTAACCTATTACATTCTACATAGTGTTTAATAAAGACGCAGCTATATTTACGGGGGATTCCTTGGACTCTTTTANTTTATTTTGAACCTAACCGGTTATTATTTATCTGTAGTCTTAACCGGTTAAATGCCTGTTGTGAACAAATTTATTATTGGTTGAAAGCAGGCTGTTTAAAATATACGTTGTATTGGAGAGACGCTGTTATTATTTCTATGATGATTTATTCTACTGTTAAGCTTCTCTGATCTCATATCCTTAAGTTATATGATTACAATCGTATATTTGAAAGGCTAAAGGGTTAAATTTTTGGATTTTGCAAACAATTAGTCCAAAATATAAACATAAATGTACAAAGCATATTAATGTATAAAACAATAATTTCTACTTTTGGGGGTAGTTTTAAATAAAATGAGGCTTCTAGAGTGAACACCTTAAAAAATTTAGATCCACTAAACTTAAAGTAACCTTATATTTAAATCCCGTAGCATCTAAGTTAATTTCATTCATTCCACACATATTTACAAAGTTTAAAAAGGGTTATGTTAACTTTTCGGTTTCATTTTCAGTGAAGATGAATTTATTTTTATCAATATATCTGAAACTAGATTTTTCTCCGAAGGAGAACGACTATATACTGTTAAATTATTTTATTAATCTAAATATGTAGTCGGCACCGTTTTTAAGATTTTTTTTGCACGATTTTCGGCATTTCTTTATATTTACTCCCTTTATGAAATAAAGAGAGGGAAGTAACAATCTACAAAAGGTGATGTATGCAATGTTCTTCTTATACTCCCCTTATAAAAACAGAAGTTTAATATTCCTTTTCCAAAAATACATCGGACTAAATATCCTATTGCCTTAATTGTTATTTAGTCAAAGTCATTTATATTCTAAAAATTCATAAAGGAGTAACAATCTAAAGAAGTATCCGTTTTTCTAGGTAAAGAAAAAATTAATTACACAGAATAATTAATAAACATAACAGGATCGAAATAATTTTTAGGGAAGTCTTGCCTTTAAAAAGTAATTGGTTTTTCAGTTTTTTGAGAGATATATTTTCCTTAGATCCCCCCCCCCTTCCTTGCACGAGGTTCATGCTAGCGATAAGTATCTGTATTACAGTGCTAAAATATTACCTCAAAATGAAGGCCATATCATGAAAGTTTCATTATATTTATGTTAATAGTTAGTGGGAACCTGCGGCCTTAGACACGCTCTTAGAAAAATATAGAATTAAAAAAAATTATAATAAAAAAACAAAAAAAAAAAAAACAAGAGAAATAAAGAAATGAACACACACCACAATATTTATATTATGAGCATATTTTGTAGGCATATATAAATAATAATAATTATAATTTTATACATTGTACTATAAAAAAAAATCAGCCTTAGGAAAGTGTAAAAACTCAAGTTATTTTAAGTCATAAAATTTCTTTTAAAGCAGCGAAATAATGTAGGGTGTCAGAAGATTATCAAGATACATGTTTTATGAACTACTAGATTTTAAATAATAACAAATTATATGTTTTAAATTATATTTTTAATGGTTTAATAATAAATAATAATATACAAGGATAATAATGTTAGACGGATTTAACCATTATAATGTTAAAATTATTAATGGATAAACGGAGAATATAGCTTGAAGTATAATGGATATTTTATGTATGAAGTTTAACTATAAAAATATATTGAAATGAAAAAACTTCATAATAAAGTAAGCTGGAAACCTGCAAAAGTGGACGGAGTCTTTTTTCTAATTAAAACACCCTGTATTAGCTGGAAACCTGCTAAGGTGGATTTTTTTTCTGGAACCGAGGCCTTCCAGCTTAGGCAAGTTTTACTGTATTTTAATACATAGCAATTACATAAAATGGTTGCATTCATCAAAAAAAGAAATAATACTAAAATTAAAAGATATAGCCAGATTATAAGACTATGCATCTGCCATTATTTTAACATTTTTTGCATCATCACTATATTCATTGCAGAATAATTCTGTATGTTACATGGAAAATATGGTTATATTCTATAAGGAAATGTTTCAAGTGGAAATGTTTCAAGTAAAAATATTTTAAATTAAATAAATATATGTATAAACTTTGCAAATACTTCTAAATAAATTAAATATGTTCTATTACCTTTCTCGTCTATAATTTGGTCCTCCAGTTTTGTAACAGGTACGTTATATTTCCTAACAATCTTCTATTACATTAAAGAAAGGACGAGGAAGCATTGTTTGATATTGTTTTATTTTTCACTTTGCGGTCAACATGCGGCTTCTTTAATTCTAGCTTATCATATACTATGCTAGTTATAAGTAAAAAAAAACACAGTGAAGAAGTTAGAAGGTAAAGAGAAGAGAACGAACACAAGAGAGAAGTGTACCGGTGCGTGAAGATAGCGCGGTATAAACTAATCAAAGTTTACCATTACCTGTTGAACCGTAGGGCTGTAGTTCCCTCTGAGACCGCTCAGGTAGTGGAGGCGCCACCGTCCAGCTATCCCCACCCTGCCAACACCAAAAACATATACATATATATATATATTATACTACACACTATAACTAACACTATATTTTCCCAACCCTGCCTTTATTCTCTCTCTTTCTCGCNTCTAGCGAACTATAGTTATGTCAATCATTCTTATCCAACCCGAAGACAAGAAACAAAGAAACTTAAGGAACCATCTTGCCGCACAGTAGCTGCAACAAACCATGCATCTTTCACAGCACCTAGACTTTACAATTTACTACCTGCAGCGATAACTCAACTAATCTCTCCCAAACTTTTCAAAATAAAACTTAATAAGATAATGAAAATTAATAAATAATTTGTTAAACTATATGTCGATTTTAAATTTTATATGTTGCTTTACATGTTAGATTATCTGTTTAATAGATTATGTTTACTTGTTACTTTGCTATTTTTACACTGTTATTTCACTTTGTTAATTTTATTTGTTAGTCTGTTATTTTTATTTTTTAAAGTATTTATTTATTGGTTATTATTATATAATGTATTTAAATTGTATTTATTACTCTACATACACATGGAGAAGAATTAACTTAAATTTTGTAGCATGATCACTGAAGGCCTCACTCAAGCTATTGCTTTTGCGGTTACCAAGATTGTAACAAAAAAATAGTGATGAAATGTAAATTTAAATAAATAAAAAAAAAATATATATATATATGAGCATGTAAAACCTTTAATTTATGAGCACGCATAAACTTGTATTATCTCAAGAGAAAAAAAAATTCGGAGATTTCTTCTGGTAAAGCTAATTTAAATTTGTTTTTATTCGTATTTAAGTATTCTTTATTTTTTTATATCATCATAAAATTCATTATACGATTATTTATTACAGTTTTAAGAGTAGTCTAAATTTTAGAGCTAAAATGCATTTATCGATATTGACTTGAAGAGGGGGGTTAAAACCTAGAAAGTGACTCAATATTTGTACTATATTTTGGGCTCACGTCACCTTATAGCCAATAAATTGGTCAAAATCAAAACAAATTTTTGAGCTATCAGTATCAACAATTTAGTGCTGACAGTGGATGTTAAGTAAAGTATGTAGACTAATAAGAATTACATTAACACATATTATTTTATATCTCTTAGTCATATAAAAACAAATAAGTCAACAAAAACTGAAGCAACTTAAAATTTAAATAAATAAGGATGTGGAGTGTAAATTATTATAAATTAAAAACTAACAAATTGTAAATTATAAAGTTCACAGCCAAACAAATAACAATCACATCAATGACATGAAGTTTAAAAGAGTTATAAATATGAAACAATGTTGGTAAAATAAATGTTATTTATTTTGAACCTAACCGGTTATTATTTATCTGTAGTCTTAACCGGTTAAATGCCTGTTGTGAACAAATTTATTATTGGTTGAAAGCAGGCTGTTTAAAATATACGTTGTATTGGAGAGACGCTGTTATTATTTCTATGATGATTTATTCTACTGTTAAGCTTCTCTGATCTCATATCCTTAAGTTATATGATTACAATCGTATATTTGAAAGGCTAAAGGGTTAAATTTTTGGATTTTGCAAACAATTAGTCCAAAATATAAACATAAATGTACAAAGCATATTAATGTATAAAACAATAATTTCTACTTTTGGGGGTAGTTTTAAATAAAATGAGGCTTCTAGAGTGAACACCTTAAAAAATTTAGATCCACTAAACTTAAAGTAACCTTATATTTAAATCCCGTAGCATCTAAGTTAATTTCATTCATTCCACACATATTTACAAAGTTTAAAAAGGGTTATGTTAACTTTTCGGTTTCATTTTCAGTGAAGATGAATTTATTTTTATCAATATATCTGAAACTAGATTTTTCTCCGAAGGAGAACGACTATATACTGTTAAATTATTTTATTAATCTAAATATGTAGTCGGCACCGTTTTTAAGATTTTTTTTGCACGATTTTCGGCATTTCTTTATATTTACTCCCTTTATGAAATAAAGAGAGGGAAGTAACAATCTACAAAAGGTGATGTATGCAATGTTCTTCTTATACTCCCCTTATAAAAACAGAAGTTTAATATTCCTTTTCCAAAAATACATCGGACTAAATATCCTATTGCCTTAATTGTTATTTAGTCAAAGTCATTTATATTCTAAAAATTCATAAAGGAGTAACAATCTAAAGAAGTATCCGTTTTTCTAGGTAAAGAAAAAATTAATTACACAGAATAATTAATAAACATAACAGGATCGAAATAATTTTTAGGGAAGTCTTGCCTTTAAAAAGTAATTGGTTTTTCAGTTTTTTGAGAGATATATTTTCCTTAGATCCCCCCCCCCTTCCTTGCACGAGGTTCATGCTAGCGATAAGTATCTGTATTACAGTGCTAAAACATTACCTCAAAATGAAGGCCATATCATGAAAGTTTCATTATATTTATGTTAATAGTTAGTGGGAACCTGCGGCCTTAGACACGCTCTTAGAAAAATATAGAATTAAAAAAAATTATAATAAAAAAACAAAAAAAAAAAACAAGAGAAAT
>KZ651041.1:184240-204152 GCA_001010745.2 Gerris buenoi
ATATATATATTATAATAACAAGTTAAATGAAATAATAATTTAATTTTAATCTGCACAAATACAAACATTTTTAAAAGAAGTTTTACTCTTTTTCACGTTCTTTACTGTAATCCAAAAATACATACTAAAAAATAGAATCAAAATATCATTTTAGATGAAAACTTAATATTGTTGCGCATGCGTAAGACCTGCAGGGCTAGATGCTTCCAGTAGTGGAAGCGAAACGTCGGACTTCATCCCCTTCGAGACGCGGATTCCACCGGAAAACCAAGCTGTTTAAGACAGATGTAGTTGCAACTGCCATTACATTTATCCCTCCAACAGAAAATCTTAGTTATTTTTTTTTATAAATCAAATTACCTTGTATAATTTTTATACAAATTAAGGTAATTGCAGTGCTAGGAGAGATGTTGAAATAAAAGATGTTATGAAATTATCACTATGACGATCATGTTCCACTATTTGGAATTTTATAACCAAAATTAATGTTCCTCACACAAAATTCATTGCATGTTATGTTTAATAATAAAATTATACAAATAATTATTTATTTATTAATACGTTGATAAGTACGATTTAACATTAAACATTCATTGATTTTACGGTGCAAATAAAAAGAAGTAGATAAATTAAGATAGAGGTTGAAAATAAATGTTTCATTCATTCTGTATAACCTACTATTCTGCAACGTATATCTGTAATGCGGAGTAAGCATAAGGCTGCAGTTCCTTTCTACTCTTCCTGCCTACTTCAGACGTTCTTCTATTATAATTTACGTGCAGTTAAGCCCTTGTCTACGGTCTTAATTTTATATTTAGAAAATTAAAATTAAGTAAATTAATTTATATATCTATTTAGATATGTTATTATACCTATTTATAGACCTACAAATCAAAACAAATATTTATTTTTATTGGAATAAATGTGGTTGCCTTAGCTTATGAAGAGTGCAACTGTAAAACCAGACTATACAATCTATAACTGTAAAATTCAAGTAAATTAATAAAAAATTACTTTAAATGTAAATTACTTTAATATTAAATTAATTTTAATTTACTAAATTAATTTAAGGGAAAAAGTTTAAATAAACAAAACCAAATAAATAATGAACAAAATAAATAAACATTACTAAGCAGAACACAAGACAAAGGAAATACTCTACAAATAAAAAACTAGTATTAAAATACAAAACATTGTCCAGCGTTAATTTCCATTTCTTAAGCCAAAAAATACTGTAAACATAGCTTCGCCATTTTACAATTTTCTCAGAAAATAGATTTTTCCTTGAATAATTAGATATGTATCATTTTAAGGATCCAGGCTCACAATACAATATTTCAATTCAATCTTAGACTTAGAGATAATTACATAGATCTTTATATTTGTATAATTAAATTTTGACCTTTCAAAAGTAAAAATATTTTGATCAAAACTTCAGGAACCATTTTCGATAAAAGAAAAGAGTGTGGGCAGCCTAAATTTAGAGCTAGGTTTTATTTCTTGACTTCACCTCAGAAATTGATTCAGTAGAATGTTTAAACAAAAATCATTATTTTTGCTATCACAATACTATCTTTTTTATGTGAGAAAGTAAAAAAAAGTCTGCCAATTAGGTTGGTGTATAGCTTCCTCGCGTCCTATTTTGTACAAATTAATTATTTAATTCTTTTACAAGCTATTGTTGTTTAATTTATTCAATTTCCCAACTGTAATTTAAACCTGTCGAAATTGTTTTTATTTTTCACATGAATTAAAGTATCTACATATTTAGCAAAACTTAAAGAGCCCAGAGGGTTAGCTCTAGTAAGAGGGTAGAGCTGTAGGCAACTTTTGACAAGCCATGGAAGTTTCATAAAAATCAGATGAGATAGTGCGCATGATCCAGACAGTTCTAGAATTGTCCGAGGCTCTGTTGGAACAAAACCTACCCACTTCTGAAGTTATTCGTGTAAATGAATGTATTTTATTTATTTACTTTTTCGTGCATGTGGCAGAGAAATAAATGGGACATAAGGTTGAAACTTATGGGACCAACAATGGGCTACATATGACCTACCACCCAAATTTCAACAAGTAGTTTTTAGGGTTTTGTAGATACTTCTCAAAACCCTTATGCCGAGGGTGATGTGTCTGTCTGTCCGTCGCTCTTTGGCTCATAGCGCCCGAACCATTTGAGCTAAAATGCTGAAATTTGAAGCACTGGCGTAACTTCCGGGCCCAAACACAGGACATATACACAAAAGTTAAAAATTTAATATGCGCATGCGCAATTCGAAAAAATGCGGTAAAGTCAAAAATTTAGATTTTTTTTAATTTTCGAGTGGGGTATCAAATGAAAGCTGCTGAATAGCAGATTACGAATATATGAATAAATTTTTAAATTTCGCTTTCCTTATTGGTCAAATAAATCAAAATACACCCAAAATTGCCCCCCCTCAACTACCATATAACGGCTGGATGTAAAATTTCAAAATAATTCATACTAATACCCTATTGTGGGGTGATGTAAATTCCGGGAGTGCATCGAAAAATTTTAAAAATTGCCAATTTTAGGCGCGAAAATTTAAAATTTGCCCAAAATTTTATTTTTTTAAAATTTTGAGTTGGGTATCAAATGAAAGCTGCTGAAGAGTAGGACACAAATATATATTTGCTTTTTTAAATTTTGCGTTCCTTATTGGTTTATTACTGATAAAAAACATTGTGACTCCCCGGGGGATCGAACCCGGGACTTTTAGATTGAAGACAAGAAATCATAATTTACATATTGGGTATGTTTACTCATCTACAAAACCCTAAAAAGTACTTGGACTAAGTACTTCCCTGTGATTTTTATATAATAGTTAAGTTAAAATATATTTGTTTCCAGAAAATTGAGCGACATGCCGTCAGACAGATACGGAACCAAAAATGTTCCCAGATGTATGAAACGGATTTCTGTCTTGGCATTTTTAAAATCGATGACCTAAAAAAGTTGTTGTTCTTCAGAACGATCACATAGCTTCCGTTACCTTTGGTAAGCTCGGAAGCAAAAATTAAATTATTTGAGTTACTTGTCTGTATTAAAAATTCTAAAACTATAGGACAAACAATAAAAACTTCCAATTATAGGAGTAGTTAGTTCTTAATGAAAAAAAGAAGAATTCAACCTTTTAACTTTGATCTTTACTTTGTAAATTTTATTACGGCAACACATTTCATAAACTGTTTATAAATAAAATAGGATTTACGGTTAATTGGTGAAGCGTGAGGAAGCGCTTCTAGGGTGGGCCCTTGCAGGATGTGATTCAGAGTAAAGACAGAGAAGTTTTAGTCAAGGAAGTAGGAAATACTAACCCACCTTGAATCTGAACTAAACAGTTCACGCTTCTGTGAACATTTTAGAGTTCAAGCACAGGTATTACACATCAACGCCGTCCCTAATAACCTGCCGCCCTATGCCCTTAACACTTTTTTAGCTTCCTTTAAACTCTTCCATCAGCTTTTTTTAAATCATTTGTGATATGAAAACAAAAAGAAATCTTAAGGCGGCAACGTATCAATCGTTTTTGTCTTAGCTTTAATGAAAACAAAAAACAGAGTTTGACGTTTTAAGTAGAATATACTTAGTAACTTGTTTTCTATCTCTCTTAGGAGAAAAAGTATTATTTTAATAAGTTAAAAGTTATTGTAGATAAGATAAAATAATTAAACATCAGTCTCTATTTAGAATTTAATATTTTATTATCTCAATAATATAATATCTCAATGATATTAATATTAATATCTTGATATGATATTAATATTAATATCTTGATATGATATTAATATTAATATCTTGATATGATATTAATATATTTTAATATCTTATTATTATCTCTGTATAGATGTAATAAATTATAACTAGCCACTCTTATAATATTATCATAATAAATATGATTTTGTATTTTTTTTATTTTAGCTTCAAGAAGATAAGAATCAAGTTTTGTTAATATACATAACTCTATAATTTTTACTGAGGAAATTATGAGATCAAGAGATTCGAACTAAGACTCAGCTAGTAGTAAACTCAAAAACTAAAACAAGTTATAGGATAGAGAAGAGTGATTTAACACAAGAAATGAAAATAATTAAAATGTCGTTGAAAAAGCAATCTATAAGCAGTTAAAGATTATTTCCACTATGACCAATTTATTAATTTTATTATTTTACGTCAAGGTAATTCGTTATAATCCATATAGTAATGAAAATTGAAAATATGATAAAGGGTAACAACAAGCCTTTCTTAATTTTGTAGCTTTCTGCAGTGGAGAAGCATCAAATTAAAATTACATATCTATTAAGTTATATCTATAATTCAAATAGATTGCAACCCAATTTAATGGAACAAATTTCTCTTAAAACTTGGAAAAAAGTTTATTTTACTCTAACACACAAATTTACCCTTGTCTCAACTAGATATATTTTTAATCAGTAGAATAGTTTTATTCTTGATAATTATTATTAGCATTTAAAGAACAAATATCTAAGTTATCTAATGATTAGATCAGTGATTAAGGGAACCTATACTGTTCAAAATAAATAAAGGATATGCATATGCTACCAGGAAATATATAGGTCGTTCTGTGAAAATTATTGATTTTATGACACTAACGTGCACATATGGAATTTTTTTTAGACCGTAGAAAGATTAGGTATACAACAGATACCATTAAAAGATATATCGAGTATTATAACGGTACTTTAACTATAGGGAACCGTGACCCGGTCTCTCGAAACTAAACCATTTTAGCAAGACTGTATCTATTTCGATATAGCTTTTCACGCGATTCATGGGCCTGTAGAAAAAAGTGATAAATTAATGAATAACTAAACATCGATCTCCACGATACTAAGTGAATAAAGGGCTGTGAACGGATTATTAACCATTGCTACCTTTCGGGCAACAAAATTTAATGAAAGGCTAATATCATTATTAGATAATTATTACAATACAGTTAAATAAAACATATCGAGGTTACAAAATTATTGATTACTTTATATTATCACATTGTTTGATTACTAAAAAAGTATTAGTCAATACAAACAATATATTATCATCAGAATTGAGAGGTAGTTCAAGAACTTTCCTAATACAATACTTCTTAAATTGAACATTACATATTTTATCTAAACGAAAAATCTAATAACAGAATAGTATTAATTATAGAGAAATCAGGGATTTGTACGTTCAACCGGATATAGTTATTGTCATTAAACTTTTCCTTTTATTGTAAAGAATCTTCATTCGCGTAGTTTTAAGTCGCAATTCTAAGCTCATGTTTTACACAAGCATTAGGTTTAATACCAAATGTCACTTATGGATCAGAGACTGGGACGCTAGTGATTAATGACTAGGAAAAACTACGGAGATAGGAACGCAAGGTTCTCAGAAAAGTATATGGATGTCTTAGAAAACGGAACGTGGAGGAAAAAAAAAAAAAAAAAATTAGTGATATGCACACTCAACCGGACAGTTAAATGTTCGTTCTTCGGAACGATCACATAGCTTCCGTTGCCATAGGTAAATTGGGAAGCAATATAATGAATTTATTAAAGGCGCCTTCGAAAAACGGGTGAAGTGCGCTTGAAACTGTTTTAATCAATCAAGCATGCCTCTAATCTCTAATATAAATAATCTGAGTTTGCCCCAAGTTTCGAGTAGAGCTTTAGCCGATTTAGCCGTGGTGTTCGAAAATAATCATTTTTTTCGTGGTTTCATTTGTATTTTTACTGGTCTTATATTACTTTGTAAGTTTCATCGCACGTTTTCGTTACCCCGATTTTGAACCACTTGAGGTAAAGACATTTGAGGTAAGAACAATAATTGAGGTAAAAAAAAAAATTAAAAAAAAGGCGTTATATTTCTTTGCTTCCCGTCTTTCAATCTTCCCCAAATTTTCCAAATGGAAAAAATTAAGGTGAAGAATACAGAGAAGAAGAAAAAGTTGAAAATAAGGCTAGTTTTCAAAAATGTTATATTAATTATTCATCCTATGTGTAGAAGAGCAGTCAGTTATTCTTAATAAATATAAAAAGAGGTCCAAATTTGCTGCAACTTTTGTATGAATAATTTCTCTTCCGAATTTACTGAATGTAACAGAAACTTTGTGATCGTTCTGAGGAATTTCTAAAATTTCAAGACAGAAATCCGTTTTAGACATCAGTTATCATTTTTGGTTCCGTGTCTCGTGTCTGCCTGTCGGTCTGTAGCTCAATTATTGCGCACAAACTTATCTTAAGAACAACTCTTTTTTTAGATTTTTATGAAATTTTGATAGTGGGTCATAATTAGCCCAATGTTGGTACCAATCAAGTTTCAACCTTCAGCGCCTATTTGTTTCTCTTCCACTTAATTCAAATAATAAATATTATTTTTTCATTTGAGCGTCGCAGCACAAGGATTCGAATTTGTATACAACACTGCATTTATTTTAGCCTCTTTCGTGTAGTGATTTGGGAAAGAGAATAGAGAGAGGAACAGACAAACATCATGTTCTTGCACTAGATAAATCAGACCTAGTAGAACTTACTCGGACAGTGGGAGACTTGGCTAAACCTATGATCTCACTACTTTTTACGCGAGACTTGACTTATTTTTTTACACTAGTGTTTTTGTTGGGATTTCACTTCTTTTTGTAAGTAATTTTTCATGGCCCCAAACAATTTTTCGTTTCCTATCTTTGTTCTTGTTTGATTGTTCTTAGGTCATTTTTCTTTCTTTGTTCTTGTAATCTTTCGTATAACTTCTTCGATCTGGAGTAAATATATTTGCACTTTAAGATAACAGTTAATCAAAACTGTCAAATTAAACTAAACAAATGTTCTCAAAATCACTTTTCAATTTTAAAATTCTCCATTAGGTAGCTCTAGTGGCGCTGTTTACAATTTTTAAATATTTTACAATATTTTGAATACTCGGTTTTTCTATTAGCCTTTAAAGGACAAAGAACCAGATTTTTTCGGATTTTTTAATTTTTCCTTTTTTTGTACGATAAACTCTACCTATATAAAAAATTTCAAGTTTCTAGGATTGTTAGAAGTGCCTTAGAATTATGATGAGTGAGTGAGTGACGAAATAACAAAACTTTGGGCTCATATATCTCTTATGAACTACTATGGGTAGAGGTGTGAAATTTTTATTTCCGGTTCAGTTTGTCATGAACTTTAAATTTAAATTAATTTTATATATCTAAGTATCTTCATTTGGATAATATAGGGGGGGTCCAAATTGCGGGGAGTTGGTTCCAGTAAAGGATGGTACGGCTGTGCTCGACTTGGCGGGGGCACTGTCGTGCCCCCAGATTTCTACTTCTTTAAAGTTTTTCTGGGTAGGTGCCCTTAAATTAATAACTTAATAATTTTTTTTATACTTAATTTTCTAAAAAAAAAAAAATAATGTAAAGGATATTCCACGTCCTTTCTTGCAATAACGTAAATAACCCAGATTACCTTCTATTACTATAATCTCAATCATTAACTTTTTAAACTTAGTATCAAAACAAAGTTAATTTTTTTTTTAGTCAATCTATTCACATATTATATCATTTGTGTTTACGGATTTATTAATAGCTTAAAATGAAAATCAGACGTTTCTGCATATTAGGCGTCAAGTTATTTAAGAAACACTTTTTACAACCCATCCACAAAAAAGAAAGACCATAAGGAATATTCTAGTCAAGCCATAACAATTTTAATGACATAAAGCATTCGAATTACTGTTCCTCGACATTTTTTATATCCTTAATTTTGAATCGTAAATATTTCTTAAGTAAAAAAAATAGAAGCACTGTATCGCTCAAGTTATACATTTTTTAAGCACATTACTTAAGGTTATAAAGAATTTTCTAATTCATCATTCATGAACTCGGAAGATAAATTATGTAAGTCAACTATTGAACTCTAAGGCCAGTGACCTACAAAAATGACTCATAATTCTGAAATAGCCCCTTGGTTGATATGTGCAAAAAACTATATTCCCTAGTCATAACAAATAACAATTAGCTACAAAGCATCAACTGAGTCAGAGGGGAAGCAAGTCAATGCACTTGGGGCAGGTACAAAGCACCTGTTATATTCTCAGATATTTTTGAAGCGGCTTTTTAACCACCCGCATCCTTTGCATATTGAAAACAAAAACACCTGCCAGATTCTCCTAATTTAGATCTTGTAAATATTAGCGCATTCTGTATTACCCTTTTAATAAAGATATTCCCGTATAAAGAAGGTTTTAATAGTCGATTTTCCCATGGAAGGCGTTTCCAGCACCCCAGATCCGGTCCAATATGGGAAAAAATGTATGTGTTTTTTGCCTTCAGTAGAGTTTGGTTCCCAAGTTTTTTGTCGTCTGTGTATAGTCTTGAGGCTTCCTGAGGGTTAGAGGACATGACGGTCTCGAATGTTCCCAGGGCTACGCCCCCACAACACTGGCAAGACCTCCTTACTATGCAGGATGATATCCCCGTGTGACGGAGAGAATGCCAAACTATGACTAGCACCGTCTTCGAAATCCTCCAAGTCCTATCAACAACCATGTACAACAATAGAATCGAATACTTGTATAACTCTGAGACAACAACTCTATCCATGTTTCTGTCTTTACTACACGAGGCTATTTACCCTTTACAACCACTAGTTTAACAACAATCCAACAAAAGACAAATCCAACAAGTATCAGGTAAAAGAGATAGAATATATCACCCTTGGAGACATCTATCGACGCATACGAAAAACAATCATTATGAAATCTAAAATATTGATCATATTTAGCCTAAAAATGCTCGACTAAAGCTATATGTAAGACAAAAATAACTGCGGTTTTTCTATTTGTAATGTAATGTACCTATTATTAATCCTTTACCAGCAAAGACAAAAAAATAATCTTAAAATACAATTTTGTAAGTTTAGTGATGTAAACAAGTTAAATTTAGAAGCTTTTGGCGAAAAAATTGTAGTGTCAAACCATGAGAGCCTATTGTGCAAGATTGGTTATTGCTGCCTAAACAAGAACTTCAAGGGTACTTAGCTGTAGTTAAATTATATACATATTTTAGAATTACGACCAAAATCGATTTTTTTTTTTTTTAAAATCTACGACGGCGAGAAATATATGGTTAGTACACTTTATGATATAATTTGTTTAAATTGAAGACGATGAACTAGAGAGGTCGTGAAATGATGGGGAACTTATTACATCCCTGTTTCAAATTGTTATATGTCTTCATAAGATATTAAGTTTCCTTATGATATTGGTTCCTTAAAGCCCTTAAGGAAGGGTTATCTGAACAAAATGGATGCATAAGCATAAAATTATTATGAGTTACTGCTTCCTTTAAATCGCTGAGTTACAAATAAAAACTAAGACAGAAGAAAGTGAAAGAATGTGAATAATTGTAAAAATCAAATTGAGAATAAAATGATGTTTCGTACTTATCATCATATAACAAAAACTAATATAAACAAAACAAAAAATAATATTTCATATACGTCTATATGATCATTTTCCTTATGGTCTGTTTATCATATACATCAAATTATTTATTACATTCCCTAAACTAAATGGTGCTTCCAAAAATGATAAAATAGATAAATATTAAATAATGTTGAGATACAACGATAAAATCAATAAGAATTCGCTAGGGTGAAATCGATAAATGTATTTTAGCTCTAAATTTGGGGGCGCTACGCCCTAAAACTTTATGACAAATTTTTATAAAATGTTCAATAATAATTAAATGTACCGGCGAAAACTCAATAAATAATAAATGGAAAACACTCGGCTAAATAATTACTAATGTATATGGGAATGATATTCTCATTCTGAGTTGATCTCGGTCAGATTATTGATGTTGAATCTACTTCATACAAGGAGAAGCGAAAGTAATATTATTTCCATGAGAAATAATTTAGTGGAAACTCTACACAGTGTTTTGTCACCCCCGGAGAAGGAAACATATTTTTAAAAAATAACGGTTTAGAATAATAATATATAAGATAAGGGATCCATACATCATCATACTGAAAGTACAACAAAGGAATATAAATAAGTTTAGTTTTGAGATATCGTCACAAAGATAAATTGTTAGTATCACATCCTTCCAAGCTAATCCTAGCTTGATTATAGTCCACAAAAAATGAAAGTAACACAGCTATGTACAAGTACACCAATTACATCGTTATATTAGTTAAAAATAACTACACCTAACTCCTTAATTATCGAATAGTAAAGAAAAAGTTTAGATTCTCACATAATTTTACCATTTTATAGGATTAACAATTATTCTATTCGTGGAAAAATCTTTTATCTAAAGTCCGATAATTAGTAACTTTAATTGGATCTAAGAATCATTAAAACGATTTTTATAGATCTGAAATCTCAAGGTGGTTATTAAATACGTGTTATTTTGATCTATTAATGAACGACTGAACCCTGAACCGAATTAGAAAGGCTTGAAGCTTCGTAATGAGAAAATAATTTTTATTGGGATTGATCGATGAGAATCAAACCAATTAAGTTATTTTAGCAAAAATCCTTAAATAATTCACATTGAGAAATGATTTCAAGGCAGTGAAATAGACAATTCAGAAAATTGCCAAATAAGATTAAATTATATAAGATTGGGGTTTTCTTTGAAATAAGAAATATTAGTCAATATAATAAAATTAAATGAATAGTTGCCAAAATAGTCGTTAATCTCTGGTAGAAATGTCGAAGGTGCAAGTAAGAATGATTAGTTCTTATTTTTCAATGAAACATATTTCAAACCTAATTAGTCAATACAGCAACACTAGGATATCAAAATATATAAGTATATTCATATAATATATTCATCTAATTACTTATCAAAATAATTTTTCTCATGCTAATGTCACTAACTAATCCCCCCCCCCCAAATTCTCTTATAGACTAAATTTGGATATCCATATTCATAATAAATCATTAAGGAGAGGCCTTCATTAAGTTCTTGCTTAGTATCTTCTCCCCGTCGTGAAGTTAAACTCCCTGGTTTCGTGAATTTGGGTTGACTATTTACTATTTACTTGCCACCATTTTGAATTAAGATGGTGGTTTGTGAACATATTTCTTAGAAGGCACCTATAGGTTAAGAGGACCAACAAAATTTTGAGATCCTCGGTAATTTAAATCATAATTTAAAAGTTATAGGCGATAAGTAATTCAAAGGTCAAGCTCAGCATTGAATGAGCGATTCCTAAAAAATAATGATGATTCGTGGTCAGTCATTGGTATTTCTTCCCAGATAAATCTGTTGGTTAGTCGGTGGTCACTATTATATATATATTATAATGTAGGCAACAGTGACTGCGGAAAAAAAAAAATAGTCACTATAATTATTCCTAATCTATCAGGAGCATATTCTAATAAATGAGAGTTCAACGTTTTTCTTGTTTACGACTTTTACACACTTTATTCTTTCTAATTACACAGTGCGCCCATAAATATTTATATTTTTAATATTAAATTTCTTCCCTGTGATATTGGATGCAAATAATTTTACCACAATATGATTTCAATTTCTTAGAAATTTAAAGGAATGAAGTGAGTCATCAGAAAAAAACCGGTCGAGAGTTATTAACTGCTTTCTGAAAAACAGGCTGCGTTCTAATCAACTATTCATAACCGAGATTAATAATTAGTGAATTATTTTCGTCAGAGTTAAGATTAATTTGTTGTCGATTCCACGTATGACTTGTAATAATTTCTTTTTACCTTTAGGCAGTGGCGTCGCCAGGGGGGTGCGGGGGGGGCGGCCCGCCCCGGGTACCACGACAAGGGGGGTGTAAGTTTAAAGGTACTTGTATATTGAATAATATAATAATAATAATAACCCAAAAGGGGGGAGGGGCAGTGGCAATCCTGGGGGGGGCTAAGGGGGCTCAAGCCCCCCCCTAGAAACCAAATTAGCCTCCCTAGGAATAAAATGATCATATAATAAATTTCACCTCAGAAATGCATAAAAGCGCGGTTTTGAGAGGTCATATTTTCAAAATNTGCGAGTGAATATTCAGCGGGAAATAAGAGCGATCCCACGCCAAACTTTGGTAAGAGTGATGACTAACTTTGCTAGCAGACTTGTGTGAGCAGTGCAGAGAAAATAGAGGTCATCATTTAAATGATATTATTTTTGCTTTACAATGATTTTTCAATTTTTTTTATCTTAAACTTCCATTCTTTATTTTGTAAATGATAATAAATATAAAAATATATCTTGTATATTCATTGAATTATTCCATTTAAAAAACCATCTGGTTTCACTGAAGGACCCTGTATTAGTGGGTTCTAACAATTATAGTTTTTAAGAGATATTCTGAAAAAAGTAATAAAATAAAATTGTAAAAGAAAGAGGAGTCTGATTTGTATTCCCAAAAGCGCACCCTGTTATATTGGCTCAACCAAATTGATTTTCATTCGATTTTCTATTGACACATAAAAGTGCTTATTTGTGTAACGTCACGATGCATACGAGTAGGTATATTATTTATACAAAAGTTAATTACCCATGAAGGAGAATTATTATAGAAATCATTTTAGTCATAATTAATTTAAGCTACCCCGATAATTTTAGATCCGTGAATTAGAGTTTAACAATATTACATACATATTAGTTGTATACAGAAACATCTTACAGAATTAAAAATATAGATTTAATTTTTTAGTGATTGGACTATCAAACCACTTATTAATGCAGTAGGTACGTTAAAACACAAGTTTATTTGCAAATATAAACGTAACATATAAACTTTATTTTATTAGTAGTTACTCTATAAAACCCCTTATTAACGCAGTACGTTTAATCATAAGTGCATTTGCATGTATAAACGTACATACATTTGTGTGTTTTAAAAAAAAAACAAAAAAAAAATGCAAGTTCAATATATATGGTACATTATTGTATCCTTATATATATGTTCTTATAGTTATATTGTTCCTTTCCTTATATGTTTTAACCAAATAAAGCAAAATCTTGGGAGAAGACGGGGCAGGATTCGTTCTTAATGTCAACCTAAATCCCATAATAAAGAGTAGCAAAACATTATTTTCAGTGTAATCTTCAGGCAATAATCTTATGCGGTTATATAGAATGCTTTATGATTAGATCATTGACCGCTGCAAATTTGCAAGAGCGGTAAAGTGACTGGATGCATCAAAGGAGCTTGTTGTATTTTAATATAAAGTTTTCAATGTTTAATAACCGTAATTCAGTTCAAAAACTACGTTTAATAACTAAGTCTTCTATTTTTACATAATAATAAGTAGAATCTTCAACCGTCCTTGACTATTGGAAGTGATGGCGAGCGGTTAGAAACGGACACGACTGGAAGTACGAGGAGCTGCTGGAACATAGCACCTGCCGGAGGAGGCAACCAGACGCAGGCTACACCAGACTTCCTAACCGTTCCAACAGGTGGCTTCCAATAATTACCCTCCCGTTTCCTTTCTACTAGGCTCCTTCCATGCCTTTGCCTTTTTCTTAGCCACCATTCAGTGTGTTCTAATAATCTCGATAACTCTTCTAGTGAATCCTGGCGGAATAAAACCAGATTATATACGGGAAGATATATCATTTATATTTTGAAAAGATTCTTCCCGATTTTGAAGATTTTTTAACAGGATACATTCTTATATTGTAATCCAAACAAAGACAACTAGGTCACAATGAAAATTAAGAGTTTAAACAAACAATTGAAATTTCGTAACAAAGTAAATCTTGATAAACAATAATTCACAAATACATTTCTTTCTCTCTTCAGGCAAAAATTATTCATTTCAGGCAAGATTGTAAAGAAAAATAAGTTATTGTTGAGATTAAACAAAATCCTCTTATAAATTCCAGCTTTTTGCACATTCTATAGAAACCTTATTTTACATTTTAATTTTTGCAGTTTAAGAGAGCCGTAAAAAAATAAAGAAATAAAATTTCAAATAACAATAATCGCACCTCAGTACATCCTTATTGGTTACGACAATGCCTCTGAGCAAGATTATAATAAAGAAATAATGACAATTACAAAAACTTATAAAGCACAATGATATTAAATAACTCATTGCTCTTGTGAGGAAAATATGTTCATAAAAATATACATCTCTGTACAACCTGTTAGTTAAAACTTGCGGTTAAATTATGGGGTAGACAGGTTAAAGTTCAACCGTGAACACCTCCATTATTAACGGTGCCGAAGAATGAAGGAAAAAAAACAAGAAGTTAATAAAAAATGACATATGAGGAATTACATGCGGTTTTGATCCTGACAAAAAATACGTAATATAATAGTATACTTTTATGATTATTTAAAAAAAAATAATAAACCGATGAGAAGAAAGTAGTGAAGCAAGAGTTCGTATTAGGTTTAGATTATAAGAAAAAATTCAAATTATGAGTGATATAATATACTTCAATGACTTCACTCAAACATTAACCCCGTATAAACAAGTACATTCTTCCACCCTGAACAAAGGTTAGCAGAAAAGAATATTTACTAGTTAATTTCAAAATTTTGACACTAATAATTATAAGCAGTATCTGGATGGCCGTGATAAATAAGGATTAGGCTTACAGCCATATATAATTCAATATTTCATCATTCGTCATTTCTAGCTGTGGTATATACATGTATATATTATATTATATTTAATTATAATAATTAACGACAAAAGTCAAATTGATAATTATTAAGATGTAGTGAAAAAACTGTATATTGAACACAAAATAAATTTTGTTAAAACTACATAATATTATACATTTTGCGGCTTCTCTTGATCACCACCAATATTGTTTTATTATGCCTGGTTAATGAATGTATTTGTATTGACCACCAACAAAAAGTAAACCGACGAATCTTTGGACTCAAGCTTGGATTGTTCCTACTTCTCACAAACGATAGTGATTTCGTAAAACAAAAGTAAATTTCAAATAAAAACGAAGTAAAAGATACGGAAACCCTCTAAATGTCCCTAATAATAAGACGAAGGACATGTGAGAAATAAACCGTGTGAAACAGGAAGTTGGGAATTCGTAGGCCCGGGTTAAGTTTATCAATGAAAGCACCCTCACCGGCACTCCTTTGAACAATGAAGTACAACTCTATCTCCAGTCTATCTCTGAAACGATTGTGAAGTCCTTATAATCTTTGCACTTCTTAAAATAATGAATTCGGAGAGATCTATCAGAGATTCAGCCCAGCTATTATCTAGAACTTGAATCACATTGCAAGTACTTATTGTTTTTGTTTGTTTTCAGATTAGAATAGAAGATTGCGAGGATGCAGAACCCAAATAGACATTCCATTAAATGGGCTGATTTATCTTTACCATTTTTTTATGGTTATAACAGATTTAAGGAATTAGTGGTTTTTCATCAATTTTAGGGACATTTGTATTTTCTACCCCAACTTTTGACACTTACCCTAGAAAGATTTATTTTTAAGAACCTTTTGGACTCAAAGAGTCTTAAATTAAGAAATTATTTTGAACACTGTAAATTAATATATTACTACATTACTACTTTCTAGTAGCATAAATTAATTATACATTTTAATTTTTGCAGTTTAAGAGAGCCGTAAAAAAATAAAGAAATAAAATTTCAAATAACAATAATCGCACCTCAGTACATCCTTATTGGTTACGACAATGCCTCTGAGCAAGATTATAATAAAGAAATAATGACAATTACAAAAACTTATAAAGCACAATGATATTAAATAACTCATTGCTCTTGTGAGGAAAATATGTTCATAAAAATATACATCTCTGTACAACCTGTTAGTTAAAACTTGCGGTTAAATTATGGGGTAGACAGGTTAAAGTTCAACCGTGAACACCTCCATTATTAACGGTGCCGAAGAATGAAGGAAAAAAAACAAGAAGTTAATAAAAAATGACATATGAGGAATTACATGCGGTTTTGATCCTGACAAAAAATACGTAATATAATAGTATACTTTTATGATTATTTAAAAAAAAATAATAAACCGATGAGAAGAAAGTAGTGAAGCAAGAGTTCGTATTAGGTTTAGATTATAAGAAAAAATTCAAATTATGAGTGATATAATATACTTCAATGACTTCACTCAAACATTAACCCCGTATAAACAAGTACATTCTTCCACCCTGAACAAAGGTTAGCAGAAAAGAATATTTACTAGTTAATTTCAAAATTTTGACACTAATAATTATAAGCAGTATCTGGATGGCCGTGATAAATAAGGATTAGGCTTACAGCCATATATAATTCAATATTTCATCATTCGTCATTTCTAGCTGTGGTATATACATGTATATATTATATTATATTTAATTATAATAATTAACGACAAAAGTCAAATTGATAATTATTAAGATGTAGTGAAAAAACTGTATATTGAACACAAAATAAATTTTGTTAAAACTACATAATATTATACATTTTGCGGCTTCTCTTGATCACCACCAATATTGTTTTATTATGCCTGGTTAATGAATGTATTTGTATTGACCACCAACAAAAAGTAAACCGACGAATCTTTGGACTCAAGCTTGGATTGTTCCTACTTCTCACAAACGATAGTGATTTCGTAAAACAAAAGTAAATTTCAAATAAAAACGAAGTAAAAGATACGGAAACCCTCTAAATGTCCCTAATAATAAGACGAAGGACATGTGAGAAATAAACCGTGTGAAACAGGAAGTTGGGAATTCGTAGGCCCGGGTTAAGTTTATCAATGAAAGCACCCTCACCGGCACTCCTTTGAACAATGAAGTACAACTCTATCTCCAGTCTATCTCTGAAACGATTGTGAAGTCCTTATAATCTTTGCACTTCTTAAAATAATGAATTCGGAGAGATCTATCAGAGATTCAGCCCAGTTATTATCTAGAACTTGAATCACATTGCAAGTACTTATTTTTTGATAATTGTTTTTGTTTGTTTTCAGATTAGAATAGAAGATTGTGAGGATGCAGAACCCAAATAGACAAAACTCTTGTTTAACGTCTACTCATTTTTAATTGGTTCATTATTTTTATTTATTTTTACAGATGTGAATAAAAAAAAGTCGATAAAGCAATATTTTCAGAATTTATCAAACTAGATGAGGAAAGAAATGAATACAATTTGATTTCATAAAAAATCGCGACCTAGATAAAATACTTTTAATGTCCTCCCAAGTGTTATTTAATACATATCATTTTATAAAAATATATTTAACCGGAGCAGGATCTTAATATGTATTTGTAGTTCTATAATTTGGCTTTATATCAATAAAATTGGGACAATAAAATAACTAAGATGCGTTCATAAAATATAATTGTCAAACAGTCATAATTGTATTATGTTTTTATACAATTAAGTAAGACATTTATTTTTTAACTCTGGTTATTGTAGCTCTTGCTTATACGATGAAATATACTATAAAAAATTGTAACACAAGCTTACAACTACAAAGAGATATAGTTTATAAATAAATTTTATAATTTCACTAAAAATTGTAAAATCTAAAATTTCATAAAAAATGGAAGTATGAAAGTCTAGTGATAGAAATTTATATCGTTTTCAGGGTGTATAACCCTTATCGTTGTCCTTATGTACCAATCTGTACCTTTGGGCCTTATTATATCGAAAACTAGATTATTCCATTAAATGGGCTGATTTATCTTTACCATTTTTTTTATGGTTATAACAGATTTAAGGAATTAGTGGTTTTTCATCAATTTTAGGGACATGGCTCTTAAATGTAGGACTAACCCTAACCATAAAAATGAACGTCCTGATGTTGTATTTTCTACCCCAAGTTTTGAAAGCTACATTAGAAAGATTTATTTTTAAGAACCTTTTGGACTCAAAGAGTCTTAAATTAAGAAATTAATTTGAACACTGTAAATTAATATATTACTACATTACTACTTTCTAGTAGCATAAGTTAATTAACTTATAAATAGTGTATTCATGACTTCACACTTCATATTTATGCATGCATTTTAGTACACTTTCATGCATTCAATACTCTTCATGCATGTATAATAAAGTAAGAAAGGTAAAATAAGTGAAACTTTAATATGATTATTTGAATTTCGTTTCAATTTCTTTTTTGAACTCTTACTTACAGTAAGAGTACCTACTAAATATTTCTCAGTTATTCTCAAACATTTATATTTTAATAATAAATTTATATCAATATAATATTATTTAACTTTACTAAAAAAAAAGTTCATAATTCATAAACGTAAAAATTAGTTTTATTTTTGTTGTATTTTTTCGTCATATCACTTTCCTACTTGGATCTATTCCGTATTCCGAGGGAAATTATTATATATTAATACTCGTATATGTTACACAGAAGGGAATAATTCACTGAGAGTTTATTAGTATCATACTTATGCTGAGAGCAAAAATAAAATGAAAAATAATGATTATAAAAATTACCTGTGATTTGGAATATCCGATCTTGCTGAGCACTGATGATCCAAACATGACATTACCAGTAAAAACGACTACAAAAAGTTCCGATTAACCACTAAAATACACCGCAACATGAAACGAATATATTTATGTATTTAAATCACCTCGATTGCCATACATTCGGGTAAAAAAATATAAATCGTCTGAACAAAAAATTAAGTATGAAATTAAATGATAAATATTAATTTACGGAATAAAATTTGAATTTATTAAAATTAATAGAACCTTCAGTCAACATTAAGGTAACTCAAATAATAATTTTTTTTATCAAACTTTATCATTACGTTATCATTATATCAATAAGTTTACTCCAAACAAATTAATTAATAATAAATTACTATTAAACTCAAGTAATTACATTAAAAAATGTATTTAGTAAGGGTTTAGATAAATGTATATATTAACCAAGCTTATTCATAAAAAATGGATGGAAAGGGCATATTGATATGATTTCATATTTGGATAAATTCAGAAACAATAATTCAATAATAAATTACAATTTGCAAGAATTGTAAGTCTTTATCTAGAATTACATTTAAAAATCAAAATCTAAATACGAATAAGCAGGTAAAAGTACGAGTTGATAAGAAAAGCGGGGGAAGGTAGTGATATACACGTAGTTTATCGTGGGAGTATTATGATGTACTAGACAGGTTATAGGTTGACTGTAGAACGGTGAACTACCTGCCTAGAGCTGGTACCATTTCCAACCTGCTAGGGACCCTTGGAAGGAAGTGCCTGAGGCGCATGCGCACCACGCTATACTATACTGACAAGGCGTACTATCTTACTTTCCTTATCCTTTAACACTACGCCAGTTCTACATCCTTGTTTATCCTTGTATTGTTAAACACTTCTCTTATTACCATTGTTCAAATGTTCCTATCGCTCTCTTTAAATTCTTTTATCCTTTTGTCTTTTAGTGGTGCTATTGTTAAACGTGGATTTTGTATGTCGTAACAATGTGTCTTATGTGTCACTTTTTGGTTTAATTGTTTTATACAAAGGGACTCTTTTAGAAGAGCGATCTTTGATCTTTGAATCAGTTTAAAAGTTGTTAGCGAATTTTCCTTCATTATCATTTGTTTAAATGACGATTGAATTATCTAGCTAAGCTATTGAGTTCGAAAAATTGATAATTTATATTTTGTTTAATTCCCCTCCTCTTTTAAAAAATAAAACCAATTATGCCCTTGGCATGATAGCAGTTATTTTTTTTAATACATATTTATTGCTTTCTTAATTTATTTTTATTGGAATAAATGTGGTTGCCTTAGCGTAGCAATAACAAATCATTTCGAGGTGCATCGACATCGGTCGAAATTGGTCTTCTACAGGCAAACTTAGTACGATCCACGGGATGTGCCTAAGGAAATAGTGACAGGTCCCCTTATGGATATGGACACAGTCGTACTACTTGCAGGGGCGGACTGGCTTCATGA
>KZ651041.1:204201-214518 GCA_001010745.2 Gerris buenoi
ACCCCCAACCCGGGGGGGGGGGGTCCGAGGGCCAATTAATAGCCCCAATGCAATTAATAAGAAATAACTTGACATCACGCGGCTCTTTCTGTTTAAGTATAACTGAACAGCGCGACACATTCATTATAAATATAACTAATTATCTCCCACCTCTTTTTTTCAACCATATTTATTCTGCCCGTTGCAACGGGCATAACGGCTAGTTAAATATAATTAATTATCTAAAATTATTTTTAAGGTTTGTTTACTAATTAATTAGTTGGACATTGGCCCTTCAGGAAAACATTTTCTAATGGACATAGGCCCTTAAGAACAGTGGTCACAAGAAATAAAACATAAAAAAATCGGTCCGAGAAAAATGTATAACAAATTTCGTCAAAATCGGCACGGTATAGTTTAGGCTCTACGCGTCTGTACAGACGACAGACAACAGACGACAAAGACATTTAAAAAACACTTTTTTGGACTCAGAGACCTCAAAACGAGTAAATCCATCAAAATCTCAAAATCAAATTTACGCCATCACAATATTTTCTCTTTATATGAGAAAGTAAAAAATCGGTCCGAGAAAACTCAGACATTTCTCATATAAGAGTTCTGATTACATAGCGCAATGATTTCCATTTACTATTTTTCGTATGTAGATTTAATTATTATTGAATATTTCATCAATATTTATCATAAAAGTAACATCTTGAGCGGGGTATCGAACCCGGCTCTCTCCGTCTGCGTTTTAAGCTATTTTCTCCGAAACTAGACATTTCACAGGAAAACGGAATATGTCGTTAGATTTGTATTTAAATTCTATTTACATTCTAGAAATTTTTAATAAAAATCGTTGAAACCGGTTTTGGGGGGTAGCGCCCTCAAATCTGGAGCTAAGTAGGGAATTATGTCAGCATTAATCTCTTCTGAAGATAATAAAATGCCATAAAATGGTTTACTATTAATCACATTACATTTTTGTAGATCCCTCAGATCATTTAATTTTTCCCCGGCTAGGGACAGAATTTGAGTGTTTATTGGTATTAAATACTGAAGTTCGTTACCGGAACGTCTTTTTTTGAATTTATCATGAAATAAATTCATTACCATTCTAATTGCATAAATAGAAAAGTACAAAAATTTATCAGCGCTTATAAATATAAATAATACTTGATATTACTCAATTACTCAGTTCTCTAAAAAAAAAAAAAAAAAAAAAATCTATTCATCAAAATTTGTAAATNTAATAATTCCAATTTCAATAGCACCATTATAAAAACTGTATCTACCTTGAATTTAATTAAATTATAGAAAATTTTAAGCATAGATTATTTACTGACTCTTAGAGATTTAATATTTTAACGTAATGTATAATAAAAAATAAATAAATAATTTTTAAATTTACCCTAACTACTCTGAATCTTTACGCCAAATTTAAGCTGTGACAACTGACTTCAACCCCAACTACTCTGAATCCTTAGGCCAAATTTAAGCTGTGAAAAAACAACATAACACTAATTTACCTAAAAAATACCTTTTAAGTTGGTATGACTGTTTTTTTACTCCCTGTTATTAGCAATGTAAAGTCTACTTACAGTGCAAGTCGTAGATAAAATAAATTATATGTAAAAATCAAGAAAAATAAGATTCAACAACAATAATTAAGAATATAATTATTACACTAAAAATAAAATTGCAAATTTATAAAATATTACGTCCAATCTACTACATTTTTTTCAAATAACTAGGTATAAAAATAGGAAATTTTATAATAACATTAAAATTATAATATAAATTAAACAAAAGCAGTATTTTTTCAGGCCAATTGCTGTATAATGCACCATCACAATCTGAAGCAAGGCAACTTTATTACTTAGTGCCATAAATAAATAAATAAATAAAATAATCACAGATCTCAAATAAAAGTACTAGCCGTAATAAAAACATAAATTATAATCTGTTTTTTCCTCAAATTAGTTAATGATTTATTAAAATTCTTATTTAATTACTAAAGAACAACTATATAAAAATACAAAAAAAAATATTTATTGAGTTAAAATAAAAAAAAAAGTTAGTACTGCAAATGATTAAGTGAAGCTCTGAACTGTTAATTATATGATAATCCTTAGAGAAATACATAAAATATCATTTCTTTTCTTTAAATACTTATTTATTATGCTTAATTAAATACTTATTTATTATGCTTATTATGCAGGACTTCTCTTAAGCTCTGATTTCCCAGGAGAACGGTTGACAGTATAAACAAAATAACGTTGGTTGACTATAGAGTGTTATCAACGGAGAATGTCAAATAGTGGCCAAGTCTTTTTTAATTTTAACTTTTTAACTTTTTTCTTGTAAAATTTAACATATTATGTAATAAAATGAGTACAAAAGATGTAAACCAGTGAAGAGGACGAAATATTAATTGATTTTGTAATTAATCAAGAGCTTTCAACGTCGTTCTAAGTTGAAATCTCTGGGCACCGTTAAGACAGCCGTCATTTTACATTCACCGCAGTGACGTGGAATGATAGATTACAACCACTATCGACGTAGTTTTCCTAGGAAACCAGAGCTTTAGAGAACACAAATATAAAAATATTGAACCTTTAACTAGATAATTGAATGCATTATTTTAGTTTTAATTGTTTAACAATGCCCCTCTCATTTTCTTGAATCTATTTTATCAATTGAAGAAGAAATAGCTTAATGACTACCCTTCAGTACTTCTGAACAAAAATTTAATAACAACTTATTAATAATAATTAAACATAAAATTAATACAGAATAAATACATTTAAAAAAAAAAAAAAAACATAAACAATAACTAAATGAAAGAAAATGTAATCAAAAGGCAGTAAAATCATATTTCTTTAAATAAAATTGGATAGAGTAAAGTAAAATAAAAAAATAAGTAAAATAAAAAAAATAGAGTAAAGCGATGTAGCCAATTTTTTAAAATGTTTATTGCTTAAAGAAAGACAGATTTCATTTGTTAGGGAGGGATGAAGAGTCAGTCATTTTTTTTTTTTTTTTTTATTTTAAACTAAATAATTTATAATAATTCCAATTTCAATAGCACCATTATAAAAACTGTATCTACCTTGAATTTAATTAAATTATAGAAAATTTTAAGCATAGATTATTTACTGACTCTTAGAGATTTAATATTTTAACGTAATGTATAATAAAAAATAAATAAATAATTTTTAAATTTACCCTAACTACTCTGAATCTCGTCCAAGTACTTTTTATTTTAGGGTTTTGTAGATGATTAAGCATACCAGTTATGTAATAATGGGAAGTTGGAAATTAAGCAATTTTAAAAATAATTATCATTTAATCTTTTGTATGACCACCAGTGAGTGAGAAAAGAGATGTAATAATAGGTTTGTTCCAACCACACCTCAAACTAGTATCAAACTAGTTTCAAACTGTACAATGCATGTGCATTAGCAAATAACGTTCAAGTGTGGTCCGATGCGCATGCGTCGGACAGTTCCAAACAGTTTGAAGTGTGGTTGGAACAAACCTAATATGTCCACTAATATAGAGATACATAGAGAGACATGCATTTTAAAGCTCAAAGGGTTAAAAAAATTGCTAAGCTCAGCCAGCTACATACTGGTAATATGCATATTCTGTCTGGATACTTATTAAGAATAGAAATTTAATAAAATAATACATGCTGTTTGCTGCATAAAAATTACTTAATAATAATTAGTATACATTAATTAAAAACTATCTTTGTTTATAATTAAATATCATTATAATAATGTTTGAAATTTAATTACAAATTTATTTATAAAATAGCATAATTTATTATACAATAAACATAATAACCGAAGGAAAAAATTAGTTGTATCTTAAAATNTAATAATTCCAATTTCAATAGCACCATTATAAAAACTGTATCTACCTTGAATTTAATTAAATTATAGAAAATTTTAAGCATAGATTATTTACTGACTCTTAGAGATTTAATATTTTAACGTAATGTATAATAAAAAATAAATAAATAATTTTTAAATTTACCCTAACTACTCTGAATCTTTACGCCAAATTTAAGCTGTGACAACTGACTTCAACCCCAACTACTCTGAATCCTTAGGCCAAATTTAAGCTGTGAAAACTGACTTCAACCCCAAATAACTACTCTGAATTCTTAGGCCATATTTAAGCTGTGAAAACTGACTTCAACCCCAACTAACTACTCTGAATCCTTAGGCCATATTTAAGCTGTGAAAACTGACTTCAACCCCAACTAACTACTATGAATCCTTAGGCCATATTTAAGCTGAGAAAACTGACTTCAACCCCAACTAACTACTCAGAATCCTTAGGCCATAATTTAAGCTGTACCTACTCACTTCAACAATAACTACTTTGAATCACTAAGAGTAGTTCTAAATACATGGTGGAAAGTGAAAGCACACTTTACAAATTAAATATTAATTTTATATGGAGTAATTTTTACTTTATCTGCTTCTTCTATTGACTTTTATTTTGTGAAATTAAATTTTATAAGGTGAAAACACACAGGATAGAAAACTAGCGTATAGTTTTTACTATAGCTATAGTAAACTAGTATTCATGCCCACATGTGCTCTAGTTTTAGTCAGCTATAAGAATAATTTACTATCCTATAGTCGAATTAAACGCTATACATACAGAAATATTACTATACGGGCCACACAAGAAGGAATCAAAACTATACTTGTTGTTGTATAGTTTTGATTCCTTCTCGTGTGGCCCCTCTGTATAGTAATATTTCTGTATGTATAGTGTATAATTCGACTGTAGGATAGTAAATTATTCTTATAGCTGACTAAAACTAGAGCTCATGTGGGCATGAATGCTAGTTTACTATAGCTATAGTTTCAAACTATACGCTAGTTTTCTATCCCGTGTGTTTTCACCTATAGAATTTAAATGAATTAATCTGTCAATGTTACATTTATATATTTTTGTATACAATTTCATTCTTTAAAATCCTGATCAATGCAACATTAGGTCATTGTTGTATGAAAGGATCAGCAATTTTACTTCAGTAGTGCTAAATATTAAAATGGATCCAGCTATTATAAATTATGATATTTGGAAAAAGTTTAGCAAAACTGAATTCTATATTCGAATAAGTGTTTTGAACAAACTAAATTTATTGTAAAGATTGTATAAGAATATTGCTTAATAAACATTTAAACTCATTAGAATGTATGACATCAACTAGTATTAAAAATTTGGCTCTTATTAAGGAATAACAACAAACTGATTAATTCACAATTTGAGTTTTACTCTAAATTACCAAAATTCTTTAATTAGTTGAAAAATGTTACATTTAATTACAAAATGCTCTATCTCAAGAATAAAAAAATAATCTTTATATAAAAACAGAAATGAGTTTCATAAATACCTTTATGGAATCTTATAAAATAATACAAATAAAAGACAATAACACATAATAAATCATAGCAAATTAATTTTATGCTGGCTGTACAAGCAGTATAATATTTTTTTGGCATTATATATAGGAAATAAATTGCTGTATAATGCACCATCACAATCTGAAGCAAGGCAACTTTATTACTTAGTGCCATAAATAAATAAATAAATAAAATAATCACAGATCTCAAATAAAAGTACTAGCAGTAATAAAAACATAAATTATAATCTGTTTTTTCCTCAAATTAGTTAATGATTTATTAANTAGATATAAAATAATAAGAAGTTAAAGCAAAATTATTATCATTGTTCTACTGAAATGGAATAAGTTCTTTTGTATGACCACCAGTGAGTGAGAAAAGAGATGTAATAATAGGTTTGTTCCAACCACACCTCAAACTAGTATCAAACTAGTTTCAAACTGTACAATGCATGTGCATTAGCAAATAACGTTCAAGTGTGGTCCGATGCGCATGCGTCGGACAGTTCCAAACAGTTTGAAGTGTGGTTGGAACAAACCTAATATGTCCACTAATATAGAGATACATAGAGAGACATGCATTTTAAAGCTCAAAGGGTTAAAAAAATTGCTAAGCTCAGCCAGCTACATACTGGTAATATGCATATTCTGTCTGGATACTTATTAAGAATAGAAATTTAATAAAATAATACATGCTGTTTGCTGCATAAAAATTACTTAATAATAATTAGTATACATTAATTAAAAACTATCTTTGTTTATAATTAAATATCATTATAATAATGTTTGAAATTTAATTACAAATTTATTTATAAAATAGCATAATTTATTATACAATAAACATAATAACCGAAGGAAAAAATTAGTTGTATCTTAAAATATACTTAAGTAAATATAATATATACCATCACAAGATAAGAAAATAAGTACCAATATATCACAAGAAAGAATTATTTCATCTAAAATTAGTGTTTATAGGCCTTTATTAGAAAAAAACACAGAATCACAATAGTGCATAGTTATAATTTATTAATTCATTTAATGATAGAGAGTAGGTCTTAATTAAGAACGGAGCAAGTGGAAAATAAAGAGATTTATTAACTGATAAATTATTATCAATTTTATAATCAATTTTAGGTAAAGGGGAAAATTTATTATCTCAAATGTGGTTCACAAATGATTGAAATTTTACTTCTGGAATGCACCCGTTGACATATCCAACAGAGGATTTCAACCTATAAGGATAGAAAACTGGGACAAAAGTCAGTCAATGTAAAACCTTCCTTTTGTAAGATTTCTTGCACTTGTGGATGAATTGTATTCACCATCTGAGATTAATTAACAATTTAACTGGTTGGAGACCTTTATGCACAAAAATTCTATCTTGGGTTAAATAAAATTTGGATTAACTAACCACACTCCATCCTCTCCCTACTTTACCATAACTTTAATTTTTTTTTTTTTTTTTATCTTTAATCCGTTACAAAATTGCATTAAGTACCACAATGCAATTTAATACAAATATCCATAATGCATTTTCTTTTTTTTTTTACCCGTTAGCATTGCAAAAAAAAATCAATAAATTACAGTTCTATTTCAGTGCAATAATTTGTAAAAAGTCAGTACAAAAGATTCCTACACTTTGTAAAGAGTCAAAAATTTCACTTTTAAAAAAAAAAAAAAAAATAAATAAATAATAATAATAATAGTTCAGGGAGTGACAGAAAAACTTGCTATTTTCAAAGGTACACAAAAGAAAAACTAAATAAATCTTGTTTGTTTTCGCTAGTAGTTATGTAATAATGGGAAGTTGGAAATTAAGCAATTTTAAAAATAATTATCATTTAAGAGACCGTTTATGTTGGTGCACTGATATAACCGATTTCTGTCAACTCTCTTCAGCTATCCATCACCAAAATTGTTCTCCAAGGTTTCAAGTGTTGTGGGAACCTTCAAATTTGTAACCAACAAACAGGTTAAACCTTCCACAACCATAGAAGCCTTAAAGAAAAATATTGTGAAGAGGGAACCCGCATACCAGTTGCTATACTAGAGAGAGTTAACAGAAACTTCAGAAATCGGTTAAATCAATGCATCGACATCGACGGTTGTCTTAAAAATATATTTTTTTTAAACTACTTAACATCAAAATTTCTACTTTACATTACTACTAGCAAACAGAACAAACAGTTTATCTTGAATAGTTTTTTTCTTATTTCCCTTTGAAAAATAAAACAGTTTCTCTGCCGTATATATTTTTAGGCTTATAATAATGTGGGTTTTCAATAAATTAACACATTTATAACTATCCATTATACTTTATCACCAGGAAAATGTAAGTCACAGATTTTTATCCTGCAATTAAAATGAATGCTATAATGAAGTATTGAGAAAGAGAAAAGATCCATAACATGTTCAATTTCCATTTGAAACAAAACAAGCTTATCCAATACAGGCCATAAATAGTGGCTTATAAAAATAAACAATTAGACTATTTTATAATTGAAATATATTCTTTTCAACCACAATGTAAAAATCAATAATTTAGACTCTCCAAACATTTATTACAACTCTACTATAATATCTTTTAAGACCATAAATAAAAGAAGATGATATCTTAATTGAAACAGGACGCCTGGAGAAGGACAATTAATGTACTTAAAAATTAATGATATGTGACAGTATTTCTAATGTTCTAACAAATTGAATACATCAGGTAGAATATATATAAATTAAATAAATATTCCTTTTTTATTTGATTTGTGTATTTTTTTGGTTTAAAAAAAGGACTGAAAAGGTATTTTTCAGTTTTTTTTTTTGTTTTTTTTGATAAAAACAAATATTTAAAAAAAAAAACTACTATCTATCTATAAATAACCTACTATCTACATATAACCACTTACATTGTTTGCCCTAGAAGTAATAATATCTTTATTTACTTTGCCATGAAATCTGAACAATTTTGATTGAATTTACTTTTCTTTTTTTTACTCATACAAAATATTTAGGTTATTAATATATACACATAATTAAGATGACTGTGAGATAAAAACAATGTTTATTTATGATGCCTAATAATAAAATAAAGATTCATAAGGTATTATATTCTTAATAATAAATGAATGATGTATAATAATAGTCCTCATTATTTTATAAGAAGGCTTTGGAAACAAAACTATTTAGGTGTTGAATTTAATCACTACCTGATAGTAGGAAGCATATCCACTGATTCCTAGCATAAGCCTGCTTAGAGTGCGGGGAGAAGGCTGGTATAAAATATAGAGAAAACCTAGGAGATATCTTAGGACCAGGGCCGGATTTAGGAAGGTGCTAATCTGTGCTCAGGCACAGGGCGGCAATATTTGAGGGGCGGCAAAATTTATAATTTAATTTTTAAGGCTGTATAAATAACACATACATACAACATAAAAATAATAAATATTTAACTGCACCGCTGCAACAAACGGTTGAGAGATCATTTTTAGTATTAAGAAGGGTAAAAAACTATTTGAGTAAAACTAATCACGTCTGGTAACATTTAATCTATCATAATTCAAAAACTAGTCCGTTAATCTTAAGCTTTAATTATACCATTTGAAAGCTTATGAAAAGCAGGAGTTTTTCGTTAAATCGCCACACTTCTAGCATCCCTAAATAAAGAAACATATAACTGATACAAAAGGGAACAAGCTATGATTTAAAAATACTATGTATATGGGGTGACCCGAGATAAAATGTCATAACGAAAATATTACGGATTCTATGGGTCAAATGCAACAAAAAATATCGAGTAAACATATGCCCATTTCTCAATAGTTCTCGAGATATCGATTCATTTAATTTTTTTATAGTTTTAATGATAATTTTCAAAAATGCCTTATATCTAAAAAACTAAATGATATAGGGAAATTAGTATATAAGGAAGAATTTCCAAATTATCAGCTGCTAAGTATATTTTATGTTAAGTCTTGTAACATTTGAAAAATTGGATTTTTTTAAATTTTACCACAAATTTTTGAGCTTTCTACTCTTTATTTAGTGATGCTAGAAGTGTGGCAATTTCAGGGAAAACCTCCTGCTTTTCATAAGCTTTCAAATGGTTTAATTAAAGCTTAAGATTAACGGACTAGTTTTTGAATTATGATAGATTAAATGTTACCAGACGTAAAACAATCAATTCACAACCAATTCCACTTTTGGGAGTTTATCCTTACAATTCTCAAATACTACGCTTTTTACCATAATATTCCTTGAAGAAAATCTTGTAGATAGTCGAATTAAACTAATTTTAGCTCTCGTTTAAAATTGAGCCCGTGGGCGGACGTAGAATTTTGAAATTTTGCTGAAGATTAGGGGTTTGTCGCACAGCGCTGGGAAGGGTGTCATTCAAAGAAAAGTTATATTCTTTTAAAGTGTTTTATGGTAAGAAGTGTACTATGTGAGAATTTTAATGAAAAACGTCCAAAAATGTGGTGTATTTTTTAAATCATAGCTTGTTCCCTTTTGTATCAGTTATATATTATATGTTACTGCATGGGACGGAGTGGGTGGTAAATTATGAAGGGGGGGGGGTGGCAAATTACTGATAGCACAGGGGCGCACAACTCCTAAATCCGGGCCTGCTTAGGACAAGAGTATATTGGTAAATTTTGAATTAAATTTTTAATGTGAACTTTTTACACTTAATAAATAGACTAACTACATGATAAACTCTTAAGGGGTACAAAATAAATTATTAAAAGAGAAAATTTACAAATAGTCTTCTTTGGTGTGGGTCGTGTAGGGTAATTGAAATTTATGAAACAACTAAATGGTTTTCAAATGGCTTTATTTCACCCTCTCCGGGGCATAATTTTTTTTTTTTTTTTTTTTTTTTTTTTTTTTTTTTTTTTTTTTTTTTTTTTTTT
>KZ651041.1:218160-236063 GCA_001010745.2 Gerris buenoi
AATGTAATCCATATAACAATAAATAAACTATTAATAATTTATTCTGCTGTACAGTGGCGTAGCTAGCTCTGATAGCTCCCGCCCGCAAGATAAAAAATGCGCCCCTTCCCTTACTTAATAAAGCGCCCTTTACTTAATAATATAAATAGATAGGTCGAGTAAAAGTGAGTTGTAAGAGTAAGAATCAAATAAGTAGCCTAGGCAATCTTAAAAAAAAATCTTAAAAGGAAATACTAAAAAAATAGACTGCCAATTGGTGTGGCACATAGCTTCCTCACATCCTATCACGTAATTTATTGATTTTATATTTTTACAGGCCAGTATTGTCTAATTTGTTTGTTTCCTCGGTTTTTTTTATTCTGTCAAAATTGTTTTGATTTTTTACACGAATTAAAGTATCAATTTAGCAAAAATTAAGAGCGCAGACGGTTCAAATTAATCTGGGTCTATCTGCGGTCTACTTTCCATAAACTATAAAAGTTTCATTCAAATCTGATTAGTACTTTTGAAGCTATAAGTGTAAATAAATGTATGTTTGTGCGCGTGTGGAAGAGAAACAATTAGGCGCAGAAGGTTGACGTATATGGGACCAACAATGGGCTAATTATGACGTACCACCCAAATTTCATTAAAATTGGACGTGAAGTTTTTAAGATATGGTGGTTAACAAAATAGAACGACAGACCGAAAGACAGACATGGAACCAAAAATGATCCCTGAAGTCTGAAACGGATTTCTGTCTTGGAATTTTTGAAATCACCTAAAAATTTTTCGTCCTTCAGAACGATCACATAGCTTCCGATACCTTCGGTAAGCTCGGAAGCAAAATGTTCCCTGATGACTGAAACGGATTTTTGTCTTCAAGAACCAACGTTATTAAATATTTACTGGAACAGTGCCACGACGTTCCAACTTTTTGATTATTTTTATCCAGGTATTTTTATTTCTTAAACTGATCTTATCTTTGTGTACTAGAGCGCGAAGAAGCTATGTGTCACACTAATTCTTAGAGCATTTTTCATATGAATGAAAGTCTCAATTTGGCAAAATTTAAAGAGTGCACAATGGTTGAAATTAATCTGGGGCTATCTCCAGGCTACTTTCAATGAAACATCAAAATTTCATAAATATCAGTTGAGTACTTTTGAAGATATAAGTGTAAATAAATGTATGTTGGTGCGCATGTGGAAGAAAAACGAATGGGCGCTAAAGGTTGAAACTTATATGGGACCAATAATGGGCTAATTCTGACCTACCATCCAATTTTCAATAAAGCAGATATGTTGGTTCGCAAAAATTGAGCGACAGACACGGAAACAAAAATGTTCCCTGATGTCGGAAACAGATTTCTGTCTTGGAATTTTTTAAATCGGAGACCTAAAGTTTTTTGTTCTTCAGATTGATCACTTAGCTCCCGTTACCTTCGGTTAGCAATATTAATTTGCTTTAACAAAGATATAATAGGAGACTAATTTTTATTAAAGGAACGAGTAATAAAATTAAAATAATCTAGGTCAAAATAGTCATCGAAATTTATAATAAAAATACCTTTCTTGACGGGGAATCGAACCCAGCCTCCCTCTGTCCGTGTTTAAAGCTATTTTCTCTGGAACTAGATTTGTCACGGGAAAACGGCTTATATTGTTTGATTCGTATTTAAATGGACTAAATTTGAGAATTATTTTATCAAAATCGTCGGAATCGTTTTCGAGAATAATTTTTTTTTTTTGAGTTTTTAAGGGGCAGCGCCCCCAAATTTGGAGCTATTATTATTAATTTCTCTATTTCTTCTTGGGGAATAATTTTTCTAGACATGGTATGCCAAATTCTTTTTTTTTTTTTTTTTTGGTAGACCCAGTAGTTTAGGCTCCAGACGTCTGCATAGACAGATGACAGACATTTTTTAAAACCCACATTTTTAGTCTCAGGGGACCTCAAAACGATGGATTTAAACACATAAAAATCTCAAAATCGAATTTTCGCGCCATCACAATACTTTTTCTATAAATGAGAAGTAAAAAATTAATAATTTATAAAAATAAACGGCCTTTAAAGTTAAAGAAAAGTTTTTTTACGCGCTTTAATATTTGCAAAATTATCAATTATATCGTTAAAATCCAATGTCCATCGTTTCAACCAGTTGCCAGTCCAGTCAAACGTTCTTGGGATATTGAGCTCCATAGCCAAGTTTTTAATAATTGAAGCTTTAAAAAGGATCGTTCAGCTGATGCTGCAGTAACGGGTGAAGTAAGGAATAAAATAAATGCTGAACATACTTGAGAGTTAAATTGTTACAAATCACTTTTTTAGACAAATCTCTATAATATTTTGAGCGTGTTTAATGTGATAGTTCATTATTGATATAAAACTTATTATTTCTTGTTCTTGAGAATGTGTCAGCCAAATTATTCTTGTATTGATCAATTAACTCTTTTGATTTACTAAACAGGTCGTCTATTTATTTTCTTATTACTACTTGTTTTTCTTTTTTTTTCACTTTCTCTGTTTTTCATATTCTTCCTATTTTTTTCTTCTCCAATTTTGCGCCCCCCTCAAGCCTGCGGCCGCGGGCGCTGAGGCCTGATAGCTACGCCCCTGCTGCTTTAGAACAATTAACTCTTTCCCTGGAGGGGACTCAGAGTGGAACAGTACTCCCAGGTGCGGGACCCTTTCTACTCTGAACTGCCCTTCCATTGTTTTACACATGCTCTGCTTTTTATCCTAACTTCCTCATCTCTTTTAGATTCTTTGTGGCAATGTTCTATTAAAAAATTGGTTGTTACATATTACATTACATTAAAAAAGGAATATAATCATTTTTAACCATACATAAAGTAAATGAATAATTAAAAAATATGGGACTTAATACTTATGATAAGGTTAATTATATATTATAGAACATATAAGAGCTTAAATTATTCAATATTTTAGTCAAACAAACTGACACTAACTTATTACTGACAAACAAAGAAAGCTTGCGTTAAAAAGAATCATTCATCATTCTTCTTTATATTTATCTGTTTATGTCCCCACTATCATTTTTTTCTTTTAATTTAATTGTACTATTTTTCTATTCTTTTATTATCAGAAGAGCTAGTTTTGTTTAATACAGAGAAAAATAATAAGTAATTAAATATGTACTAAACTTTTTTCTTTTTCTTCTTCTTCTTCTTTTAAAAAATAGTATATTTTTTTTAATGTAGGTGGCAAGGGTAGGTAAGAAATTCCTTTGTTGATGTACTAATCTTTATTTGGTATTTAGTAAAAGTTAGACGATGTTTTATAAGGGTAAAATAAAGCCTCTAGGTAGCGAGAGTTACAAAAACATCTGCCAAGGGATTGACCTCAAGGTACCAATATATTGGAGTTGTACGACAATATATTGGTGTAAACAACTTAGTAATACCATAAAGAACCACTAGAGACTACTAGTTGTATTTAAAAAAATATTCCTTATAATCGCATTCCATTCAAAACAACAAAATCTTGACACAACAAAAAGTCGGTTATTGTTGTGAAAATCAAAACAATAAAAGCCGGCTATAACCGGCATCCACAGTAATGGACCATTTCCTCATCCTGGTTATAAATGCATAAGACAGTAATTTCATCAGTAATTATGTATACTAAACAAAACTAGCAAGCACACTTGATTACTTAATTGTTAACTTCAGTAATAAAGATTGTTCACTTAAAACAAAATATAATTTATGAGCCCTATTTCATAACAATAAACCTTCAAGCGAATATTTCTCAAGAAGAATATGTAAAACATTGAATAACTGTATTTTTAATAGTTTCAAGAATGAACAAATGTCTATTTGTAATGTTAGACTTCTTCAGAAAACAAATAGTAACTTTAAAATTTGTATTAAAAAGTTTATAAATTATTTTGTAAGCCGAGATCACATTGTTTCCACATCTAAGAAAGAACAAAAAACTTTATGGAAGTTACACTCACTGTATTTAAGGTTTTAAGTCCATCCCTTCCACCAACAACATACAATTTCTGGCCAATTACTGCGACACCAAACTGTAATCTTCGTCCAGGCATTTGAGCAACATGATTCCACTTGTCTTCTCTGATGCTATAACCTTCAATGCTTGTGGCCCCCGCTGAATAAAAACAGATAACAGTATTTAAAAAAATTAAATAATGTTTTCAATAGAAAATTACCTTTTTTTTTAGCAATATTGATACACAATACTCGAAAACTTACACTTATTAGCTTCCATGCCACCAACAGTATAGAGTATCCCAACAGTAGATTTCCTAGGTTTAGTCCTTGCACACTGTAGAGTGCTTCTTCTCTCAGGCAGAACATGGTACTTAAGTGCTTCCTTCACTAACCTCTGACACATGTTGTCTTCTCTTACTAAAGTCTCACTGTCCATATAATCTACTATGTACTAAAATAAAAACATAACTATTAACATAGCATTTAGAGATTAAAATATCAGCTGCATTGCACAACATCCCTCATTTAGAAATTGGCCAAGTGTTAAGCAATAAAAATAAAAGTGCAATGTTACTCATAAAAGTAGGAGTGCAGAAAGGTAATATAGAGAATAAAGAATGAGCAGATTTGGCTACAATTTAGACATCACTACTTTGATTGACTGACTTTTTTGGGACGGTGTCCTGAACTTAGCCCTTTTTTCACAGTTGGGTAGTGTTGGGGGATTTACAATACAAATTAAACTCTATAAAAGAGACCAAAATGTCATGAAAATCGTTTCTCAGAAAAAGAATTTCGACAAGACTGTTCATGCAATTGGCTGTCCATTCCCATGTCATTAGTTATAGTATGTGATGAAAAGTTGAAACAACTTCACTTCAATGAGAACTCTAACTAGAGCACAGTGTCAATAAAGCATATTAAATTTACAAATAAAAAAATACCAAAATAATCTACAAAAAACTTACTGTTGGTGAGAGCAGAGGCAGTTTGACAAGAGATAGAAGATCTCCAATGTGAGCTTTCCTTTCCTCCCGATCATGGTTAATCCACACCATTAGAGCCTTCAAACAAATAATTTTATACACAACAAAGCAATGTAACAAGTATAAGTCTTACAAAGCATTTAAAAGTAATTATATACAATTAAATAAAAAACTTGTAACATGTACTAAAAAAAATTGAATTATTCTTAAGATATATAAGGTAATGATGTCGCTAAAAAGAGAATATCAATTTCTTATAAGTGTCTATTTATGCACAAGCTCTCAAAATAAAAGGAATAGGGACAATTATTAAATGATAATAGATAAAAATGAAATAGCATACCTCATAAATGTTTTTTTCAGATGGTACATTCAAATCTTCTGAAGATAATAGCTTGCAGACTTCCTTTGATGGCAGAATGGTAAATTCCTGATTTTTTAATACTTCCATAAAATGTTCCTACAAATGAATAAATTTTAAATACAAATAGCTGTATAGTTTAAATTATTAATTGAGGAGGGAGGGATTAAGATCAGAGAGGGAGATTGAGGGGGGTAGTAGTTTCCTAAAAGAAAGTTTAAAATTAAAAGTATAGTAGTAGAATTTAAGTTGGAGTTGAAAAAGTGTACTAATGGAGTTGTAAAAGTGTAAACATCAGTTGAGAGCAACTGGCAGATCCAGAAAATTTTACAGGGGGGGGGGCGCGTTCCTAAGACTTGACCCATGGTACTTCTTATGCATAATTTATACATCGGTTGCGATTGGTCTAATAGATACAAGGATGTGTGCAACCCTCATAGGACAATCTGTTTTAAATGCCCACACTACACTACAGGTAAAATAAATATAAACATAAAAAAATCCTAGCAATATATTATAAAAAATATTTAATTAAGGTTAGATAAAGCCTCTAAAAGGGGTGGTTTGAGGTTCAAGAGTAAAATTATAAGTCAGAGGATAAAAGAATATATAAAAGATACCAAAGAAATAAATAAGATAATAAATCTATATTTTAATGAGAATTTATAAAAATAGATAATACTTACAACTTATAAGTATCAAATTTGATAATTAAGTTTGGAACAAATAGAAAATATTAAATACATGAAAGATAAATTATAAGGCTTGTTTTTTGTGAGCTTGGAAGAGATTGAAATAAGGAAATTCAGAAGGTCTTCTCTGTGATCTCACATAACTAAAGCAGCCCCTACACGGTCAAGCCGCTTGATCAAAACATCTCGTCAAGCTGATTGACACGACCTTCAAGCCACCTTGGGGTGCATCAAGCATTCCATCAATCTTTTCATCAACACTCATTTGTAGCGGAGTTTTCGACAAGTGAACTGCTCCTCCTGAACTGTAATAAATCAGTATTGTGTAGATACTATGGTTTCGAATCAGGATTTTGGGTGTCGAGCAGGTGATTGACGAAATGCTTGATCAAAATTGTTCTAGACTATCAAGCATTCCGTCAAGCCACTTGACTCATTCAAACTTTTCATCAATCTCCGTCAAGGCTTGACTCAAGCATCAAACGGGTTCCTAGACGATCAATCATGGTTGACATCATTGCTTGACACGATGTATTGATCTAGCGGCTTGACCATGTAGGGGCTGCTTTACACTGACGACTTAGTGACTTTCACTCAGAGTCTTCGGGTCTTAAGAGTTAATATAAACTTGACTTATGTTTAGGGTCCAAGAACACTTAAACTTAGGTCCACAACCTTTAGTCCCTAACAATCGACACTTTTCCTAGCAAAATTCCTTATTTACAACCAAAGCTTGAGAAAAAAAAAGGAAGGCAATAACTTGTAGAGATAGTTGGGGTCACACACGGTCTCATTACTACAGTATTACCAAAAATATTTATATCTTTGAGATCTAGGGGGGAGGCGACACCCTCCCCCACCCAATTAAAAGTTACTATTCAAGCATCCTTTACATTGATCCAAGCGCTCTGAGCCTCAGATCAAACAGAATTTTTGTTAGCCTTCTTCCAGTACATACTTTAAACAGCAGCACCAATTTCTATGTACATAAAAATAAAATGTATTATTTTAATTAAATATAAATTTATATCTTTGATTTTCCCAGAACCAGCCCTTAATTATAAAGAAGTCAGGTCAACATACAGTGATAAATGTGAAAGCAGCGTCCCTGAGCTCTACACAGCCTTGTGAGTCAGCAAACAGGTATATTCCTATGCAGTTGGATGGGTGGAGCTGCCTCTTAAGAAACACACAGCAGGCGTCCACTACTTGCACCAACCTGAGCAAGCAAGCTGTGCCTAACAGTGTTTCAACTGTGTCCTCACGCAAATCTATTCTTCCTACAACCACCATATAAATACAAGCATGTTAATTAAATAATAATTACCCACACTAAAATTAACTACGATAATAGTAAATACAATTCATAAAATATCAAGCAGAGAACTAGATCAGTTTATAATAAAACCCAAATTTCGAAATAAATGAATAATGAAGACATATAAATATCACTTTAAAATAATTCATAATACATTCATTGAAAATTCTAATTTCGTAGATGTTGGTTTAAAAAAACTGATTAGTTAAAATAGATCAAGTATTTCCAGTAGAATTTATCATTAATACTATTGTTACAAACTTTATTCTAGTCCCAGAACACCAGTAAAAAAGGTGTCCCTTGCCAAAGCTGGTATACAAGGGCTTCCGGAAAATACGCTGTAAAGTTAGACATAATTTTTACTTGACAATTAATCAGGTAAATCTATATGATTCCCTTCAAAGAACATTCCCTCTGATGCTATGCACTTGGGACACCTCTGTTTCCACTATTAGAAGCAGCCTTGGAAGTCCTCCAAAGTAGTTCAGTTAATTTTTATGGTCTCTATGTCCAAAGAGCTACAATTTGCACTTAGGGGACAAAAAGAAGTCACACAGAGGAGGCATATCAGGTGAGTAAGGTGGGTAATCGGTGCTGTTGATTGACCCACAAGCCAAAAACACATGCACAACCAAAAACTTTAGCAAATGGGCATTCTTATTAAGGAGGATCCATCGCCCAATTCAGGTCAAGTCAAGGTGGCAATAGGCCACGTAGGCATGGAGGTGTTTGAGGACTTTAGAATAAATACCCCCCCCCCTCCTCAAACCAACCACTTAACCCCGTCCCTCTCGAAACGGCTTTAACCAGTTATTGACTGTTTGCTGAGGTTGTCAATAGAAAGGGGCGTCTCCTTCTGCCACTCTTGACCTTAAACACCCATTCCTGTGAAACTTTACCAAATATCTTACCGGACACAACTCAATTTTTTAAATTTTTAAGAAAATTCCACAAACTAACTTTAACAAAAACTTACCAGTGTAGCAATACTGTATGAGGCAAGTAAGTGCTTCACTGTCTACATCCTGGAGTACAATTTCAGTCTGAGTAGCTTCCCTTAGATTACTGGTAAACATAGCAGAGAAATATTCTGATGCTGCACTCAACACTAACCTGTGGGCAGGTAGCCTTCTATTTCCTGTAGACAATCATAGTAAGGTAATATTAATTTAATAAATAAAATAATTTAAACAAAATTGTGTTATAGCACAAATGAACCAAGCTGTTGAGGAGTTCCTACTTAAGGTTTGTTCCAGCACAGCCCACACAGCTCTAGAACTGCTAGTACCGTGCAAAAGTAGAAGAGCTCTGAAAGAGTCCTAGAACTATAAATACAGTTCCTGAATTAATACAGGAACGTGTTGATTATGAGTATTGCACATAAACCATTTATGGAAAGAAGCGTAGATTATTAATATAAAAATAATTTTAACTTAATTGTTTACATTTCTGTTTGGTGTTTCTTTTGCCCTACTTGCTTTCAGTTTTATTCTTTCTATCAAGGATAGTATTTTGGATAATATTGTTTCTTAGAGTTAATTTGAGTCCTATAAGATTCGTCGTGATCTGATGATACTGATGAGTTAAAGTTAATGGTGGATAAAATGTGTTGAGACCAAAATAGCCTGCCAATTAGTGTAGCACGTAGCTTCATCGCATCCTATTTTGTATACTGTAATGTTATATGCTTTTACAACCTATTATTGTCAAATTAATTTAATTTCCCCTGTTTTTTAAATCTGACATTTTATTTTTACATGAATTAAAGATAAAGAACCCATTCAGCAAAATTTAACAAAGAGGGTAGACGGTCAAAATTAATCTAAAGCTATCTGCAGGCTATTTTTGACAAACCGTCCAAATTTCTTAAAAATCATAAGATTAATTTTAAATATAAAGGTGTAAATAAATGTCTGTTAATGCACATGTGGAAGAGAATGGGTGCATAAGGATGAAACTTATATGGTACAAACAATGGGCTAATTATGTACCATCCAAATTTCATTAAAATCGGACAGGTATTTTTTTTATATAATGGCTTGCAAAACAGGAGAGACAGACATGGAAACAAAAAAGTTCCCTGATGCCTGAAACGGATTTCTATTTTGAAATTTTTGAAAAAGGAGACAAAAAATATTTTTCTTCAAGGATAAAACCTAACGCCACACAGGGCAATGTGAAAAAAAAAAAAAATAATAATTTACTTAACATTATATTCCATAAGTATTTTAAAATGTTACCAGCAATAAGGACAACATCAGTGAGCTGATTTTCCATAAGATAATTATGCATCCTGGAAAGTGTTATATCAGCATGATAGCGAGACCTGAAGCACTCATCATGGGATGCAATGCTGGACAAACTGTGTTCTGAGTAACTACTGCTAGGGCCCACTGTTGGATTCCTGAAATAAAATAGGTAGGCGTAATATAGTTGTTAAACTCAAGACTTAAAGAAAATGAATTTTGGTAAAACTGAAGAATACGGTGCTGTGAGGGGAAGAGGTTAGTTAGGAGGATATCAACTCTCCTATGTACAAATCATACATATATAATCACTCATGCAAACATCATACAAATGTACTGTTTGCATAAGGGATATAGACTGATCTGTAGTGGGCGATACAGTCGAGAATAGCTTGGCAGCACAATTTCGCTTGATTTATTCACTTAAAAGATTATATTACTTTGTCAAAACAGTTTATTTTTAAGATTTATACATTTGAAAGCTTATATCTATAAAATTAATTCATTTGAGAGGTGATATCCCTTTGTCTAAATAATACATTTGAGTAAGGCCTCCCTAATTTTCTAACCTCTTTTCCTAAGGTGGCCTGATAAATGCAGATTTACCGGGATATACTCTCATAAGTGTACAAATACAGCAAAATAGTGCCGCCAAGCGATTCTCGTTTGCACCATCTTCTTCAGTAGAGCCATTAATTTAAACTTAAAAAATACTTGTAAACTTAAATATATAGTCTAATAAGGTTGATATATAGCCAATGGTTTAGGAAGATTATATTTACAGATTATTATTCATTGCAAGTGGTGTTCAAAAAACTAGATTAAAAGAAATAAATTATTTTTAAAGTTGACATTAGTTTCACACACAACTAAGCAGACCTTTGATTGCATTGAAATGCAAGAGAAGTACTAACTGAAGAAATTAATGTAACACTGATGTAATAAAAACAACTGATGTAACAAAATGTTAACTTACAGTTTAAAATAATCTTCTTGATTCGTATCTTTCTTGTCTTTCACCGGACTGGACATGGTATGTAAAATGGGTTAGTAGGCTAAAACATCACAGAGAAGCTTTAAAAGTGTACAAGAAAATTGACAAAACCATAAGAACAAACTTTAGTTTGGTCCAATCACAGTGATATATAAGAACGTGTCAGGTTCTCGGTGGAATAAACGATGAAGTCGAGCATCACATTCGATTTATAAGATCAACTCTACAGTAACAGGGTATAAAATAAATTAAACGTAAACTGAAACTGGCTCTGGCCAAGCCAAACAAAAACAAGAGTTTGATAACAAAGATAAACTAAAATGTCACCTACATTGGTGGGGTGGGGTCGAGTTCCACTATCGATATCATACATCTATCGACACATCGAAATCTCGAAAAATATGAAACTTTAAATATAAAATGCCCCATTAAATTTTTGACGGTACGAATATTATTATTTATTTACATAATATCCCAAGTATATCCAGTATTCAAGGTAATAGGTTTGCATGTATAGGGTGGTCCAAAAGTCTCCCCCCCTCCCTCCTTCTTAACTTTTGAACGGTTTGAAATAAATTATTAGGTTTGTTCCAACCTCACTTCAAACTGGTTTGGAACTGTCCGACGCATGCGCAACGGACCAAAATTGATCGTTTCTCGCTAATGCGCATGCGTCCTACAGTTTGAAACTAGTTTGTAACTAGTTTGAAGTGTTGTTGGAACAAACCTAATGAAACTTGGGGGATCCGTACCCCGTGCCATGTAAAAAGGAAGTTTATTTTCATGCAATCGCGCACTAGAGGCAATTACCCGCTTTGCCTCCAGTCCACCTGACTTCAAAATTTCAAATGGAGTATATATTTTTTATAGTATATTTAGATTCTACGATGCTTCTTTAAAATAAACTTTTTCTAATAACTTTTTTTCTATCTCCAATATTTTGCCCCCAATATGGGACAAAAGTATAAAAATTACCGATTTCAGTGTGTGGGGGCAAAATGGGTGGTTCCCCTAGTACGCGAGTGGATGATTACACACTTCCCTTTACATGGTTCAGATCCCCCAAGTTTCAATTTATTTCAAACCATTTAGATTTTACAAGGATATAAGAGTTATTTTTTTACTATTTTCGGAAAGGATATTTTTGTTATCTTCCTCCTCTCCCCTATAGGAGCAAAATATTGGGGATAGAAAAAAGTTTCAAGTAAAATTTTATTATTATTTTTCTCTTCACCGTAAAATCAAAATGTATAATCAAATACATATATATGTACACTCCAATTTGAAAATTTGAAGTTGGATGGCCACGGGGCAAAGTGGGTGGTTGCCGATAGTGCGCGAATATATGAAAATAAACTTCCCCTTATTATGCTACAGATCCTCCAAGTTTCATTAATTTGTCTCAAACCGTTCAAAAGTTAAGAGGGGAGGGGGGACTTTTGGACCAACCTGTAAATCCTTTAGTATCTTAGGTACACTTATTTGGTTATTTTAGGGGTAATTACCACTATTTTGGAAACCCCTGTGATCAAAATTTCAATACCTTTAAAATGATACCCCACTTAAAAATTATAAAAAAATAAAACTGTGGGTCACCATAGTTTAGCCGCCTAAAATTTCACCTTTTTTTATAATATCAACTCCCGGAAACATCATTGCACCACAGTGATGTATATTTATGTATTTTTGCCTCATTTTTAGGACCTGTCCTAATGTGATAGCGGGGGGGGGGGGACTTTTGCGTTTTTTAAAATAAATTCGGAGGTAAAATGGCCGACATATATTTGTAATCTACATTTTAATGTCTTTGAAATGATACCCCTTTCAAAAATTACAGAAAATATAAAATATTGCGATCAGTTCTCAATTGCTCGCTGATCGAAGAAATTTGGAGTGTTTAAGTTCGCAATATTTTTCCTTTTTTAGGGTAAACAATTTCAACTTGAAGGAAATATATTAAGCACCTGAAACGTCGGTAAACTAAAATAATTTTTATTTTTGACTGATACTCGATACTCGCTATTCTAAAACTTTGCTTCATATAATTATCCAATCTTCCCCCCCCCCTAAAATATAAAAGATAAGAAAATAATTGTTAATAACAGCAATTTACTCTATGAACTATCAAAGCTTTTTAACGTATTAACATAAATTTCCATCATAATTATATTTATTTTCATAAATATTTCTTAAACTATATTTTTCCCGGGCAAAAAACATATGATATGGTTGGATTTTTATTTAAATGGACTACATTTAATAATTTTTTAATCAAAATCGTCGAAACCCTTTTCCTATACTTATTCCCCTAAGTTTTTGGGGGTGTAACCAGGTTGGTCTGGGGCCCCTTGGACCCGGGTTTGGAATATGACAAATGTCCTGCCACCCCCCCCCCCTTGTTAACGAAAAATTCGAGTTTAACCCAACTTCCAGGAAACGTTTAACGTTTCCTTAATATCAACTTCGTTGATAATTCTCCATTGCTTTAGCCGCTGAAGACCAGGAGAAGAGTGCCTTTAGCATCTTAGGACGGCACTTTAAATGGTCTTTGGCTTAAGGAATGCACCTGCTACTTTCCAGCACATGACACCTATTGAATGACCTCCTGGACAGTCTGACTAGGGATAGGGATATATGTTGATATATAAGAACGTGTCAGGTTCTCGGTGGAATAAACGATGAAGTCGAGCATCACATTCGATTTATAAGATCAACTCTACAGTAACAGGGTTAAAATAAATTAAACGTAAACTGAAACTGGCTCTGGCCAAGCCAAACAAAAACAAGAGTTTGATAACAAAGATAAACTAAAATGTCACCTACATTGGTGGGGTGGGGTCGAGTTCCACTATCGATATCATACATCTATCGACACATCGAAATCTCGAAAAATATGAAACTTTAAATATAAAATGCCCCATTAAATTTTTGACGGTACGAATATTATTATTTATTTACATAATATCCCAAGTATATCCAGTATTCAAGGTAATAGGTTTGCATGTATAGGGTGGTCCAAAAGTCTCCCCCCCTCCCTCCTTCTTAACTTTTGAACGGTTTGAAATAAATTATTAGGTTTGTTCCAACCTCACTTCAAACTGGTTTGGAACTGTCCGACGCATGCGCAACGGACCAAAATTGATCGTTTCTCGCTAATGCGCATGCGTCCTACAGTTTGAAACTAGTTTGTAACTAGTTTGAAGTGTTGTTGGAACAAACCTAATGAAACTTGGGGGATCCGTACCCCGTGCCATGTAAAAAGGAAGTTTATTTTCATGCAATCGCGCACTAGAGGCAATTACCCGCTTTGCCTCCAGTCCACCTGACTTCAAAATTTCAAATGGAGTATATATTTTTTTATAGTATATTTAGATTCTACGATGCTTCTTTAAAATAAACTTTTTCTAATAACTTTTTTTCTATCTCCAATATTTTGCCCCCAATATGGGACAAAAGTATAAAAATTACCGATTTCAGTGTGTGGGGGCAAAATGGGTGGTTCCCCTAGTACGCGAGTGGATGATTACACACTTCCCTTTACATGGTTCAGATCCCCCAAGTTTCAATTTATTTCAAACCATTTAGATTTTACAAGGATATAAGAGTTATTTTTTTTTACTTTTTTCGGAAAGGATATTTTTGTTATCTTCCTCCCCTCCCCTATAGGAGCAAAATATTGGGGATAGAAAAAAGTTTCAAGTAAAATTTTATNAAATATGTTATTATCACAGATTTATCAGGAATTATAAAGATATAATTTTAATACAAATTATAATAGCCAATATTATTTGTTAATTAAGATATGGTACATAATTATATATTAATAATCTATTAAATAAAATTAATAAACTTAGTCAATAGAACATGACATATTGGCATTAATATTTTCACAATTTTTAAACCTAGTAATTAATCCACCAACAAATTTTCATTCAACAATGCCTAATACAAAAAAATGGAAAACAAAATGGTCTTGAGAGAGCTGAAAGTGAAGAAGTTTATCTTTAAGAAAGTGACAGACACTTCTCCGAGGAGTTATCTGCTCTGTGCACAGTAACTGATTCAATCTTTTCCCCCCCTGACCAGGCTCTACAAAAGGGCACTCCGTTCGAATGAATATTAAGTCAAGAAAACGCTATGACCAGCCTGAAACAAAATTTGACACAAGAGCCTATCCTGCCTTACTAAATACCTATCAATAAATAACTATCCTGGCTATCGACACCTTAGCTGTCACTTTGGGGGCAGTGCTCTCACAGAACTTCAATGGAGTGGAATGAACAATTGCCTCAACCCTGCAGAGACCTTCTATTGCTCTACCAAACCGGAACTTCTAGCCATGGTCTGGTCCACCCAACACTTCCAGGACAAAATATTTTACACAGTTTCTCACCCTTCTGCTAAGGCATTTATGATTAGATTTTGCTATAACTTGTTGAGCTGAGCGAAGTGAAGCTCTTATACTTCACTTTGGTTGGACACATATATGGCTGAACCAATCCACACAAAATTCGGTATGGTCATGGTGGCCAACCATGGGAAGGTATAAATCTGAAATAGTCCTAATTTAATTAGTATTGGTCCCAGTTATTAGTATCAGTAGGTACATCAATTTTTCCCTGAGCCTACCTGACTAGCAAATGGTCATTCACATTTACCCCCTATCCTAAGGTGTAATTGTGAATTCAAGGGGTAATTGTGAATAAGCTCCCACAAGTTAATAATCACTACTATAAACACCAAATACCCATATTATCACTGCAGTAGTGGTGAAATTAACAAGATAACACAAAATGTATCCTTTATCAAACTAGGGAAACCCAAGTTTTTGTAAAAACTTTAAAATATGTTCACAATTACCCCAACTGACCCTACTCACGAAGATTAGCAAGAAACAAGGCCAGGATTGGGAGGTGCTACTCCCCTGTGCCCTCGCCGCTTACCGTAGCCACCAACACTTGTGAACCCAATTTTGCTTCTGAGCTTACCGAAGGTAACGGAAGCTATGTGATCGTTCTGAAGAGCGAAAATATTTTAGGTCTCCGATTTCAAAAATTCCAAGACAGAAATCCGTTTCAGACATCAGGGATCATTTTTGGTTCCGTGTCTGTCTGTCGGTCTGGCGGTCGGTCTGTTGGTTTGTCGTTCAATTTTTGCGAACCACCATATCTTAAAAACTACACGTCCAATTTTAATGAAATTTGGGTGGTAGGTCATAATTAGCCCATTGTTGGTCCCATATAAGTTTCAACCTTCTGCGCCTATTTGTTTCTCTTCCACATGCGCACAAACATACATTTATTTACACCTATAGCTTCAAAAGTACTAATCTGATTTGAATGAAACTTTTATAGTTTATAGAAAGTAGCCCGAAGATAGCCCCAGATTAATTTGAACTGTCTACGTTCTTTAACTTTTGCAAAATTGATACTTTAATTCTTGTAAAATATCAAAACAATTTTGACACATTAAAAAAAAACGGGGGAAACAATTAAACCAATTAGCATTAATAAAAAAAGGAAATAAATACAATAAAGTACGAGGATAGGATGCGAGATGCGAGGAAGCTATTTGCCACACCAATTGGCAGTCTATTTTTTCTTCTTTTTCTGTTATGATCACTTAAGCAAGTTTCTATACTCCTCCTGATCAAAGAGGAAATGTCATCTGCGCTTTTTAGACAAGATAGTCTAACTAATATCTCAAGGTTCTCTCAACCTTATGAGGAAAGGCCAAAGCTAAAATGTCTTAATTCAAATGAATTAATTTAAATTCTTCACACCTAAATGATCCATCATATTCATTAATAATTCAATTAAAAAGGAGTCTATTCCAACAAACTCTATAAACATATATATCAAATATGTTTTGTTTATTATTGTAAACATATACAAAATAACAGTACAGATGATTAAATATGTTATTATCACAGATTTATCAGGAATTATAAAGATATAATTTTAATACAAATTATAATAGCCAATATTATTTGTTAATTAAGATATGGTACATAATTATATATTAATAATCTATTAAATAAAATTAATAAACTTAGTCAATAGAACATGACATATTGGCATTAATATTTTCACAATTTTTAAACCTAGTAATTAATCCACCAACAAATTTTCATTCAACAATGCCTAATACAAAAAAATGGAAAACAAAATGGTCTTGAGAGAGCTGAAAGTGAAGAAGTTTATCTTTAAGAAAGTGACAGACACTTCTCCGAGGAGTTATCTGCTCTGTGCACAGTAACTGATTCAATCTTTTGGTGTCTATGTTCACACTTACTTCATCATTATCGCCATCATCTGAAAACATTAAAAATAACTCATTTTTAAGTTTTTGGTAGTATTCATACCACAGAGTAAAAATAATATCAACAAAATTATTTTATAATGCTAGGTTAAAAAATATATATTTTAAAGTACTCAATTTCAAACTTTTTCTGTTATATTAATACTACAGTACGGTGCAATTAGTCCGAAAAACGGCCTAACCCTAACATCCAAAGTAAAAGTATCCCTCCAACTCCAAATTGTTCAAGACCAGGGGTCGGCAACCTTTTTGTGTATAAGGGCGCAATATAAGATTTGAAAATCACCGAGGGCCCATATCAATCGGTAGTAATAAATAGGCATTGAAAAAAGCCCTTTTTTGTGAAATATTATGGAAAAAAACTTTTTTTTATAAATTGACAAAACAAAACATATTATAATTTTTTTTAAAACAATACAATATTTTGTTTCAACTAATTTAAGTTCTTATGAACAGCAAGAAAAAACTTAATAATTAAATTAGTAAATTGTAGAGAAGAATGAAGTTTTCCAATTTCATTCTCTCATGTAGACTCGATGAGTGCTACGGGAGACTTCGACTCTGCTGATAATGGCGTTCAGCTGAAACCGGTCTAGTGATCCTCAAATCCTCATATCAGGCAATTATCGACGGTAGGGATATCCTCAGTTGATAACTTACGAACTTGTGGTAGTAACTTACAATTTGACATATATATTTATATTTACATGGTATAATATAAAAACAAATAAAAAATGTAGTCCCCCATTATAGTCAAACAGGGGAGATTCAAATTACATTATAATATAATTTTACTGTACATTGTACATATTATCTAAAAATTAAAAAGAAAGAAGTTTGTCCATATAAATTAGTGACATATTATTGTGGAAAAAAGTTTATTTATTTTATCTCGAATATCAATTTGTTCTGTTTAGGTTTAAATTTAAAAAAGACTCGCAATTTTAATACTGGACTCGGTGATCCAGAATTAGCAATTAAGGATCCTGGACCCCTCAGCCATTCGCGATGGTTAACCTGTGGCGA
>KZ651041.1:242192-272056 GCA_001010745.2 Gerris buenoi
AAAAAAAAAAAAAAAAAAAAAAAAAAAAAAAAAAAAAAAAAAAAAAAAAAAAAAAAAAAAATGACAATATTGAATAACTGAGAGGATTGGTAAAAATCAAAGAGCTATTAGTGCCTATGAAATCACTAACTAGGTTGACCGAGGAGTAACGGGTGTGTCTGGAAGGACCAACATAACAACCGACCACGTTCATAAATCATCAGCTGTTTTAGAGGTCGACTGGAGCAGTTGCGACCACTTGGACTTAGTCCAGTCCTCAGTTTGTTTGGTGCTTATTTTAAAAGTTGAAAACATTGTTTATTTCACAGTGAAGTAATTTGATGAAATTGTATTTTGTTTTTTATTTGCTACAACTCAGAAACATATAACGATACAAATTAATTAAACGTAGGCACTCGCACTAGTTTACACATAAAAAAACTCATTTCATATTTATAACCTGGTTGACCTGGTTAGTCATTCCAAACGCATCTATGTTATGATATAAAATAAAAATACTCACCGAATAGGTAAAGGTAGGAGGCTCTGGGTAATCAGACCATTCATCTGGTGGAATAACTCGAACAGGAATATCATGGAGGCAGGTACGAGTTAGTGAATATTCTGATAACTGAAAAAGCATATTTTAATTGATGCAACACAACAACACACAGTTTTAAAATCAAAATAATTTAAAATTAAAATAAATAAAAAATGAAGTACTGAAATAGAGTAGAATAAAAAAAAAACTTTTGGTTCAGTTCAAGCCGGCCATTGCAGTATACCTGACAGGATTTCCTGTACAGCAAACCGAAGCATGTGTGTTATCTTGTCAAAACTTGATAACACACACATACACTCGTTTACTGCACAGGTTGCCTGTCAGGTATACCACATCGTGTGTGGCATGCTTTAGACAGAGTATTCAAATTTTTCAAACTCCTAACTAGTTATTGATGCTTTGAAAGGCAAATTGATAGTATAAATAAATTGAAGCAGCAGCCCTTTTAATAAAGATACTCTTATCAAGCTTCCTCAAGTCTGTAAAAAGCTTCAAAACATTTAATGAAAACATAAATACAATTTAAAACTTACCAATTCCATTTCAACTGATATACATGGAGTATGCTTCGAAGTTAGTTTTACCTTAACTGATTTGACATTATTATTACTCTGTTTAAGTATATTCATTGAAGATGAAAACATGTCTGTAATAAAATAACAAAAATATGAATTAAGGTAATAGAATCATGACAGGAATCAAACTTCTTTTGTATATTTTAATACAAAATAAATAATTTCATAACATTTATATATAAATGAATATATATTACATAATTAAACTATAATAAAAAAGGAAGAGAGACAGACCAATAAAAAACTCAAGCCCATTAAATTTGTATATTGTTGAAAATCATTCACTATAACTTCATAAAGGGTGGTGGTTTACTGGCTGGAAGGAACCAGGCCAGGTCATGCAAATGCAACATCCTGTTAAGTGGTGAGGAGATTAGAGTAAGGGAAACCCGTACCAAGACCAGGGAAGGGGTTGCCCATTATATTCATTATCTCTGGGGTTGCCTAATCACCCCTTTATCAAGACCCTGAATTGAAAATTCAGAACTCTTCATGGGTCCATCTTTAACAGTCTCCCTTCCTGTGGAAACAACCGTGAGTCTTGTAACCACCCTTCGGTACCTTGCTAGTGAAGTTCCTTTCAAGTCTTAGGCATACTATCAAGATTTCTAAACAAAGAATATCTTTATTCATTTTTATCCCTGAAGTGTGTGAAATCCCACAAGCATTCATTAATATGAAGATACTCAATGAGTTTTAAAACCAGACTGAGCTGAATTGAGTTTTATAGGAAATAATCTATCAGTGTTCTGGATGTTTGGTTTAAAATAAAAATTTATTTATGATGAATAAATAAAAAAAAAAAAAAAAATAACAAAACTAATTCCAAAAAGCCAGTTTAATAATTAAATTTGTTAGAAATATTAGTTAGCTACAATTACAGGCTAAAATGTAGAAAAGAAAATTATGTAAATTTTCAATGTATCTTTGATACACTGATAACAGTACTGATCAATGGGAGTTGTATTCCACAGATCGTGATGTGTTTCTTGCCTTTTCTCACATGATTTGCAGGCTCAAAGGAACTTTTTTCCTTGTCTAATCCTCTACCCACAAGTTCAAGGCTTTTTTTTATTGTTTCTAATTATAATCTAACATCCTTGGTTTTAAACACATTTGAGTGACGGTCAGAGCACTTTTCATGACACTTCAGTCGTATATTTTATATTTGATAACCAAAAACTCACAGATATCGAGAAATTACTTGATTTCAATTCTTTTTTAACAAGTAATAAATATTGCACTAATGTCAAATCCTTTCCGTTCTAAACAGAAGAGGTGTCAGAATTGATAGCATCATTCCAGTCAGTTCTAAACATTGAGCAAATAAATATAACTATAAAATTATTTACACAGTACAAAGCGTCCAATATATAACAATGTTTACCTGAAGGTAACTCAAGATAAATTTCATTTGAATCCGTTAGTCCTTCTAAATTATATTCATTAAAGAACTGAAGAGCACTGATGGAGCACCAAATTATAACTTGTTTGCAAGAGGAATTGTCATCAGGGATAAGAAACGACATCATATTGGAGCATATTTTCAAACAGCAGATTTTACATAGTTTAGACAAAGTATGGCCAATTGCTTAAACAGAGAAACACAAAAAGAGAATGACTTAAGATTCTTTATTTAATAATAAAGGTAACAGGTGGTTAACATTAAGTTTTTAAGCGGCGTTTAGACGATCAACTTGGTTGTCAACCTTGTTGTCAATATGCCATGTTGAAGATAATGTTTATCGACTGTGGATAGGTTGGAGGTTGAAATTTGATGTTGGTCAACAGGTTGGAGTAGAATAAAAAAATCATGTGGGGATGAGCCTCTTTTTAATATACATAATTCATGATAATAACAAGGTATAACAATTCTTCACTTATTTATAAACCCTAAAACCTCACCCAAAAAACTTAAAGAAATTGTAACTTGTGAAGATAACTTTGTAAAAAGTAATGTCTGTACGGGCAGGAGGGAGTACCTGGTCTGCCTTTGTACCAGAGGGTGAGAAAATTGCCGGAATATTGCACGGGGTGAACTGTAAATTAAATAAATGTATAAAAGTAATGGGTGATGTTAGGAAACAAGGAATTAAGGGTGAGGGTGACAAAATGGGTAACAGGTTAAAGAAACGGGTGTGCAGGCTTATGGTTGATGAAATTAAATGAGTTGTAAGTTGTAAAAGCGCCAGGCGCGGGTGAAATGGCGAGTCCTCCGACAGTGATTCGAGCAGACTGCCTTCTCCTACGTACAGAGACGTAAGGGCTCCAAAGCTACCTCTTCTTTTCGTCAAGTAGCAGCACCGTCGGGTCCTTATCTTCGTTTTACCATATTCATTGTAGGGAAGGAAGATAAGGAATATATAATATAAGGAATACAACTAATAACAGTGGCGCGAACAATGTCTGTGTTAAATGTTGTCAACTACCAAGTTCCAAGTTGATCGTCTATACGCCGCTTAAGACCTGATTTTATCAAACGGTTTGATAAAAATTTATGAGAGAGGAGTCCATTGACAACCGTCTTCAAGGATTGAAGCATGATATGGGTGATGAAAATACTTAGGAGTTAATTTAATTCATTTTTGACAATAAATCCATTACTCAAAGGATAGTATTCAGACTTATTCAATAACTTAAATTTAAAGTAAATAATTCCATGACCACCAATCCCCTTAAACAAACAGGAAATTTACTAACTTGCCAAATGTTTCATGTTTTGAGGTTCCACAAGCTTCGCCCTAAATTTCATCGTTAGAAAGACACAAGAATAAAAATTGGCAAATAATAAAAAACACTCGGAAAGTGAAGTATTTGTGATAACTAATATCTACCACTTTTTAAATCATTATTTTTGTTACTGATACCAAAATTAAGTTAATCCGACTCTCTCTGTCGATTGTTGGTCTTTGATCTTTGGTGACCGGAACAAAAACCATATCACTTTTTTTAAAAGGACAACAAAAAATTGATAAGACCCGCCAACATTGCAGTTTAAGCAACACCTCAAAAATACACTTTTATAAAAATTATTTTAGTCAAACTATTAAGAGTTCAATCAATAATAATTAATGTATGAGTTATTACTTTATAATTGATATGATTAGTATCCAAAAATTACGTTTTTTCTATGTTTGTTATTTTTGTTGAGGTTGGTACTCGCATGGTCAGAAAGCAGTCAGCTGTCATGGCGGCTTGTGAAGGTGTGTTATGTTTACTTTTGAACCGGTGTTTTAAAAAGAAAAATCAATTTAATTTAAATTTTTAGTTGATTTTCGTGTAAATCTCTATTATATTAATGGACCCATTAATTTTATTTGTAATTTTGTTCCGATAAAAGTTGAAGAATCTTGACACTGCGTTGACTCTTCGATTATTATTTTAAGCCTTTACCTAATAAAGTTTACTGCGTTCCACTTTTGCCAAATTTAAATAAGTGTTTATTGATGGTGTTGAAATTGTATGTTTATTTTTATTACTCCGAGCTCTTTGAAAATTGAAGACTGACTATAATTTTTTAATTGTTGTGCTACTTTTTCTTACTGTTTTCGTGACATACATTCATTATTTTTAAATTTGACACATCGAGGTTTTGTTAAAGGTGGTATACTTAAATTTTAACCAACACGCCGTTTAATCGTGAATTGACGTTAGTTGTGAGTTTAATTAAAAATTTTATAAGTCCTCTGTGAACGTACCAAACTGTAACTATGCTGAAAGACAAGGGTCAGTTGACTTTCGAGGATCAGTGGCCAGGAATGCGACCTACTATTTTGAAACTACTGCAGCAGGAACCAGTAACTCAGAGTGAATGGCATGCTATATTCTATTCAGTTCATTTAGTTTGCCTGTGGGATGAGAAGGGTCCTCCAAAAATTAAGGATGCCCTCAAAGAAGATATTATGAATTTCATAAAGAGAGCACAACAGGTTGACTATTATTTTCTTCCTTCTTTATATTTAAATTTTTGTTTAGTTAATATCTCAATTTAAAAAACTATTAGAATGAGTATCCAAGTTAATTTGGACGAACTCACTCTCTAAAAAAATCTAATCAATTTAAGCATATACAGTAGAACCTCGATTAATTCGAACCTCTGCTATCAGAACCCTCTATTATCCTAACTCGCCACTGGTGAGGTGGTTTGAGGTACTTGCTACCTTGTTTAGGGTGAAACATACAAGAATTCATGATTTTTTCAAACCTACCTGAGAAAAATTTAATATTATGTGTTGTTTTACATAATGTATGTATGTATATAATTTTAATTTTAAAAATATATCTACCTTTAAAATAACGTTTTATAACCTCGATAATCCGAATTTTATGGTCCCAATTAGATCAGATAATCGAGGTTATACTGTATATGGCTAATGAACTAGATCATAGATAAGTAAAAAGTAAAAGTACTTCTTCATACATTCTGTTTCTAACAGTGACTTAAGGAACTAATCTTCCAAAGTTAACTAATATTACAATTAGTACTGTAAAATCCTAGTATAATGATATTCACTACCTCGGTCTTATGAAATATTGTGGTAAAAAGGAAATATACGTGTAAGATATGTGTATATACAATGTGTAAGAACTTTAAAAAATTAAATCCATGGTTTAAAAAAACGATGAATACATTTTTGATGTAAACAATTTTTTTGGGGGTGTTGTCAATAGCATATACAAGCGTGTTAATTGTGTCAGACATATTTTCATTAGCGTTCGATTGAGCTAAAAAATTACATACGCTTTATAAATTGCTTGGCCTCTTTAGGAGTAGTCCTTGGAGCATTCTTTTATTCTTTTTCTCCACCTTCATCGTCTGCATGAAATTGAAAATTTCATCGTCGTTGAGTACTCCTGCAACCTCAATGACATCATAAGGGGATACAAAATACTGGGATTCTACTGAATTTACTCTGACTTTGTAGGAAAATCGATGGGAGAGCCAACGAGAGGTCATATGTCAAAATCTTACGCTCTCATTAGTTTTCTTTTAATTTACCGTGCTTTGAAATTACATACTAATTGTAATATTAAGTACATCCACATTATGTTGTTGCAATTATTTAAAGTATAAATACACCTGGATACAAAGTGTTTGCAACATGCATTTACATTTTGTTTAGACTGAAGAAGAACACGGTACAAGCAATTGGGAACATTTTTCTTTGATATAGTGCCCTCTGATGTTGACGAGTATTTATCAACTTGTTGCTTGTTAACAGGATGAATGACAACAACATCTCCGTCAACATCTGTCATTAAGCTTTAGGGTTTTTGGATATTAACAGTATATGTTTGGAGAAATGATTAGGTTATTAAAAAATAACCTGTATAAAACTTTTGTTTGTACAGTAAACAGAATTGGAAAATTGTTGGATAATTTTTCATTTCATGTGTTATAGTAAACAATACCAGCAATAAATTTTTTCCCGTCTATCTGTATATGTGTATGTCTGTCGCCATTGCTCTGACTTTATAGACTTAAACTGTCTTAACCAAATCCATTAATATTTGTGGTTGTTGTGCCGTGGTGTGTGCCACCATGTTGAAGGCATGTTCTATCTTATAGGCTTGATTTCATCAAAAAATATTGAGCAGAACCAAAGTTATTAACAATTTATATAAAATACATGCTTTAAACATTGTCTGTACTGACATTACACACTTCACTTAGTCAATTTTATTTTTTTAAATTAAAACAAAAATGTTTTTAAAATTACTATTTTCTATCATTTGCTTTGTTTACCTTTGCACTGATAATATCATCATATGTGTTTTTTATAGGTTTTTCTTTATAAATAATTAATTCTGAAATAATTTGATTAGATTTACTTTTGTGTTTCTTTTTTATACTAGTATTATATGAAAGCTCTTGAGGTTTAGATTATGAATGTTTTGGTTTTTAGTATTTTGTTTTATATACAATTAGGCCCCTTTCACACAGTGGGGGTCCTGCCTGCCGCTAGTAGCAGACACGGGCCCACATTAAGTATGACCATAGTAAAAATACATATCCTTTCACATGATGTAGACCCAGATTCGCATCCGGGCGAAATCCTCGTCCCCATAGCTATATGCGGGCCCGCCCGCTATGTATGTTTTCACTCATAGCGGGACCCGCGTCTGCACTTGTTACCTATGGGACATTGATCACTATTGTTGTTTTCCAACGTAGTTTGATGCGCGCCCGCACTGGGTGAAAGAGGCTTAAAGATCATTGTGTGATTAAATTCAACCTTGATTAAAAATGGTTATTTATCGTGCCTAGTATTGAAATAAATGTATTTTATCTTTTAATAAATAACCTCCAAACTGGCATTTTCCAGGTATTTTAATAATGGAATCAATTATGTACATTATAGTCTTCATTTATTTTCTATAAAGGCTTTGACAATGAAACTATTTTGATTGTTCATTAATTGTTAGGTTTACATGATTGTCGGAAACATAGCCACTGATTCCTAGTACAAGGAAATTCTGGTGTGAAGTCTAGTATACAAAATATATACCATCATATTACAACTAAAGGAGTTTGATGATACTTTTGGTAATATGAGAATACCAGTAATTTAGGCTAACAATTTTTATATTGATTTTCAGAGAGTGTTGTCAGACGAGGAGGAGCAAGCCTTGTTAAAAGCTTACATTGCTGAGTGGAGGAAATTCTTCACTCAATGTGATTATTTACCAACTCCATTCCGTCAGTTAGAGACTTCTTTAGCTGGAAAAACCGTAGCATCCGTCCCAAAAAAACCTCAACAAGGAGCAGCAGATGATAGCATTGTTAGGAAGGTATAATTTTGCTGCATTTTGCATTTTATATTATTGTAAATACGTATGTTTATATTAAAAATAATTAGGACAAATATAGTTGTCTTTTTATTAATACTTCATTTTTGACTCTAGTAAATTTTTTATTCTTCTTTTACAACGCCCTTTTTATAACTGACTTTAATTATTGCCAAACTGCATTTTATTTCAGTTAATGCTGGATAGTTGGAATCAGAGTATATTCTGTGACATCAAGCAGAGGCTTCAAGATGCTGCCATGAAGTTGGTTCATGCTGAACGAAATGGTGAAGCCTTTGATTCCCAGCTAGTCATTGGTGTTAGAGAATCTTATGGTTAGTTTTTTTTTTTTTTTTAAATATCTATACTTTACTTGTTTAAAAGAGTTTGCTACAATAGATCTATTGTTATCAATGTTTAATTGCTTAATTACAATTATATTTCAAAATGGAGTCAGCAAATGCTTTGATTTCTTAATACATATAGCCCTTTTCAAATTTTTCAAGGGACTTTTCTTTTAATCTTCATTAAGAGGTTTTTTAGTTACCACTGGAAATAAAAAAGAGAATAGGAAAAAATCAATTTAATTTATTGATATCGTGAATATTTTGGGTGTAGATGTCTTTCAAAGTACAATTTTATTTACTTTTTTTTAACAACACAGTTTTGAGCTCTCTCCAGTCCTCCCCTTTTGTTTACTTTACCCAAGCTTTATTTTGCTTCCGAGCTTACCGAAGGTAACAGAAGCATTGTGTTCACATTTGAGAACAAAAAAGTTTTATGCCTCCGATTTTAAAAATTCCAAGACAGAAATCCGTTTCAGACATTAGGGGACATTTTCGGTTCCATGTCTGTCTGTCGGTCTGTGTATCCACAAACCATGAAACGTGCTACGATAACTTAAGTAAATGTCGACCGATTTTGATGAAATTTGGTATGCATGTTCATTTTACCAATGCCCAGGACGAGTTTGTTGGACAACTTTATCCATTCAAGCGTTCACGTGCAACGCTCATGTAAACGTGAAGTTCATATTTAAAATTGGAATTTTTGGCCGGGAAAGAAATCAAACCTCATCTCTTCAATTAGACAAACATTTTTGTCAAATACATTTTTTTAGTAAAACCTACAGCCTACAGCGACACCCCTATGAAGTGTTAAAGATTGCAAAAAACTGTTAATTGTTCTTACACAATAAACAATATACAGTAGTCGCCGCTTAATGTGATCACTTTGGGACCAAGGCCTAGTGATCACATTAAGCGACTGATAATAATAAGCAAAATCTCATTGGTTATGTCAAAATCTCTTTCATTATGTTTTTATTGGGTCAAAATATAAATATAAATAGACAACACTGGAAAATTCCGATATTCCCGCTAATAGCCATAGCTGCTGAAGCGAATGGGGGTGGGGGGGGAATAATAATAATAAGCAAAAGTCACTACTGGAGGGAGGAATACTAATAAAAATAAAAAAAATAAAAATAGGAAAAAACTGTTTATTACGTACACATAAAACACATGCGGTTTAAACATTAGAAAATAAACAAATAATTGAAATGACACTAAACATATTTTACATTTCTTTCTTTTCTCAGAAACTATTCTTTTAGTACAACGTTCAACATCTCTTCTTGTCCTCTCCGGTTACTTTTGCGAATTTGGTTCTCATTCTTTAAAGAGACAATCCCGATATCCTTCCGTTGTTTTAGAAGTTTATTCAGCAATGGCTGAGAAAGTTTCCAATTTAATTGCGGAATCCAATTGAATTTAAAAATTCAAAAATTTCGACCGAAATACTGATAATAATAAACGGATATTTTTTAATGCATTGGTATTGAGTGGGCCCGTTCCAAGCTATTTTGATCACACTAAGCGGTTGATAACATTAACCGTGATCACATTAAGCGGTGACTACTGTAACAAGAAAGTAATATAATGTTAATGTAACAATAAAGTACAAGATAGGATGCGAGGAAGCTATGTGCCACACTAATTGGCAGTCTATTTCTACTTGTTACAGTAAACCTTTGCTCAAACCCGGATGACAAGTTGCAGATTTACAGAGATAACTTTGAAAAGGCATACATTGCTGCTACTCAAAGTTTTTACAAAATGAAAGCACCTGAGTATCTTCAAGCTAATGGAGTGCAAAATTATATGCGGTATGCAGATTCAAAACTTAGGGAAGAAGAACTAAGGGCTCAGAAATATCTCGAACCTGGAAGTGGATCTGTACAAATAGTAAGTTAATCTCTTAAAACTTCATATATTTTCCTATTAAAATTAAAATTTTGTACTTACATGCTTGAAACTTTGAAATACTGACAATTATTAGTTGAATCAATAATAAAATATTTAGTAACCTTTAAAAATATATTAAAGTATTGGATATTAATAAAAAAAAGCTGTTAATATATTTATCTACGATTGTTACGAAATATAAACATTGTATCTCTGTTTAGATGTGTAGAAAGTGATTCTTTACGTACTTGTATTCATTGCGCATGCGTGTCTCATAATTCTGAAGAATTACTCTTTTTTTCCGCCCTAGGGCGGTAAAGAAGAAGAATTTTTCAACTTTTATTAGCAAGTTTGTTTACATGTAGCAATACTAATTAAAAGTAACTGTTTATATAGATTTTTTGTGAAAATCAATATGTGATTTAAGTGATTGTACGCCTCCTTTTAATTATTTAAGTGTAAGAATAATACGCCTCCTGAAATAATTAATTCCGTAAAAAAATAGAACTAATGAATTAATGTTATCTTTATCAAAAGAGAAATACGAACTTCCATACAGGAAGTTTATTATTTTTTCTTTATTTATTTTAAAAATCTAACAATCGTAGATAAAAGTACGGTACGCAACTCGTGCGAAAACAGTATTTTTCATTGCTCATATGGCTACCTTCGCTGTCGCTCGGGTGCAAACTCCACACTCGCAAGCAAAATGCTACTTTCCGCACTCGTCGCGTAATGTACTATTTCTTACCTTAGTTACCCAATAATAATATATGTATTTAATTAATATATTTATTATAATTTATCATACATTTATTGATTTATTGACTAATATATATTATTTTATAAAACTAACGACTGATTCTTGTATTGTCTTTGAAAATACACCTTCTTTGCAAGTTTCAGTTTTCTGTGTAGTTGGGAAGTTGGTCAAATTTAGGTTACAAGATTTGTCCTGGACAAGCATGTGAAGCTAATTAAAAGCATGTAAAAAAAGGAGTTGTTTGAACTCTGGGAACTTTAAAATGGGAACATTAATTGTGTTTATTTTTTAAGTGTAAATACATCATAATCCAATTTCATGCTATCACAGTAAATCCTCTGTATACACTATGCACGTGAGAAAGGGAACAGGAGTGCTTGTACAAACATTTTATGCCTTTTGTTTTTGTTTTTTTAAATTTTGTTTTGTTTTAGCTGACTGATTGCTGTGTTCATGTTTTGGTTACATCCTTCAAAAATACAGTCCTAGCAGAATGTTCTACAATGATAAAAAGCAATGAAACTGAAAGTAAATATTTTATATTATTTCTTCTTATTATTTTTTGCCTATTGCTATCGACAGATCAATATTAATTTATAAATTTAATGCTTGTAGTATTACGAAAAATCTGCCAGAATTTTTAAGTAAGTAATAAAATTCTATGTGTATGTAAGCAACATTCTCTGGCTCTCTATGAACAAATGTCATAAAGTTATGAGAAAGAACCTGAGAGAATAGAACCTGGATTTTGGGTTTATTAGTGAAATTGTTACTTCTTGATGTTAAGAATTCACTAAGAAAAATGATTACTATTGAAAGCTTTTAGTATTATTTATAACATGTACTGCAATATCTGACTAAACCTATTTTCCTTACCCACAATTACTAGATGTTTAGGTTTTGCATAAGAAAGAAATCAAATAGTTGGTTGTTTTGACTGAGATTTTGTGGTACCACTTCATAATTATGACTAGAGAGGTTAATAAAATGTAACACAACAATATTGTCACCACAATTTTTAAGTTTTTAAGTTAACTTAAAAATTGTGGTGACAATATTGTTGTGTTACATTTTATTAACCTCTCTAGTCATAATTAGAAAGAAATCAGTTTTATACTGAATAATAAGCCTTTAATTGAGTGTTTATTGGTGTTAATACGAAGCTTAATTGGTTTATGTTTCAGAACTTCAATTAATGTTTAAGTTAATGGATCGAGTACAAGATGGCATAACTCCAATGTTAAAAGATCTAGAGGATCATATACTTAATGCTGGTCTTGCAGATATGGTGGCTGCGGCAGACATAATAACACAAGTAATTTTGTATTGAGATTTTTTAAAATATCTTTCTTCTCAAAAATGTTGGGCAACATTCTCGTATTCTGACATAAAAATTTTCACCCTGTGGAAGAATACTAATATCCCTTGTTGACAGAGAATTTAAGAAATACTAGCTTCAAGACATCTCCTGTGTTTTGTTTCCACAATTTAAGTGTCATACTTTGATAATGTTTTGATTAGGAAGGGGGGAGGGGCCCTTCTATTTTTTTTTAAAAAACTTATCTTTGTTCTATTTTTCTTAATCCGGGGGAAGGTATAAACCACGTAGGTGGCCATTTTAGTCATCCACACTTTTACACTTAATATGATAATCAGTGTGAAGCATGGGATTTGACTCATTGCAAGGTATGATTATGACCTTGGTTTCATGCAAGATTTTAGTTTGTCCCCATAAGCCACTTGGTTACACCAATACCCTTGATATATTTTAAAATTTAATTATGATTACTTACTTTTAATTTTCAGGATTCAGAAAAGTATGTTGAAAGATTATTGGAGTTATTTAACAAATTCAGTCGCCTTGTTAAAGATGCATTCAACGATGATCCTAGATTTCTAACAGCTAGAGATAAAGCTTATAAGAAGGTTGTGAATGATACTACTGTATTTAGGCTCGAGCTTCCTATTAAACAGGTCGGATATTTTACTTGTTCTCTTATTTTATTTTATTTATTTTTTTTTTTTATGATTCACAATAAATTATTTCCTTTGCAAATAGACAATACCAACACCTCATCACTAAAATTAATTTTGAAATGAGGTGATGAATTTACAAATTTTGACTTAGCTAATGCTTATCATACAAGATTTAGTGTTATCAACCCTCTATTTCTTATATTTTCTAGTGTGCTGGGTTAAAAAGTCAACCAGAATCTAAGTGTCCTGAACTTCTTGCCAACTACTGCGATATGCTTCTAAGAAAAACCCCTCTTAGTAAAAGACTTACATCGGATCAGATTGAGTCTAAATTAAGAGATGTTGTAAGTGACTTTTTTGTCTTCTATAATTTTAATATCGTCTCTATGATAGATCTATCATTGTATTTATTGATTCAATAAAATGAGGTGTAACTCAAATCCTTATTCAGCTCACCACTCATTTTCAAACAATAGACCCTCTGGTCCCCTTCCCTTTTTTGTTCTAAGGGATCCCATTCTCTAAGCCAAGGATCAGAAGCCCACAGGCAGGATGGTGTCCCTGTTGGAGCTCTCTGTTACTAATCATATAAATGCCATACAAAAAATAAACTTTAATATTACTGTTGACCTAATTACATTAAATATGGTTTTACTTGTATAACTTGCTTATAAACATGGTCTTAACTGCTTTAGTTCACTCTAACATCTTCCCTCATTATCACACCACACGCAAAAACTCTGAATGACAACATATCCTACAAATTGACCTGGTGTCTAAATGTAACTTAAAAATACCATTAATGCATTACAACAAGATGTAACCTTGAAGAATAAAACTGGGTATAAATGACCTGAGTTGTCTATCACCCAACAAATTACCCATGAATGAATAATAAAATATAAACAACCTTTGTATCTTGACTGTTCTATGTTTAGACTGGCTCTAGATTATTATTATATACACTTAAATTTAAAATATAAACTTTTATTTTCGACTCTCTTCGTTGCACTAGTCTACTTCTTTATTCTTACTATATATATTTTTTTATATACTTCAGCAATAACCTGACTTATATAACTTCAATTCTTCTTATTTTTATTTAAGCTTCTGGTGCTCAAATATGTACAAAATAAAGATGTATTTATGAGATTTCATAAAGCTCATTTAACTAGGAGATTAATTTTGGATACCTCAGCTGACTCAGAGAAGGAAGAAAATATGGTTGAATGGTATGTTTATTTTTTTATATACAGTATTCATCCTGAGCATACTTTATTTCCTTCTTTCTTAGACTTATTTTATTTATTTTAACCCTTTTTAACTTCTACTTTGAACTAATACTGTCTTTATTAACCTGTAGGTTACGTGAAGTCGGTATGCCTGCAGATTATGTCAATAAATTAGCTAGAATGTTCCAAGATATTAAAGTTAGTGAAGATTTAAACCAACAATTTAAAGAAGAATACCGTAGTACCAAAGGAAGCATAGCTGGTTTGTAAATTTAATTTATTATTTTAAGTTATGTATATCACTTATTTTTAAATGTAGGGGAAAGTAGGGTAAAACCGGGTAGGCGGGTCAAACCGGGTACCTCAATTTTTCCTACACTAGTGCTGATATTTATCTAGTGATGCACTTAACTTAATCCTGAGTGCCTCTCAGTTGGTTTGTAATAGTTAATGAAAGACGAAACATCGTTTGTTTTATTCAGCACGTACATACTTTTTTTTTTGCTAGTTTTTTTGTTTTTTTACAAGACTTTGTTTGTGTTGTTAGCAAAGAGCCCTTACATTTAATGCGTGGAAAGTAAACCTCTTCAAAATTTAGTTTAAATAGAATAATTAGACACCCGTGTGAGATTTTTGCAATCACCTGTTGATGAATGACAGCCATTTGTTTTTTAAAACACCCCATGGGGTAATACCGGGTACCAATAGGAAGGGCAAAACCGGGTAGTACCCGCTATTGATATTGGTGAATAACAACTGTTTTGTTTATTAATCAATAAATGATATCATTTTTAACAAACTTTATTCTGACTGTGCTTCTGGAGAAGGGTGGATAAGGTGTAACGAGTGCAACATCTGGGCTCATAAGCAATGTACTGCTTATAAGGGAGAGAGAGGATTTGTTTGTGACTTCTGTGAAAATTTTACTTCAGACTAATGTTTCAATATGATAGATTTTGATAAATAATAAATAAATCTCTATATATAAAATCCAAATACCACTCACTCACTGACACATCACGATATCTCTGAAACCACTGAACCTACGACCATGCAATTTTGTAGGTGTGTTCCTCTTACCTCCTAGGTGCTCGCTAAGAAATATTTTAAAAATTCGCCATCTTGATTAAAATGGCAGCCATTTATTTACAAAATTCGAAGACGATATCTCCTGAACCAATTGTACTAGAACCTTGAAATTTAGAAGTTGGCTTCCTTTTATGAAATTAGTAACTTTTGATAAATAGTTTACCAATCGGGCAATTTGATTCAAGATGGTGGCCATATATATATAAAAGTCAACGAATGTATGTATGTTCTTTATACAAATCTACAGTTGTAGTCAGATCTTGATGAAAATTTGCACAATTGACCTTCAAAGCAAGGGGAAAAACACTGTCTACATGAATTTTCGAAATTTAATTTTTGTACACAGGGGTACGGGGTACAAATGTCAAAGTAATGAATACCCTTCATGATGCATATCGTTGAAAAGCTCTTTTAGAGTACAGTAATTGTTGTTATGTACAGTTTTATCATATTTTCACTTAGGAGGGGGGTAAAATTGAAAAATATAGCTATATCTTATATAAAAAGAAGAGTATCAGTATGATGGTATGTCTTTTATCCTAATTTGATGAATATTTACACACTTTTTCTTCAAAACAAGGTGAAGGTCACTGCCTACATGAGATTACGAAATTAAAATTTTGGTACACAGGGGTACGGGGTACAAGTAATGAATACCCTTCATCTTCATGATGCATATCGTTGAAATGCTCTTTAAGAGTACAGTAATTGTTGATATGTACAGTTTTGTCATATTTTCATTTAGGAGGGGGGTAAATTTAGGATATTTGCAAATTATCTTATCAAAGAGGAGAAGGATATAAGTAGGAGGGATAGAATCTAGATATTCTCGCATAATTAAATAATTTGTATGCTTTCCTGGTAGTTTATAAACTTATCAAATATAAAAACACTCCGTAGCGAAGCACGGGTATCCAGCTAGTTAACCATAAATTAGCCATAGCAGTTAAAAATTATTGATTTTCTTAAGTACCCGGTTTTACCCTACCATTCATCAGAATTCTGATTTTGACTAAATCCACAGAATTTATTTTCAGGACCTTGTAAGTAAATTATATTGGCAAATTCGGTTAACCTTTGGTAGTTCAAATGTGTCTAAAGAAAATAGTTGTTAAATGATATTTTTATCGTTGCCCTGAAGTTCATAAATGGGGAAAACAGTTATGGTACCCGGTTTTACCCTACTTTCCCCTATATCAGCCTCTTTTTTAATGAATGAAGTAATTTGTTCTTGTTTGTGATATTTGATCAGTGTATATTAGACAATATGTAACATTTGTGGCATGTATGTACTTTCTACACTACTCTAAAAACCGATTTTGTGTCCATGTAAAAAAAAGGCTTTCTATGTAGCTTATGTATTATCTTTATAATTGATGTTTGAGAATATGGAATAGGTGCCTACATTGTGTGATTAAAAGGCCCTACACACGACCACCCGACCGTAAGGGCGAACGGGGTTGGCCCTGACAGTTGGAGCATGTGTAGGCTTGTTGGTGGACTAGAACTGCCTGACCCGAGGATCGGAAACCCCCCACCCTCAATTCCTGTCAGGACCAAACTCACTCCAAAGAGAAAAGTTTGGTCTAGCCGGGTGGTCGTGTGTAGAGACGGCCCCAACAAGGATTGTCGGGGAGTTTGGTTGTGTGGGGCCTTTAAATAGACTTTACTGGATCTGTGGCTTTTATCTCTTGAATCATGTGGGAAAAAGTTTGCAATTATGGATGTGATATGATAAAACTAACTATGAGGTATTGTGGCTTGCTCTTTAACTCTAAAAATAACAATGGATTAAACTGAGCTTCAAAGAGACTGAATTCAAGTGCTAAATCACTTGGCCTCTAACTCAAATCACATCTATAAGCAGTTTATGGACTTGTGTTCTTAACTATAAACCATGGCTTGGCAATTAACTTTAATCCAGAGAAAGGAGGTTTAGTTTATTATGAAACAAGTTATTAGTATATGAATGCTCAGATGACTTACTTTACATCGTGACTAATTTTTCAGGAGAATGAAAAAAGGATTAACAATTTAATTATTATTGGCTTTTTTTATTTATTTTTGTAGAGTCTATAAATATTAAAATTCTAAATGCTGGTGCTTGGGCTCGAGGAAGTGAACGAGTCAGTGTCTCATTACCTCTCGAGTTAGAAGATTATATACCAGAAGTTGAAGATTTTTACAAAAAGAAACACAGTGGTCGCAAACTTCAATGGTATCATCATATGTCAAATGGAACGGTACTTATCTTTACATTATTTGCTTAAAATAATTATTTTCACAATTCTTGTTGCAAGGAAAGTACTTTTTTTGTATTTTTAGGTCTTGTATTTTGGAATAACTATTTCTGAGTTACTGACATGTGAACCTAAGCATAACTCTTATCAGTCAAAATATTTGACAATCGATTCAGACCTAATTACTGTATCAAATTTACTGTTTTAGGAGGTTCTAAAGCAGAATGCTTTATTAAAATTTTGATAAGAACACCATTTTATGTTTGATGCACCCTTCAGCATTCCTAAATGTCATGGTTTTTTGGCTCTCAAAAGTTTAGCTCACCTCAAAAACCATCGCAAACTTATACTACACTTATTTGGGATGTCCAAAGTGGATTAAAACCATTTCCAGTTTTGTCTGAATTAATCGGAGGCACAGCTTTTTTTTGGTCTATTATACATATTATATGTATATAATATATATATTTTTTTTTTCTAGATAACATTTGCAAATCAAATAGGTAGATTTGACCTGGATGTAACCACTTTCCAAATGGCTGTTCTATTTGCATGGAATCAAAGGCCAAATGAAAAAATTCCTTATGAGAATCTTAGGTTGGCAACCGAACTTCCAGATCCTGAGCTAAGAAGGACTCTCTGGGTAATTTACCTTTATATATGTATTTCTTCGTAGTATGAATATTATTTTGTTAACTTCCTATTGAAATATTGTAAGATGAAAAGTGTTTACTATGTCACTAATAATTATTGTTGTGCCAATACTCCTAAAGGGCACCATAGAAAAATGTTGAGACTAAAGCCTAGTCCACACTAGTAGACACATTGCGCAAAATGTCTATAGACGGTGAAATAGACAGTCTATAGACTGACACGTTGCTCAACATATCTATAGACGTCTTCTGAGACCGTCTATTGTCTCGGTCTAGCATACACACTGTGGACACGTTGTGCAACAAGTCCACCGTTACACTGTATCTACCATTTTAAATGGAAAACCATAGACATGTGATTTTTGGTCTAGCAACGAGACCGTAGTTGCCAATTGTCTAGCCCATGTCTACCCGATGTCTATAGACAAATCGCTAGACACCATCTCTGATACCGTGATTGCGCAACATGTCTCCTAGTGTGGACTAGGCTTAAGAGTGCTGGAGCTGGAAATACAATGTAGCTGGGAAATACAATGTAGAAGCAAATACTAATTATCTAAGAAATCAACTATATTATACAATTCAGTCACATTCTAGAAAAGAGTGAAGTATGATCAGCTAAATTTGGAAAAGTAATAAATACAATTTCAAAGATTTGATTAATACTGGACTACATGGTTAGCTAATTATTATAATAATAATCAATCAGTGTGAATGAGTCATAAACCTTTGTTATATCTTTTGGCTAGTATATGTAGTAGTTTGTGCTAACAGAAAAATATCATTTGAAACAACAACAGTGGGAGCGTAGAGGCAAAGAGAGTGTAGCTCCTTTTCTAACAAAAAGGGAGAATATCTCTAACTCCTACTACTGGTATAGTTTAGTAAATGCTTCTATTTCTTACTCACTTTCGTCATGTTGTGAGTGTTCAAAACTTTATTAATAATATGGAAAAATATATCTGATTTATTTGTTTTACTAATTGTCCTTTAATTTTTTTTTTCAGTCATTAGTTTCATTTCCTAAGCTTAAAAGACAGGTATTAGTTTATGGACCTGAGGTGCAGTCACCTAAAGAATTCGGTGAAAATACTCTTTACTGGATAAATCAGGAATTTGCTTTAGTGTAAGAATTGTATTTTCAATTTTTAACTTATCTTCTAAACATTGTGCAATGTGCAATAGTTGTAATAATATTTTTATAAATAAAATAATGTTGTACAGTATATTAGTTAATTGGTCAAACGTACAGTATTTCACTAAATAATTTGTCACTATACAAAGTATGTATTGGTTTTGTGTGGGAGATATGCCCTGGACACATCAATTCATTTTTAGGGTTTTATAGATCCTCCTCTAAACCCTTATACCAAGGGTGATGTGTCTGTCTAATCCTTCATACTTTGGTTCATATCTCCTGAACTGTTCAAGCAACAGAGTTGAAATTTTAAATACTGGCACAACTTTTTTGACCCATGCATAGGAAAAATATGGAGAAGTTCAAAATTTAATGTGTGCATGCACATTTTGTTAATTTTTGAGCGGGTATCAAATGACAGCTACTAAAGAGTATATTTTTATTAGTTGTATGTGTTTAAATATATCCACTCCCCCCTTAAGCTTGACCTAAAATTTTGAAATAATTCATGCTAGTACCTTATAATTGCCTGACGAAGTTTTATAAATTGCAAATTTTTTGTGCACCAAATTTCATTGCTTTTTTCATTAGTTTTATGAGTTGGAATATAAAATAATAAAAAAAAAAAAATAATAATAATTAGTAATTGATTTTGAATACTAGAGAATCAATTTTAAAGTTGACCTTCTGGAAAAAGCAGAGGTATTTTCTTTCTGTATGGTATGGCATCCCTGGGTTCAAATTGGGTACATTCGAAAGATAAGCTCTTTCCCAAGTATTAACTTTCTAACTTCAGACTTCAGAAGATAAGTTTGGTCTCAATTCCCGAATTTTGGTTGTTGTACAATAAAAAAAAATGTATTCAATAACAGGTTGTTTTTTTATATTTATTTCAGAAAAAATGGAAAAATTCAAAAAAGAGGTAAAATAAATTTAGTTGGCAGACTTCAGTTATCTACTGAGAGAAGTAAAGAGGAGGATAGTGAAAGTATAGTCCAGCTAAGAATTCTTAGAGTTCAGGTAAATATCTCAAATTACTTTTAATGCATTCAATTAATCTGATATAACATAATTGTTGTATTATTGACAAAGTTTAATTTTTCTCTCTCTCAAGGAATAAAGTTTTATTTATATATCCTGTCTAAAAATAAGCTTAGACAAAGTTTTTTTTTTTTTTTAGTGTATGCCTATCTAATATCAGTGAACTAAGCTTTAGATTATTTTATCATCTTCTTATTAGCATTATTCCCATTGATATATTTTTTATTCCTTAATGTTGCTCTTTATTTATTATTTTGTCCACACTAAACATTAATGTAATCTTAATTTTTTTCTCATTGCAGGAAGCTATTATTAAAATATTAAAAATGAGGAAAAGAATAACTAATGCCCAATTGCAAACTGAGCTCGTTGACATTTTAAAGAATATGTTCCTTCCGAGTAAAAAGATGATAAAAGAACAGATAGAATGGTTGATTGAACATAAATACATGAGGCGGGACGAAGACGACATAAATACATTCCTTTACATGGCATGATCCCCGGCCAGACCTCTGGAGCTGGTCATACTGCAAACACTCCTCAAGTACATGGTGGATACCCGCTGTGTCGAAAGATCAGAATTTGTCTATAGTTACCTCAATAAGACCACTACTATGGATTAAAGGGTATTATTCCGTTTGCCTTACAGATCTGATTTTAAGATATAATTAGCTCCTTGTCTTCGTGCTACAAGCTAAACTAAACGTTTCATTTTGTCACCTTAAATAGCAGGTAGCATCGTTAAAAATAAAAACACTGCCTCAGTTTGCTTATTTCTGAATCTCAAATCTAACGAGTATTCAGGTAGAGCTTGAACACCAAAATGTACTCCCAGGTAAAGATAATTATTATGCTTTCCTGTCTTCTATAATTGCTTTAGATGACGACTTTAAAAAAAAAATTTTGTGTAAGGGGGGTTTTTTTTTTGTCTATTGAAATTTACTGTTTGTCAGTAGCTGAAGTACTAGGTACATCCTTTTCCCCCATTCAATTATTATTTATTAATCAGTAAAATGTTTATTTACTTATAAATGTGAAAATGAATTACTTGTTACAACCATCACTTCTAATATTATAATAATTATACTTAGTATTAACTTTCAATTTTTTGTTGAGAGTTAATATTATGATAAGTTAATACTTAAGAGTTTATTTTGGTAAAATGGTAGATGGATAAATAGGTAAACTCTATGTCAGGCAAATACAACTAAAGAGGATGAATTTTAATATATTTATTTTATTTTCATATAATTATTTGTTATATTTTATTAGCCTTAATCTAAAATTTAGATCTTCTCAGATTTCCTAAAAGAAATCTTATTGGTGGTTTAGGAGGAAAAATACCATATATTTTGAAATTTCACAACTAATTTTAAACAGTTCCATAAACCTTTAAAGTGCAACTAGTCAATCAATTTTAGTCAGGTTATACTTCTTTATTCTTACTTTTCCCGTGTAAGTTCTTAAGGGAAGATTAGGATTCATAAATTATTAAATGGAGAAGGGCTTAAATTCTAATTTGTACTTAAAATAATAAGGCGAGATTTTAAATTTAATCATTAAAACCATAATTTATTAAAACTGCATATATCAAGCAAGAAAGGTGTTTTTTATTGTCTATTAGATTCTGCACTGGTCACTTCCAGATGTGGAGTAATTAAAAGTATTGCTGCCTTAATGTTAATACTATTCCTCAATAAATATATCAACACCATTCTTCTTATCCAGGTTCTTTTGCCAAAATGTCACGTGTCATGTGAAGACTACCTTTTCCAGATACAACCCTTTCAACCAAATAGGTTGGAGACCCCTAGCTTAGTTTCTGGGTTTTTAGATTTTTATCTGTATTTTAACCCATTGATTGCGTAATCTAATTCATGAACCTACCTTAGTGACTGTATAGAATCTTTAAAAGTTCATTTAAACAAAAAAAAAAAAAAACCTAGTGATTTTTTTAGGAACTAATATCGAGCGGATTACATTCTGAGACCTCAAGCGAGAATTTTCTAAACTATAAAGGAACGAATTGCCACGCCCTATTCAATAAAATCAATTAATTTAATAAAAAAAAAAAAAAAATTAANGTTTCTGGGTTTTTAGATTTTTATCTGTATTTTAACCCATTGATTGCGTAATCTAATTCATGAACCTACCTTAGTGACTGTATAGAATCTTTAAAAGTTCATTTAAACAAAAAAAAAAAAAAAAAAAAAAAAAAATTAGATTCCCTGTGGATGCAAACGTCTGCGGGTGACGGAGCCTTGCAAGATGGTTTTCTCAAGGCACGGAGAATAGAGCTACTGAGGGCTGAAAGGAGAGGGCTTGGATCCACTGTGGATTCATCCGTCACCAGCCTTAGACTGGCATGAATCCACAATGGATTCATCCGCACTGAATGGGTTAAGAGACTTATGAAATTATTTTTTTGAAAAATTACACTTTAAATTAATTTATTCATGTCTTTGAATATGAATTATGATTTAGAAATCAACAACAAAAAACACTATTCTTGGCTAGAAGACAACACCCCTTATAGGTCGATAGACACACATTAGTGTCGGCACAGTGCCTTGACCAGCTTGTGACTCCACCGGCTGTGATTCCATATTTTTATCTGCAATTTTTATTGGCAAGGAGGAAACGTAACCACAAATGTATTTTGTACAAGAAAAATGTTCACTCTTGGTAATCAAATACCTAGATATAAGAAAATTGTATAGCAACAATTCAAACAATTTTTATTTTTACCCTGTTTTGTTGCCATTAAATATGTGAAAACAGAAGTATAAATGTATAAAGAAGTATAAAATGTTTAATTATTTTAATTTCCTCTCCAATTTTTTCCCCAGATAGTATTTTTAAACTTAGTACCCATGTATTTTGGATTTGACAGATCAGGACATAGAGTCAGTGTGCTACTATCCCATGTTATATGGTATAGTTGTACACTGAATCTATAAGGTTTTTGTCATTCGTGTCTTTAAAACCAAACAACACCATAAACTCAAATTCCGCCAGGGGTAAGGCAGTGAAAATATAAAAATATTCCCGACAAGAAATCAGACTTTGATGGTATGGTGTTGGTAAGAGCTCTGTTTGCACTGACACTATCAAATGCGGTGTGAGTGTAAATAACACCCATTAAATTCCTAGAAGAATATTTTCGACCTCGTTGGTGGGATTACAGGCTAGTCACGGCACTGTGCCATCACTGATATGTGTAAATCGACTTAACAGCAGATAAAGTAAGAGGGCCTTTCTCATTTAAATTAGCTATTTCAGCATCTTTGCATGGGACTCAATTTTTTTGGGGAAAAAACTATCCTGTTTATATTTTAAGCAGTATTTTGGGAGTTTTTTTTATATACTTTACCACAAGAGAAAGTGACATCCCGGACAAGTAATAACACTAGACATTTTGACTTTCAAAGTAATTAACTTACTGATAAAATATTATCAAAGGACAATAGACCTCATGCTCTTAAATAACTTCTGGTACTACTAAGTTTATAAGAAACATATAAATAAGTTATACATATAAGTAAAGTTGCAGACAATGTGATGGTAAATAAACTCACCATGTTTCCATGTTAGAGATAGCCAGTCACCAACCACTTGTTTGCTGACTGATAGAGAGTAACTGAATTCCCCTTAATAACCTTGAAATCTTCCACCAAGACACATCAGATACAATCTGAAGTGGTGGCATAGCACAATTTAAATGAGAATGACCCAGGTACTTTAATTAATTATATAGCATTTAAAGTGGCTTTCCTAGTTTAATAAATTTAATAAATCAAAACAAGTTAGGGGTAGCTTGGTGCGTAGGCTTCCGCAGGTAGATTTTTCATAAAGATCTTGGTTTTTGGTGAAATCCGTGTCACAAAGGGGTTGAAGTGCAACATTTTGCTTCCACTACTGGAATCATCTTCAGGGGTGTGGTGCATCGTGATGTTGACTCAAAGCAAACTCAAGATATACACAAGACAACACCAGTATAATATCTTGTGTTTGCTTCGAGTCAACATCACGGTGCACCTCACCCCTGAAGATGCTTCCAGTAGTGGAAGCGAAGCTTCAATCCCTTTGTGACGTGGATTTCACCGGAAAACCAAGCTGTTTATAAAGTTAGGGGTAATTGTAGCCAATTGGTTAAGCCATTGTCCCAACTCTGAGATATTTGACTAAAATCTTTGGGAAGTAAGACATGTTTTACACTGATGATATCATCAAACAAATGTGTAAAGCTTCCAGTATCTTTGGCCCTTAATAGTGTAATGTTGACTTATATGAAACTACAAAAAATTATTTTTTTCATCTATCATCAGGTAACAAACTAGCCAATCTTTTTCTAGTGTTCCAGTTTTCTTCCACAGTAGAGACAAATTTTTGATTATATTTCATGCTAACATTAAGATCACATTATTTGTAAAATATACAAACCCAACTTTGACTAGAAATTTTTTTTATTTTTGTACTTTTCTGTTCCATTTTCTTTTACTATAACTAGTCTATAATAAGATCTATAAATTTAATAAGGGAATTTAAATGAATCACTCATTAAGTAATTTTAATAAATCTCAACACTGTATGATCAACTAATTGTACTTTACTTATAAATAATTGTCAATATTCTTCAAATTTTAAGACACTAATATTACTATTTTGTTTATTTATTATGTTGTATAGATATATAATATTTTTGTTCACTTAAAAAAAAAAAAAATGTGCAAATGAGTACCTAGATTATGTGTATTCTCTCTTAGTTAGCTATTAAATTTAAAGAATCCTTTTATAGGGCGCTAAACTATATGTATTTTTTAAAAGAAATTGTAATTTACATCTTACATTACATGGTTAAAAAAATGCTTCAAAAACAAAATATTTATAAAAAAATAAATAGAACATTGTCCTAATGTAAAAATAAAATAAATAAAAAATAAATAGGAAAATAAATAATGGTTGAGATACTGCATAAAAAGGAATTTTCTTAAAGCAAAGGTTACTTTGAATCAGTAAATCAGTATTACTTTATACCTATAATTTGTTGGCCTAAATGTTCATAAACTGGTATTTTATTATAATTGAAATCTGAATTTTAACCACTTCAAGCACTTGTTGTTATTTTTTAAGAGTTCTCAGATTGTTGTTCAATTTTCTTGATTTACAATTTAATTATTAGTGTGTTTTTTTCTCAAAGATTTTCCTTAAGTTCTAATTGAGCCTGTACTTCTTGTGTTAAATTATTGATAGTTGACGTTATGTATTGTATATTTAATAATATAATTATACAATGCTTCAGACTATTTCAATGAGTTTGAAACAGGACATTTCACGTTAATCAAATATACATAAAAAACATTTCCTCTATCATTAAAACATTTTTTCAAAGTTTTGAATTCAAATTTTATTATTGATATCTATTATTGGCAATTTGCTGAAGTAATAGATTATAAATATTATTAGCATTCAGATCTTGTGACATTTTTTAAATAAATGCCATTAATATGCTTATTTAGTTTGCTCTGATAATGATTTAGTGACTACAAAAGGTTAATTCCTAGTGTTATAAATATGTTATACCCAAAATATTATTGTAACATTTTATATGTAATTTTAACTTTAACCAGTCAGATGCTTTTTCGATTTATGGCTCCTGATACAGGTTTAACTTGAGAAAATCTTTGAACGACAACTATAGACTTTTGTTCTTCAATGTGATTTTGGAATGAATAATTTTACATAGTGTAACCATAATATGTCTTAATTTATTTTTTAAGTCACAATCAATTTAAATATATTTTATGTATAGGTAAATGAAAAAGAAACAAAAATGTAATTTTGTACATATGTAACAAATTAAGATTCCTTGTGTTGAATGTAAGTTATTTGTACATAAATTGCTCTCAAATTGTTTTATATTACCTAGTCTATATCTGTTCGGTACCCACTAACAGGAATAACTGTGATATAGGTAGGGTTCTTGTTGTAAATTAATTATTATATTGTAAAGTTTCAACTGGGTACCTCAATTATTATTATTTTATTTTTTCATTTGATTGCTTGTAATTTCTTCTTGGAAAATAGCTCCAATATTAAAAAAATATTTTTAATTTAAATATATTTGTTTTTATTTTATTTTTACTTGATATTAAACCCAAGATTACTTCTGAATGACCATTGACTACACTGGAAAAATACGAGTCAGTTGTCTAACTACACTTTACTGAGCCTGACCCTCCTCTATAGATAATTAGTTTAAGGATTTTAATTCATTTATAATTGCTTCATATGTTTATAAAAGAGGGGACAGATGTATTAGTAGTGTATTTATAGTTTTCTCTCTCTCTTCTCCTTTCCAATNGTTGTCTAACTACACTTTACTGAGCCTGACCCTCCTCTATAGATAATTAGTTTAAGGATTTTAATTCATTTATAATTGCTTCATATGTTTATAAAAGAGGGGACAGATGTATTAGTAGTGTATTTATAGTTTTCTCTCTCTCTTCTCCTTTCCAATGTCAATACTTTTGTTTTAATCAGTAAAAGCCCCTATATACAATCAAAAATTTTGCACAATATACACGATCAAAAATTTTGCACAAAATACACAATCAAAAATTTTGCGCAAGGGGGCCTTAAGTGAGGCTTAAGGTGCTAATCATAATAACTAAATCAAAACATAGTATGAAAGTAACAAATAAAACGTAATACATACTTACCTTTACTTTAGATATCACAAGAATGAAATTTAATTACCATTCTTGAAGCTTATACTCTTTCTCTAGTATTTTAATGCCTCTATTAAGAGTGTTTATATGACAATCGCTACCCCTAAAACTAAGTAATTAAGGACTCGTATATGAGAAAATTTGTTCTTTTATCATTGGCAACTTTGGATTTAGTTTTTAAATTTATAAAAATAATCTGAGAGGGCGACATTGGACACCCCTTCAGTTTCGCTACTACAGGTTACCCTGCCTGTGCATAGGGCTGCCCTCTATATATGATGGGTAAATCAAAAGGTATTGTGACAATTCACCAAAAATAAGTATAAATGAAAAAATATTTAATCAACTTTAACTTTAACTTTTCTCAACACACCCAGATAACACTTTTCAACACTGTGTCCCTCTCCATATCCTGGTGACGTATGCCAACACAAGGTAAAACTGTTTTTGTTTTTTAATCTTGCATTATTTTCCAGATCTTCCAAGCCTTGAATTGCTTTATTTTTAAAATCTGTTGTTTTTGTAGGGATCATCACCTAAACTAGATGTAATGCAAATCTTTAAGCCAAGACTATTACCTTTAATTATCAGCTTTCTAAAGAACGACTAACTGCACCAAGCCAAGTTAGAGACTATTAATATAGACATTACTATTTACTTATTAACTTCTTAAAAAAGAAATCTAGTTTTTAAGGTATTGGCTTACAGAAATACTGGGGAATAAGGAACATTTTAATTGTTTGATCGTAAGGTGGCCCAATTTTTTTCTTATTAGTTTCTCAACAATCAATAGCAAATCGTTAATATAACAAGTGCAAAATGTGAAAAAATATAATTTATAGTCACTACTCGGTGATATTTTAGTGGTAAGACTAGCTTATTATTTTTTATAGTTTGTCCTCGTCACCAATTGTTTTAACCTTGTAACTAAATCCGAACTAATAAAAGTAACCATGAAAGCGAACATTTTCTTTAGATATCATGAGAATGAAATAAAGTTCCCACACTTAAAACTGGTACTCTTTCTCCAGTATTTTAATTTTAATACTCCAGTAATTGCCTTCTTGAAGAGCATTGGTGTAACAAAGTAGAGTATTGCAGAAACAACATTGCAACAGAGCAATGCTTTACTTAATAGTACATATAAAATAAACTTGCCTACAGCTCAGCCCAAATAAAACATTTTAGAATTAAAAAAAAGGTCAAATTCATTTGTCATTAACACTATTTAAAAATTACAAGAATAAAAGTTTTGAAATTATATTACAAAATATATAAGTTTATGTATCTTATACTAATTAAATAAGTTATCAGAGAGGGAAGATTCAAACAAACTCCTTTTTTCAGAGTACAACAAATAACTCTATACATAATAGTTTTTCTACAAAGTATATCTTTGACATAAAGTTTTAAAAGACAATTGAGTTTTTTTAATTGTGAATTAAATATTCATTAATCTTCAAAGATGTTATTGTTTGTCACAGTTGTAATTTATATTGCTATTTTAAAAAACAAACAAAAAAACAACTAATTATTAGAATTTTTTTTCCTCCCATTTGAAGTGTTTTTCCAGTGAATATTAATTCACAAAATTAATTTATTGAACACTTTTACAAACAAGACTGTAATTTCATAAATTTTAAACAGCATTTATTGTAATGCGTGTTAGGACGAGGTCAGTTTTTTTGTATCTTTTTATGGATATAATATAATAACAAGTTATACATTTTTATGACCGATGGATGTTCATCTCAGTAGTCATTTTAAAATATTAACATTGTAGAATGAATAATAATAATAATAACATTAATAATAATTGATTTTCAATCATTTATTTCTAATATGATGTTAGGAATCCTGACAAGCTTAGATTCTGTTATTTTTGGTATGAGATTATATTTTACTGGGACTTACAGAATCCCTGAATGGAAACATGATGAAATACATTCATTATTATTATCACTTCAACTTATATCTGATTGAGTGGAATAACTATCTGAAATTATTTTAGTCGCCGCAGTCTTGATATAAAAGGGAAGGTTCATCGCTTGTATCTCCGTTGAAGTCTCCACAAACACCACATGTACTTCCTCTGAATCTAGCAGGTATAAGTGCTACCACAGTCGTGTTGTAATGTCTTAACACAACTCCTGATCTTAATTCAACTTCAATTACTCCTTCAGGTGTTTTACTTACACTGTAACAAATCATGATATTTTATGAACAAATTATTTGATTCATTCAAGCCAAAAAATCCATGTCCTATGTATTGAATTTACAATCCAGTGAAATCTTTTATTGGTGAATCAAGGGTTTGACTAATTTTAGTTTTAATTAATCAAGTTTTAATTAATTTAGTTTTAATTAATTAATCTAAATTAAAATAATCTATCTAATAAGCAAGTATTAATTTAAATTTATCTGGGATATGCTTAGTTTTAGAAGCCAAAGAGCCAGTCCCTACTCTATCCATAGCGGTTTTTAATTACCTCTCAGTACAGCAAGAATTATGTTCATCAATTTCCAGTAAATTTATTATTATATAAGCCTGTATTATTATATTATTTATTGAGCCTACCTATTGTATAATAGATAGATAGGCTAGTTCATATATTGCTACTACTTACTAACACAGTTCATATAAAATACCCAGGCCCGTTTTAGGCGATCGTTGCGCCCTGGGCACCTCGTCAAGATGCGCCCCCTACTACTAGCTTTCAGAGGTTTCACAATTTACACATTTATCAGATGATACAAATAGTCATTAAATAATGACTTACATTATCTTACACAGAACAGAGGGAAGAATGGAAGAATAAAACAAACAGGTGAATGGAATTTGGGGGTGA
>KZ651041.1:277711-300772 GCA_001010745.2 Gerris buenoi
TCCCATTAAGCTTTACTGCAACCATATCCCTTCGGCAAAACTCCGGTATAAGTGTCGCGTTTATATTCCTAGTTATAATACACGCTCGCGGAACCTCACTATCTGTAGAATAAAAAATAGAACCCCCTGAAATTCCCAACCCGCGTATAAGTCCCTTATTTACATATGGTTCTTGAATTAGGCCAACATTCGCACTTACATCTAGAAATTTCTTACAAAATACTGTGCTAGCAGCACCCCCGTGCTGAATGTTGGCCTGTAAAAACTTAATTTTATTATTTAACCTAACAGTCATTATGGGGAGAAAAACGTTTCGGGCTCATTATCCTCCTCTCTTACTATTATCCCTTTAACCCCCTCTTTTGTTTTCTTTTTTCCCATGTAAGAAGAGTCTGAGTCATCTGATTCCTCACGTGGTCAAATTCTTGAAGGGGCGTCTTCTGCTTCTGAAGCTGAACTGGCAGTGGGACGATCTTCTCGGTTATTCATGCTTCTGGCTCTATTTGCTGCCTGACGTTTTATCTCATTTTTGTATTCTGGACATTTTGTGTCCGTAATACTGTGCTGGAAAGGGCGACCTTTCTCCTTGCATGGCAGGCAGATAGGCCCCTCATTGGCTTTAGGACAGTCCTTTTTCCAGCACCTTTTAGCACCTTACATCTATAACTATGAAGTGTGATGACTCCAGCTATAATCCTGGCTAGGTCTTACGAGGTTATTTACATTTTTCTAAGATTGGTACCATAGTGTAAAACTTCTAAAAAAGAAGGATGGAATATTTATGTATATAAAAAAAAAAAAGGTATATTATGTGAAAAGAAGAACAGGGCGGGTAGGTGATTAAAGCTTAGCTTAAAGGGTTAAACCTTTAAGGGACAGATCCTATAAGTCACAAACTTACAGGGTTTGCTTGCCAATCAAAATCAAAACCCAAGCACTGAAAGGGTATACTTTTTCTATTAGTTAAAATTATTAAATAGAACTAAATGAACATCATGGTTTTCCAAAATTTACGGTGAGCAAAAGAAAGATTTGATGATTACGTTGTGATTTATTAGATTTTGGTGTTTCTAGAGGTCAAAATCAATGTCGTTGTTATACAACACTCCAAACATTGATTTTTTAGGGGTCCAATACATGAATGTTTTCGATAAATTGACATCTTTGTCCCAACCATATTTCATTATGAATGATAAAGTGATTTAAAATTGATTTACCTTGCTAATAAGAGGTGACAAATAAAGGATGACACCACAGCTCTTGCCTGTTGGTTGAAAACGAAGTTGATCCTTAAGAGACATTAAAGCCAGTATAATCACACCTCCAGTCACCATACTGAAGAAAATTAATTAATTTGTTAAAATAAGGTAATAAAAATTAATGCAAGATTTTAGAAAATAAATCTGATTTATTTTTGTAAAAAAAAATACTTACTGGTGATTTTTATGGTTTATCATGAAGGCATTTTTAAGCAAATTCAAGGCATTTGGAAGAGTATCCTGATCACCGCAGTCAAAAACACTTGCACCTAACTTAGCACCCAAGTCTTCAGAGTCCATTGACCAATCCTAAAACATATATAAAAGTATTCTATACACATAATAAAAATGAGGAAATCCATCGCTAATAAATAAATAATCATATATTTTTATGTTAAGCTCAATGTTAGATAATCGAACATATGCTGGACAAAAACCGAAAGTCTTAATAGCAAAATATACTTAAGTTCACAATTGTAATAATTATAACTATGATATTAATTTAAGTGCATTTCTTTTATTTAGATAGAGCAAAAAAAAAAAAAAAAAAAAAAAAAAAAAAAAAAAAAAAAAAACTTACATCAGAAATATTAGGGTAGTTCTTGTGAAGAAGTGTTGTCGAAACACGCCTTGTTGATGAATTCCAAACTAGACCAAGTCTTGATCCAGGTACAAAATCTAATAATTATAAAATCATATTAAATTATTCATACAACTTAAGTCTTCAAGGATTTTACTATACAAATTTTATTCTTTTCACTCAATTGAATATATAGTAAGCATTTTTACCTTTATGTTGAACAGCTGTTACATTGAAAAAGGAATTTTCAAAGTGAAGGTTAAGCCTTGTGGCAAATGGAAGCCTTACATGTAAGTTTCTTGTCCTATCAGCACCATGCCATTCATTTTTCAGTGGATCATAAACTCTGAGACTAGTCACCCCATTCCAAGAATACCTAAGCCAAAATATAAAAAAACAGAACATTAGAATAATAACCGATAGTTTGAGGGTGGTTTAATACATTTCTTGGATAGTCCTGACCATAAATTTTCTCATTTATTTGAATCAATTTAATTTAGATAATAATTCAATATTATTATTTTCAATTTATTATTTAATTATTTAATTACTTATTTATTATAAGAGGTACATTTTTAATCAGTAAATAATTCATTACAAAACTGAAACAAGTTAGATCCCCTTTAAACGGAGTCATCACCCTGGTATTTGGCAACATCAATAAAAGGCCCCCTTTATGAGGTCCAAAGTTGCACCAATATGGGATCATGTGAAAGAAGGAACTTGGTAGGAGAGAATGATATTGTGGTAGCACTGGTCACGTGTAGCAGAGGGTAAGTCGGTTGTCTGCATCATCAGGACCTAATGATGCAGACCTGATCCCCTGCCTGGGTGGCCTGATTCCTTAAACGATAAAAGTAATTTATTTAGAATTATGATTTTCTCGTTCTCTGATCTACAGACGTTACCCCTTAGTAAGCTTTTTAAAGTAAAAATGCTGACCTGACATCAAGCTGAGCATTTCTGGCTCTTCCCTGAAGATCTTGATAGAAGGAGCCTCGTGCAGAAAACAGGGATGATGACCTGACTAGAAATACCATTGGTGTACCAACATCAGATGGTCTGTACCAAGTAATTCCTGGGTCTCCAATAGAAACACTCTGGTGATTAACACTGAACTCAAGATACAGCCTACTAACTCGGTAGACCTCTAAAATTCCACAGAAATAAACATTTTAAGTTTTTTTTTTTTTTAAATATTTACAGTTATAGAGTTGACTTTAAATAATTAAAAATTCTCATTTCATGAATCAATTGTTAAACAAATAAGTTTTTCAAAAATAAGCTCATCAAAATAAATTGTTTATTACAAAAATACAGTAAACTTAAATCTTGTAAATACATACTAATTAAGTCAGCTTTCTATATATGTATATAAAGTAGTACAACAGTGATAATAAATTTAATTACCTTGAGTCCATTCATAAAAGTTGGTTCTATTCATATATTTTGAGTAAACAGTCATGGAATTGACTTTAAATATAAGCTCGAGGTGGATTTCTTCTGGGCTTGTGACTTGCACCTTAAGTTTCTTAAGAAGTTGGAATACTTGTGAGAGATCATCGTCTTTCCTCGCTGACAATTTGTAAAACATGCTGTACAGAGCAGCATCAAGACCAGCAATTTTTAAGTATAGCTATTGAAATAAAATAACAACATTTATTCTTTTAAATGAGTAGAAACATAAAGTAAGATATAAGGAGAACAAAATACATTTGACAAACGTACATAGTACTTCCTTGAGTAACCAAGTGCATGCTGTTCCGAAGTGAACATGAAGACATTAGGTAATCCTGTTGATTGACTGGCTATGAGAAGAGTTTGTAGTAAGCCTCCAAATCCTCTTTCACTGTCTTCAAAGTCTAGAATGTAGTTACCTGTTGACCAATGACGAGACTTAGGAGGTATATATCTTGCAAGCTTATTTGCACCGGAAGCCCTAAAACATTATCAGCTATTAAAAAGCTTAATACAAGAGCTAATTATTTTTATTTAAAATATTAAGGAGTATCATCAATAGGTTATTTTAATTAAAATGATATAAAATTGGCTTTAATAATATAAACCAAAAGTATGTTCTTATTAAATAGGAAAGACAAGTAAAAGATGTATAATTGTGGACCGTTTGGCATTTCTCTACCTGTCTGTAAATTTGTTTGTTACGATCATACACATTGTTTGATATTATTAAAAATTTGGCATGGATATTCCTTTAAGTCATTAAAATCGATGTATATGTGGCGGTGGCCCCCCCTGGAAAAATTAATATGGGCACTGATGCCTAAGATAATGACAAAAAAGAGCATGGATGGGCGTATCTTCTTCCTAATCAATCAGACTCTATGTAAGAGGTAAGAATTAGGGAAATATTTTTTGGAACAGCCTCTGATATTATATGGTGAAAAAAGATTCAAATATGTAACAAGCTTTTCCTAGTTGACAGTTAATCTTTCACTAAAAAAATACCTACTTACAGGGGTATCCAACTCCAGTATTCTAGAGGTGTAAGAGCACTAGCGCTCCACGGGAAGATGGTGGTTAAAATTGTAAACTACTTATGATCTTTTGACATTTATACTATATTGTAAATAAACAATCATAATTAAATAACAGCCTCGGTGGCCGAATGAGATGCGCGATCGCCTAAAATGCGAAAGTTCCAGGGTTGGATTCCAGGAAAATGACCAAATAATTTATTAATTTATTTCTTTGAATTAAAAAGCTCGAAATCTTTTGAATGGTGTAAAAAATTTAGTTACAATATTAACCGCACCTTCCCGTGGACCGCTAGTAGTCTAACACAGGTAGATAAAGAGGGGAGTAGGAAATCTTTCCGTTTAAGGATTCTATGATCGGTGCCTACTTATAAAACAGTACAAAAATTATGTTATTTGGTATTCATGATAAAAAAAAAAGAATAAATAAATAAATAATAGTACTTACAGAATAGCATAGCAAGGATAATTTGAGGATGCTAGTGAGTGGATGGTGGTGTAATAGAAGTTGTAAAGTTGTTGACTAGGCTCTGAGCTCATGTACCAGTATATGGACAGGAATCTGCTTGTAGTGGGTTTCGACATAATTAGCAGCGTTAAGGCACAAACACGCATTTCCAATGATTGCTCTCGATTAATAAAGATTGGCCAAAACACTTCAAATATCTACAAGACAAGAAAATTTTTCAAAACTATTTCATTCAATAATAAAAATATTAGAAAATCACAAATCAGTTTTCTTCAAGTATAACAGAACTAAGAGATCAAATAATTTATATTAAGGTACATACACACAGTATATTTAAAATTACTTAAAACTATTTTACTCCATTGTAAAAATGGTTATATTTTATGTGTAAATAGAATCCCTTAGTCACACTTTACCTAATGAATATTTGTGTAATTTTTTAAATACTTGTTAGATCAGTTTTGATTATTAATCTGCCTTTTTAATTAGCATTTTTGGAATCTTCCTTAACCAGATAGCATTAAATAATGATAAGGATAAGTACCTTTGTTGAATCAGTATTGACAGCGTGTAGAGTCGCCCAGGAAGCAAGGAATCGTATGTGCCTGTTAATTGTATCATGACCAGTGATAACAGGGATCAAGAATTCTAAAACTTGACTCAGTTCCATGTTAGCCAAGCCCTGAAGGTACACCATTTGAGTTGAATAGTCTTTACTCTCTAAATAAGTCCAGATAATAAGAATATTAATTATTTTATATATAAAGAAAAAAACAATAATAAAAAAAATCAGACCCAGGACGTCTCGGAATTTTTCCTCACCAAATAATTCTAAAATAGCGGTAGATATTAAGTTGAAATATGAAAGAATTATTTATCTTGTAAAAATAAATACTTAGTGCGAATTTCAGCTCAATTGGCAAATAGCTGAAAATAAAAAATAAAAAAATAGTTGAAATAGTTGAATGTTTAAAAATGGCTACTGATCAAATCTAAAAAGCTTTTTTCCTGTATCCTTCATCCAGTTCTATGCTAAATAATCTTCACAAAATAATTCACGGGTCGATAGACTTAATAGTTTTAATAGGAATGTGAAAAATTATAACGTCAAAGGAAATGGTACGTCTGACTGAGTCTCTTAAACTATTTGTAAACTTTTATTTATAAATATATAAATGACCTACAATGAGAGAGCCAATAGAATAAATAATATTAAATGTTTTAAAAATGTAAACGATATCTTTTATATACAAAAATAATGTACCATCAGTTTCTACCAAAACTTCATTTGTTGATATTGGTGAAATAGTTGCGAAATTATTTCGTGTTAAAGTTCAAAAGTTGATATTTTCAAAATGTCAAATTGATGTTTTTAAAATTCAGAGGAAATACGTGTCTTATAAAGAGGTATAATTATTGGTAAAAATTTCGGCGCAATCTGAAAAATTTTCTATTGTTTATGAATTTTTGAAAAATCGCCATTAACCACAAGTTAATTATAGCAAGTTAATAGCTTAGTTACAGCAAGAATCGATAATTCTTACCTACTTTTTTGTCATTTTAGAAATGGGGCAGAGAGCCAGAAAATGTAATACAGAAGTGTTTACCAGCAGCCTTGGGACCAGAACCTTCAAGGATAATAAAAAAAAGGGTTAAGTAAGAAAGGGGAAATTTTAGGGCAAAAAGTGACACCCTACTTTCATTTTAATTAGAGGTACTACAACATTGTCCAACTCTGAGTTAAAAATATTTTGGCTTGTTAAGGCACTTTTTTAAGTTTAATAATTTGCAGGTATAGCATTCATGTTTAAACAACGTGCGTTGGGCTTGTGAGGCAAAGAAAGTGGGTTGCACACAATGTGATTACATAGTTGGCTCCAACATCTCTAAGGGATTGAATATCTTCCCTGACTTTGCCAAATTAATTTTTTTACGTGTCAAATGAATTCAAATGAGTATAGTGAGAAAAGTTACCTGTGAATTGGTCTAAATAAAGTTTAGCATATCTGTCAATAGTTTCTGCCCTGCAGTTGTCCGCACATGTTCTTCTCAATAATGAAGCAAAACTAAGAATAGCAGCTTGTCTTACTTCATCTTCAACCTTATCGAGTTTTAAAAATTCCTTTGAAAAAGAAAGTTAAAAAAACAAAAGGGATTACAAAATACTTCACAAAGTTATAAATTAAAACAATAAATATTATTTTGCTATTAAAGTAAGGTGATATTAAGTAATATTATTCCTAAAAAAAAAAAAAAATAAAAAAAATAAAAATAAATCAAATCAAATTCTCAAAATCGTCATATCTAGATTTGATTCTCAGACAAGTTGACAAGGCAAACTTAACAGTTAAAGTTTGAATTTAATGTTAAAAACTACATACATAATATATTTACCTCAAATTGGGTTAGAAGTTGCTCAGAGTTGTCCCGGATGTAGAAAGGGAAAAGGCCTAAGATTTTAATGGCTAAATTTTGCTGTATCCTTCCAGACATTACCAAAGACTTAATAAATAATACAGAGGCTTCTGACCCTACTTGGGGTACCAGCTCCCAGAATAAATGCCTTAAGAAAAAAAAAAGTCAAAGAATTGTTTAAATTTATTTCTCAACAATATAAAAAATTTGGTTCATGTTGAAGAATTGGTAAAGTATATTGACCAATGCAAAACGCTGGCCTCCAACAGCGTTTCTTACACTAGTCTCTAACATATTTTAGTTTTATCTTAAATTACTTCATTAATGCACCTTTTTAATTTCTTGTCTGAATTTTTCCCAATAAGTGATAGCGATTCATCTTTATAGATAAATAGTTTAATAAGCAAGAAACGCCTTCACACTGATTGAATTTTAACAATTAACCAGTTTCACCTGTTCTAATGCAGCCTTCTTCAGATAATCGGATGGTGATTGTGTTTTGACTTCAAAAGTACAAGTGACTATTGAACTTCCCCTCTATAATGACACTTTATTATAGATAGATAATACATTTTTATTTCTATATGGGATATCACGTACCCCCCCCTAGAAAAAAATCCTGGGTGCGCCACTGGATATGGGCATATGCTTACTAGACATTTTTTGAAGCATTTGACCCATAGAATCTAACAGTTTTGTTATGAAAGTTAATCACAGGTCACCCTGGAAATTTTTAATGACGTTTACATTAAAATAAGTACTACATTTTTTGAAAAATAATTAATATTTACTGAATAGTTTCCTGTCTGTAGCTTGTTCCTAAGGTGACATTGCGATGCAATTCTTCCCATCCTTCCATTTCAAGCCACCACATCAAATCCACCAACTGGAAGCTTGTCTGATTATCCAAGCCTTTGACTCCCACTTCCCAGTTAGACAAGCTGTCACTAATCTCACCCATTAAGTCCAGGATCTTAAAAATATCAAACAAATAAAATTAAAAACAACTTCTGAAAACTACGTCTATATTTATAACAGCTGGGCCTGGATTTTTTTTCTCATAGAATCTTTTTTAACCCTTTCTTTTGCCTGCATCAATTAATTAATACAAATAAGATTACCTTTTCTTGAAGGTCCATTTTGTTAGGTTCTTTGCCAAAAGTGGGATCTAAGTTTACTGGCTCATAAATAACTTCAACAGCTTCAGGTTCTTGAGTAAAAGCGATAGGTGTATTTAATGTGGTCATTCTTACAAACGACAATTGCTGTCTAAAATTTAAAAAAAAAAACATTACTCATTATTAAAAAAACTCACAAAAATAAATTAATATAGGTTTAAAAAAGTTTAATATTTGATAATGTCATACAGAGTATTTCAATATATTACTATTTTAAAAATTAAGACTTTTAACTTCATAAATAAGTGTGAAAGAAAGATAGAAAAAGTTTTAGTTTTAAAGGATAAACAGTATAAAACAATAAGGAATCTATTAAAGAATATTAAAAATAAAAAAAAATTATTTAATTTCCACTAGGCATTGTTTTTTTATGGTAGTATATATGTAATTAATAATTTTATTTTAGAAAAATGTTTTGCTAAGTTACTTGCTGTAAATGTTAAGAGAAGTTTATCAGGGTGTCTAAATCTTTAAAATATACTGTAGAACCCCGAAAATCCAAACAAATATAAAAAGTTCTTAGATTTTCAGGGTTCTGATTTCTATGGTTCTACTGTATGTAAAAATAAAAAATAAAGAGGGGAAGCTTGTATAGGAGGATTTATATTTTCTGTTTTTCACGTAGCTCTGTATGAAATATAAGTAAAAATTGTATAGCAAGTCCTTATTAAACATAAGGCACTAAATAATAATTCTGACTATTTAAATAATCGTAAAATTTATATACATAAAAAAATGGCCTTACATGAGTTTAGAGTAGTGTGCTTCAGCTTTAGCTTGGTACGGTTGTTCCAATATTACTCCAACAGCAGTTATATTTTGAATAAGAACATCATTACCTTCAAGAGAAGACACCGTGTAGACTCTTTCACTGTCCAATGATTCAAAGCTCTATAAGAAATACATTATAATTAAAAAAATAACAATGCAACTATTACATGCATACTTAAACAACTAATCTCAAAAGTAGCTTGTACTTCTTCAACTAGCAATAAGGTAAGAGCATAAAAAAAAAACATATTCTTACAGTGTGTTCATTGGCACACTCATACTGAGGAGAACTTGAAATTCTTTCAACAGGTTTCTGGGAACAGCTGTCGACATCTATCATTTTCTTAACTTGTAACATATTAGGAGAATGGTGAAATACTGCATACTCTGCTTTGCAATTCCCTTGCAAACCAACCTGAAAACAAAATAAATTGTAGATTCTAAACTAAACAAACCAGGAAAAATAGACTGCTTATTAATGTGGCACATAGCTTCCTCACATCCTATCATGTACTTTATTGTTATGTTAACATTAACATTATTGTTATATTGCTTTATTTGTTACATTGCTTATTTTGTAAAAACTATTAATAGTTTTAGCAATCTTTAACACTTTTTAGCGGTGTCGCTGTTGGTTTTACAAAAAATTGTATATATAATTTGATTTGACACCACCTACCTCTTGTGTAATGAAAGACTGGGATGCTATAGTGTTGATGAAATCTAGTTTAAGCTGAAGAAGGGAAACCAGTGCTCGCTTGATGTTTCTTGACCATGGTTGATCCTCAGGATGAGTGCTGATCTGAATCAGCTCTCCGTTATTAAAAGATGCTTGAAACGGAAGCTCCAACTCTGGTAAATCATCTCCATCTTCCATGTTAGTTATCTACAAACATATATTAACTAATAATCAGAAAACACAATCTTGCATGATAGGCAGTAAAAAAATGTAATAGTTATAAAATTACAGCAGAACAGATGCTGAAAGTGAAGATAAAATTGATCGTAAGGTAACAAGTGAATAACTCTCCTCAATCAAAATTACAATATTAAAACTTCCATTTAGAGCCACAAAGAAAAAAATTAGTCTTATTGAGTGTTTTTCTGTGATTCTTGTAAAGGACACCAATTGATCTTAAAGTTAGAGTTAAGATATCATAAGATTAATGATAGTATCAGTTGATGGGACAACATCACTTATTATTAACATATATGTTAGGTTTGTTCCAACCCCACTTCAAACTAGTTTGAAACTGTCCAACACGTGCGCATCGGACTAAAATTGAACTCCTGTTGCTAATGCACATGTGTCGTACAGTTTCAAACTAGTTTGAAGTATCGTTGAAACAAACCTAATATTGTGCTTAATTAAACCTTTTTAAAAAATAAACAAATTTCTTAACTTTACCTTGATCACAGTTAAATTGGCTTCAGGTTGTTGGACAATAACATCAAGAGACATGTTCCAGTGTGAGATGACTTCGGAAGGCAGGATGGTGCCTGAATTCATGTAAGTTTTCCATTGATATGCTACTTCCTTTCCAAGAGGAAATAATATTTTTTCTCCACACTGACATCTCCATATACTTAGCAGAACTATCAGACCTGGATTAAGTCATACAATTAAATCTATTAGTTGTATGATTTTATCATGATTTCATTAATAAGATATTATAGTTATCTAGTACTACCCTAAATGTTTTTGGAAGGGTGCAAGAAGGTCAAGTTTAAGATTTATTATGGGGTTGCCCAAAGCTATTGTGGTTTCAATGATTATTTTTATTGGCCTATTTTCTTACTTTATTAAATGGCTAAATGATTAAATGATGACACCCATCACCTAGCTCAAACTGTGGTAACTTACTTTAAACCACAAGGATTTATATTGTTTACTTTTAGTAATTTGAAGACATTATATACTTCATAAAAAAATTAACACATTATTATTTTATAATTTACAGTTAGCTTGTAAATAACAGAATCCCAACAAAAACACTTGTGTAAAAAAATAAGTCTCATGTAAAAAGGTGCAAGATCATTGGTTTAGCCAAGTCTCTCTCTGTCCAAGAAAGATCTTCTCAGCCTAATTTATCCAGTTGAAGTATGTTGTTTGTCTGTCCCCCTTCTCAATTCTCTGTCCCTCATAGACTCAAACATTTTTTCCCCCCAATTTGGTGTACACGTTTAAATTTAAAAATATTTTCTGACTTGGAAATTATGTAGCACGAGGATACAAAGTTGTACAGGACACTGCATTGTTAAGTAGTATAGTATAAAGTGCATAACAAAGAATATAATAACTGCATAATATCTTCTTTTATTTAAAAAATTAAATTTTAATACAAAATTCTATTAATGAGAGTAAAATAATACTTTAGTTTCAAAGTTCTCTATTAGAAAGCGCTAGTAGTAGCACAAGTTATAATTTTTTTAAAAAATATATTGCATACACCATTTTTCTATCACTCTACAGAGGAGCAAATAACTAGATTTTTTAAAGGTTTCCTTTATTTTTACATTTAACTCTACCAATATACAAAATTTCTAATTTTTATAGGATTTTTAGAAGTGCCTTATAATTATGATGAGTCAGTAGATCAGTGACAAAATAACAAAAAATTAGGCTCATATATCTTATGAACTAGTATGGGTAGAGGTGCGATTTTTTTATTTCTGGTCAGTTTATAATGAACTCTAATTTAAAATTAATTATATAGAGACACCTTAGAATCTTTAATAAGATATTACAATCTGTCCCAAATAAGAGTTGGTGCGTTGACAGCAGGAAATCTAGTGACACACAGATTGGCCAACCTCTCTGAGGGAAAAACATTTATCTTTGGTTAGTTGGCACAACCTTTTGTCCGGGAAAATCTCGAGCTCTCATTGGCTCCCCTTCCCATTTGCTAGTTTTTTCTGTGCAATCAACGCACTAAGTCTTGTTTGGGAGAGACTGTAGAGATAATTCTAGACTATATTGTTTTGGTTTGAAAAAGTCAGCAAGAAAGTTCAGTTAAATGTCCTGCTAACATAAATATTTTATAGAAAATAATTGAATAAAGAAGAAAAAAAATGTATGATAGAAAAAAAGAAATGGCGTAGCTTACATTATTAATAATAATTAACAGTGAGTGGATAAATTTTAGAAATAAACTTATGGTTGAGTAATCAATATTTCCTTTGAAGGATTTAAGCTACAAATAACAAAAATTCAGAATATAACTTGCCATTGTAAAAATAGAGAATCAATATGATTCAAACAACAAGTTTCCTATTTGACATTAGTAAAAAAAAAAAAATATATATATATATTGTGATCTTTAATTCGTGAGCCTTACATTTACTCAATGATGGGTAGGAAATTATTCCATTAAAATCTAGGTACTAAAAATTGAAATTTTAACTACTAGCATCTACATAAATAACTGAAGGGATTTAGACATAAAGAGCACATACAGTGGAAATAGGATTTCTTAAGTTAGCTGGTATTATGGGTTTCCATTAAAGTGGTATTGATTAATTCTACTCAATGCAGTTTTATTTGGAATACATTTAGTTAAGTAAATAAACTAAACCAGAAGGGTTGATATAATTTCCCCTCTCACCAAGTGGAGAATAAATTAAAAGTACAAAATTGAAACTGTTTTAACCTTGACATCATAGCCCATACATATATAGAGCTAAGATAAAAAAAAATATATATGAGTGTATGCTATAATTTTATAATTTGTCATCTGATCGATAGCTTTTAAGGCATTGATACATTTTTAATAGAGGAATAATTGTTTATTATTACAATAATTTGGGTGACTAACTGATTATGATATTATACAATATACAATTTTACTAGTAAGATAAGCAAGTAAAAAAAAACCTAGTTAAAACTGACCACATCCAAAAGGAACTGATTTTGCTTTGACCAAAAAAAGGGTTTCCAAATAATATTTAATAACAAAATAATTGAGACTAATTATTTATTTAAAATGAGCACTAGATAATATATTATGTTATCTTGTGCACTACTTCATTATCAGTATTATACTTCATTCAAACAGGATATTACATAATTTTATTAAACATCAATTGTGTTTTAAACAATTTTGTAAATGTAGATCTTAGAATCAGATATAAAAATCTTAATTATGAAATTTGCTTGTTCGAAAAAACGAGAAAAGTAATATATGTAAGCAGAAGTAGATAGAGTTTTCGTGTATCTGCAAATTACTTATATGACGAATCCTTTAAAAAAAAGCAAACTACTTTGTGTATAAGAAAAGACAATAACTAGCGACTGTTTAAAGATTGTCTTGTTATGTCCTTTTACCACATTTAGGTACTCCTAATTTATTTTCATTGACAATTAATATCGCTGACAACGCAAAATTTAGTTAATGGTAATGGCTAAAATGTGAGAAAGCATCTGCTGGCTAAATGGGCTAAATGCACAATTTCATTTATTAACCTTTTTTAAATCTAATAATGTCATCTTCATGTGTACACACACATCAGTAAAACAAACAAGTTAAAAGTTAAATCATAATTTCTAAATGTAGATAATCTAATCCATATGTATGCACATCAGTTGTTGTCAATACTATTCAATATACTATACTCAGCTTCCAGCTGGTTCTCCAGTCTAATTTTAGTAATGAAATTCAAATAAACATGATTAAACTTATTTAGTGAATTGTTAATATTTTATCTATTTTTTTAATTCTGTAAACCTGCAATGATAATAGTAGTCAAATAGACGAGCCCAGTTTGATCTGGGCTGGTGGTGACTTGGTTGATTTGACTAAAGTTTAATAATAAACTTAGGTACTTCATTTTGTGTGGTCTTTAGGGACTATTTTTTAATAATAATATTTTTTTTTTTTAAAAGCTATATTTCGTCCAAACCTGGGCATCTTCAGGCCTTATCTGAATTTTACAATATATGTTGTGACATTAGATGAATGAAAGGATGTAAACAACTTGAGTTACTAACACATTGTTCTCACATACATTGTTTCTCAGTTAAGGCCCTTTTACACGGTGATTGGCGTGATAGTTGTGGTCACGATAGCAACTATCGCAACGACTTTCACCCTGTAGACTACGTGATTTTGTCGCGATAGAATTATCAGCTATCACACTATCTCGTCTGACGAGATAGTTCTTTATAAGATAGTTCTTATAAGATAGATAAAATCTTGTTCGTACCTCGGGAGTAAAAATCAATTGCATCCAAGGGATAATTCCATCGGCCCCCCCCTCGGGAGTTAACATTGTGATTCTCTCTGAGAGAAGCGACTTGAGAAAGTTTATTTTTTTCGTTAGCATTAGAAAAAATATTACCCAAACCCTTGTAGTTGTAGTTATAAGGTACTTATTGATCTATTTGCTATTAAAATTAAATTATTTTTGTTTATCGTGTTACTGTTCATGTTATTAATCATAATTAATGAGAAGGGGGCGAAATATAGTAATGGATTGAAGTTTACTAGTTGTATTATTTCCTCTTTCTGCCCAATTATTACCATGATTAAATTATTTTATTTAATATTTCTAATGGTGTATATTCAGCAACCATGAGTGCTATAATGCAGAAATTTAACATCTCTAAAGTTATTGGTATGAAAAAATCAAATGTTTAAATTTGCTAGAGGTTTGTTTCTCTAATGATTTTGTTATTTAAAAAAAATAAAATAAAATAATAATAAAATAACAAAAAATAAATAAATAGAAATATCAATTAACAGGTAGGTAATTTCATAACTGATTCAATAAGTATTACAAGTATACATGTAATAGTTTTACACGTAAAAATGTAATAGATTTGCCCAAAAGACTATTATTTCTTAAAAGATCTTTAGAAAGAATATTTTGAGATCTCTGTTCTCAACGCAAAGCTAATTGTGGTGGAACCTAGATTAAGTAATGACAGCCTACACATCATATAATGAATGTCCTACGTCAACCTATAATTGTTCTATTTATACAGGTCATGACTTGTTGAACAACTTGAAAGAAGAAATGAACATAAATGAGTAAATAATACTGAATCATTTCATTTTGCAATGATTTTAAGTAGTTCGTTGAAAGTTTAAATAAAATTAAATTTACATTATTAATTAATTAAGAGACCACAAAAAGTAGCCTCACAAATTAACCTTCTACTCAGAGATAAAAATTAATTTTAAGTCATTATTTTTCATAATAATTTTGTGAACTATCACATGAATTGTGAGTTGTAGCTATTAATTACTGGTGTTAAGGATGGAAGGTCTAATAAGAAAAAGAGATTCCAGAGCATATATACAAAAATATTAGTCTTAGAGAGACTCTATGTAATAAAAATGTTGTAAGTACAGTATAGTTTTAATCAAAACCTGATATTGCCAAAATCATTTTCTCCAAAAAGATAAAAATGCTTGTAGGGAATCAAAATAAGCCACTCCAAGTAAATAAGTACTTCATATTTTTAATACTTAATACCGGGAATAGAAGTGTTTCATGTCACCGTTAGACTGTAATTAGATACTTACTTTAAATAGGAGCTAAGAAGTAATGACAGTTTTTACTTTCTCATATAACCGATTCTCATCAACCGATGAAGTAGATTAATGTTACGCATGATAGGAGTACTACCACTGGCTAGCCTCTCCTCTCATGACAATCCATATCACTCAATCAATTTGTTATCCTCGTTACTTATAGCAAAATGAAATTGCAAGTAGTATATATGTATAATTAAAAAAACAAAAAATCTCATATAAAGAGAAAGTAGTGTGATGGTGAAAAAAGTCAATTTTGAGATTTTGATGGATTTACACGTTTTGAGGTCCCCTGTGCCCAAAAAATTGATTTTTAAAAATGTATGTCTGTCGTCTGTCTGTCCTCTGTGCAAATGCTTGGAGCCTAAACTACTGAGCCGATTTTTGGCATATATCATTAGCAAAATCATTCCCCGAGGCGAAATCCAAATTTGAGTTCACTACTCCCAAAAACTTTGAAAAAAATTATTTCTCAAAAACGGTCCTGACGATGTTGATAGCTAAAACTAAAAAGTTTAAATTAGTTTGTTAATGCAAATGCACTATTTAAGATATTGTTGCTATGGCAAACACTGATGCCTTTCATCCACCTTTATGAGCACCACCTTTGTGTATTAATATGTTTTATTGAAGAAAGAAAGCTCTCTTCCTTTCAATGAGAATTGAATTTGAGAGTTTTTCAATGAAGTATTAGGTAAAAAAAATTTGAGTAAAGGTAGTAATGTTCTAGATCTTTTCAGCGATGATGTCAAAGGCCTAAACCTTTAAAATTATACCAATCTTAGAAACTTAAGAACACTGAGAAAAATTCAATTTATTTGACTATATTTAGTAAACTTGTTCCTTTTTATTAAAGCCCAGGTAGATTTTGTGCAAAAAACCACATGCTAGCACAAGTATTCAAGCTGAGTTAAGAGTTGTCATTTTTATGATAAGATTTGATTTAATTTTATATGATTAAAAAAAAACATTTTCTTTACATTTATTAGATTAAGTTAAATAAAAATAACATTTTATTATTAATTCATTTGTTTGGCTTCAGGATAAAAAAAATTTGGTACAGGGTACCTCGGAACTTTTCCTCATTTTTCAAAAAAGAATTATACATTTTTTTTACTTATTTTATTTCATTATTTAACCATTTGAATTTGGGCAGTATTTTGATAGATGCAACCACCTCTAGACAAACGCAGAAACATTCAGACTAACATCCAGCTATAAATCACTCAAATCGTCTTAAAAATATCCAAAAAAAGGATAATTCAGTTGAAATCTCGGTTACGGACTTTTTAAGTGAAAACAATACTTTTCCTATACACCTTCGGAGAAGGTGAGAAAAACTAGAATTTTCTATTATATAGCTATTTTCTAGTAATTTACTATTATATGTATATTTTCACTCAAACATGATAACTAAAATAAACTATATAATTTTATAGAGTAATTTTTTCCTTCATCTGGGTAATTTAATGACTTGCTGTATTACAGTTGTTGTTATTAACTTTATTCTCTGAACTTAGTTTGACAAGTGTCAACGGTAAATGTGATATAAATAATTCAATAAATGAAAAGTCCCCTTCACTTATTATATGTAGTAATAGTAATTAATTAAAGATCAAAATTACTAAATATAATGTAATTAGAAATTAAGCTATGATTTGAGCATACAGTTAAATAGTAAAAATTGAACACACATAAAATTTGAGAACTGTAATTAAATAGGCAAGTGCAGACTAAACAAAACAATAAGGAAAAAATGTATCATATCATAATTAAAAATTAAATTAAATACAAAAATCTTATAACTAATTATAAAAAATTAAATTAAAGTAAATTTCTTTTTATAAGTTAAAATTAATTCATTAAAAATTATATTAAACATTTTAAATTAAATATACTCACAAGATATGTAGATGGATTTCATATTCCAAATGTTCATCTCAACATAATTAAAACAATAGATAATATAAATAAAATAAAATATAAGTTATAAACTCTATGGTTTCCGTTCTTATTTTTAATAAAAAAAGTATTACACTAACTCCTTTTTTCTTCTTTTTAACAAATAAATTAGTAAGCAAACTAAATCACTGAAACAATCATCCTGAAAAGAAGTTTGAATTGAAGGATGTATAATTTAAAAACCACGAAATGCAACTCTTGAGTTATCACTAAAACTCCACACACAAACAAGATGAGATCATAAAAGAGTGAGTGAGAGAGAAAAATATTATAACAAGGCAGATTAAACGATTATCTTTTAATGAATCTGACTATTAGTAACATGATTTCACTTCTTAAATATAGATATGCATTAATTTAATTTTTTTAATTTTAATGTTTTTAATTAATAATAAGTTTACGATTTGTGCAATTTTAATAATTTTAATGAAATTATTATTGTAAAATGAAGGGGCAACAAATAAAAACAAACTTTAGACTTCTGATGTCATTTTATCTATTATTATTATTTTTTTAAAACTCGAAGGAATGATTCACTAATGATGAACAAAAACAATTTTTATTTTCATCCCTACTCCTCTTGTGTTAACAGTATGTAATGGAAGTGTTATTCTTTCACCCTTGACCCCTAGGGTTATCTTGAGGATATGAGATGAAGAATACTCAGTACGGGGGTCCCTTATCAAAAATCTAAGAAACAACAAATGAGAAGGAGCACCAAATCAGTTGTTACATTATTTCACTGGAAAAACTAAACTAGCCTGATCAAGATCACACACAGTCAAGATGCCTAGCAACAGAGGGTACCACCTCTCCTACTCGCCCCCACTTCTTAAACATTTACTCCATAAAAAAACCCCTATCATTTACATCAATATAATCTTCTTATCTCAATGAAGTCAACACTAAAAATACATGTACACATTTAAAGAAAAACAAAATAGATAAAAATAATAATAAGTAAAAAAAATCTATTGATAAAAATTTCTTTATACCTCTAATAGCATAAAATAAATTATTACAAAATCTGACAAAAATAAGATTTGTTAACTTACTTTAAAAAAACATTTAATTAATCAGATTTTTTTAGTTATGTTGTATTTAATTTTATTATTTTCCCATTTAGTTAATTTTTATAGATTTACAAACACTTTCCTTGTGAGTAATCATTTTTAATTCCCTTTTTGATTATTTATTTTTAAGCTATATTTTTTTAAAAAATTGTCTACATTATTCATTAATATAATAATTTATGTTAATTGTGAATAATGGTATAAAATAATACTTCAAGTTCCTTATTTTATTTTACATATTTAATTTCATGTCTTCACATCACTAATTTCTTTAATTATTAATGACTCAGTTGGTATAAATTATTATGAAGTATTTAATTATTTTCAGATAATTCCTTAGTACATGAATCCTAAGATGATCAACTTTTTATTACTTTGTCAGAGATCAGGTTTGATTTAGCTGCACACAACTGGTAGTGTAAAATTTTGTAATGTAAAACTATTCCTATTTGAAGATACTTAAAATATAGCACACCAATTAATTCTAAACATATACATTACCCTATCCTCTTTATTAAAGTGATTAATGTTAAGTTTTATGTTCATTTGAGTGCAATATTAAGCTATTTAACTGGTGGTAAATAGTATCTTTCTTTGTAAAACTTTAACTTAAATGTATACAATATATTTATGTAGGTAGTAGGCTTCCTCTGCCAGGGTATAAGTCTAGATCTACCATAAGGACTGCTTCAGATAGTGAGAGTCCTGATGCTCTAACCAATTGCAGGAATTGATCATGTGATGAGTCTTTAGCAACTTTTTCAAATAATAAACTTATGAGTATTGATTTTGCTGCCAGTGATCACTGTTGTACTCTCACAATGTGTTCGAACTTCCTCAACAAAAATCCTCTAACCCCTCCCCCTTTTTACAACCCTGTTGAAAATTTTAAAAGTGACTGGGGACAGTAAGGTCTTGGATAAAATTAAAAACTGTTTGACTTTTCTAGCTCATACTGTGCATTATGAAAACTCTTAAAAACATTATACAGTATGCGCATTCCAGTAAAAAGACATCATCTAACCATATAGAGTTGAAGGTATTAATAAATTGCACCCTTATTCACTTCAAATTCTCCATAAAGACTTCAGGTTCCATGCAGTTGAAGTAGTGGGACACAGCAAATACCCAATTCAAATAAAATTACCCAGGAATTTCATTTGATCTCAAAGAAGAACTTGGTTAGATAATCTAAAAAGTACACAATTAAGCAATAATTACTATCAAGGGTGTGTAAAACAGACAGTTTTAGAAGAGATCTTGGGTTCTTCCGCAGAAAGTAGATAATAGGTAGTTAGTCTCAGGACAATACCAGGATGAGCAGAATTGTCTCAATTTAAGAAAAATGCAGAAAATTAAATATCAGATGATAAAATAGGAAAGAACTCTACAAGGTAAAAGAAGGAACATATTTAAACTTAAAAGCAACCTAAAGACTGGTCTGCTAAAATAAAACATATATGTTGAAATAAAAAGAATAAAACCTATGTCAGATTAGATTAACATTTTAATTTTAATACCCAAGAGGGAACTCTACCCCTAAACATGGGATTTCTTTTCATTATAAACAAGTGGACAACAATGAGTTTTTCTTCAGTTCAGCTTGGGCCATTTTAATACAGTAGATACCACTGATCCTTCCAGCTTCAGTTTAAGATATTACTTCTTAAAGCTCTTATGTCTCACCTCAATTCAATATAAAATTTAAACTGTATAAGTTTTTTATATTTAGAAATTGCAAACAAAATTAGTTCTTACATACTGTTTTTGCATTAAAACGCATCTAATTCAATAGAATGCGTCACTCATATTGGCCTTCTTATCAGCATAATGATAATTTTGAATTGTTAGATTAGGGTAATCATTAATAAAATTACATAAGAGATATAAATTGACTGCTTTAAAACAAATTTTAACATGTATACCCTAAAACTGGAAGCTTATCTATTTTTGCTCGCTTTTAATTAGCTTCAAATGTTTGTCCAGGACACTTTACTGTCAAGGATAAATCTTGTAACCTAAATTAGACCCACTTAAAGAACACCCAGTAAGCTGAAACTTGCACAGATGATGTATTTCCAATGAAAATACAATTATCAGTTTTTACTTTTACAAAAATCATTTATATTAGTCAATAAATCTATCTGACTAACATCAAGCTAGAATTTTGTATACAAGTTAATCTTATAGTGCCTTTTAAGAATAAGTGGTAGGTAGGCTAAGTTGATGTGCGGGACATAGCTTGCCTATTGCCATTTGAAAAAAACACAACAAAAAAAACCAACAATTAATTGATAGCGGCTATATTCCACCCTTTATGATGGACAATGTGATTTTCATTATCCTGAGTACAAAATTAGTAGACCGAAAATCAAGTAGATGTTAGTTTGTCACTTAATATGTGACCACTTTGATGTAAAGTAATATTTAAATAACTAACCTATTAAGTGAAAAACTAACATCAACTTGATTTTAGGTTTACTAACTAATTTGGTACTCAGGATAATGAAAATCACATTGTTCACCATAAAAGGCAGGATATGGCAGAGCTATGTCCCACATACAAGACAACCACATATTCTAAAATTGCACTAAAAGATTAACTTGTACACAAAATTCTAAAGCTTGATGTTAGTCAGGCACTTTTTTGCAACCTATCTCCTGGATTATGAGACAAATTGTGATTTTCTATATACAGGGTGTCCCAGCTAATATGGAACAGCAAAATATCTCCAGAACCTTAATAGATAGAAAGATGAGGTTTTCAGGGTTCGATAATGGCTATAAAGGCGCTTCCAAAACATATGCTGAACATTTTCTGTGTTCAGCAGAAGTGTGTGCAATTTACATAATTAAAAAAAAGTGAATAGGAAGCAAAATTTTTAAGACTAGATTGATTCTATAGCTAAAAATAAGAACTTTTACTCTAGGAAATTTTTAGCTTCAAGCATTAGTTTTGGTGTCTGGCAAAAAGCCCAGACACCAAAAGGAAATTTTAAGCTTCAAGCATTAGTTTTGGTGTCTGGCAAAAAGCCCAGAACATGCTAAAATTGAATCTTTAAGTCCATTTCACAGCTAAACTAATGGATTTAGGAAAATAATTCAAGAGGCAAAAAGTTCTTATTTTTAGCCATAGAATCTAAATCCAGTCTTAAAAATTTGGCTTCCTATTTGCTTTTTTTTATAATTATGTATTTAATTGCTCACACTTCTGCTGAACACAGAAAATGTTCAGCATATGATTTGGGAGCGCCTTTATAGCCATTATCGAACCCTGAAAACCGCATCTTTCTATCTATCATGGTTCTGGCGATATTTCGCTGTTCCACATTAGCTGGGACACCCTGTATGTGCAAACAATTTTCATGGGCTGAAATTGCCATAAAATAAAAAAATGTAGTGAAACATGGTAATATTATCAGGGTCGGTGGCTGCGTTAAGCCCCCAAATTTGGATCTAAAATAATTATTGGTTTCATCTTGGGGTATAATTTTTCTGAACATTAATACCAAATTTCATTGAAAACGGCCCAGTAGTTTAGGTTCCCTGACCCTGTTTATGTTTTGTTTAGTATTTGTGAATCATCACTTATTAAATCTATATTTAACCCATTAAATGCGTAATCCAATTCATGAATCTACCTTAGTGACTAAATAAAATCTACACAATTTTAAAAGTTAATAAAAAATAAATACAAAAATATAAAAAATGTTTGGATCCACTGAGGATACAAACGTGAGCAGGCCTGACGGAGCCTTGCAATTCGTTCTACTCGAGGCACGGAGAATAGAGCTACTGAGGGCTGAAAGGGAAGACTTGGATCCACTGTGATTCATCCGTCACCAGCCTTAGCCCGGCATAAATCCACAGCATTCATCCGTGCTGAATGGGTTAAGTGTTGAGTTGGCAATGCTTCATTTATTATTTTTTATTTATGACATGATAGATGTCACTTGTATTTATATAAAATGTTACCTTCGATAAAGATCTTTGTTTTCAAAAGTTTTCTTTTCTTTAAGATTCAAAGAATTCTTAAAATATCCAGTGTCCAATGGTATTGTTGATCCTTTTGCCTCTTCCAAACCGAATTTCACGAGTAATTTTTTTTGAAAATTATTTTCTTAAAAATGGTGAAATTAAAGAAATTACTGTCAAGAATGTTCTTCATGTTCCCGAACTGGAAACAAGCTTATTATCTGTGCCGAAGCTGACACAGCTTGGATTCAATGTAAAATTTTGTGGTGATGAATGTGAAATTTCATATAATGATAACATATATGCTATTGGAAAATTGAAGAAAAAATTGTATAATCTTTGTTTAGC
>KZ651041.1:332158-350443 GCA_001010745.2 Gerris buenoi
GTCTGTAGCTTTTAAGTATTTTAATTATTAGCCTTTGTGTAGTGTGTTGTTTTTTTTTTGGTTTTTTTTTTTTTTTTTTTTTTTTTTTCTTGGCTCTGAGCATATCACCTCTGGCAGTCTTGCCACCTCTAGGATGCCATAGATTTGCCTAGCAGTCTTGTGCGCTGGACTTTTCTAGATACAGTCCCTCTCCTGATATTACAATTCCATTCTTTGAGCCATCTGTATTATCCAGTACAGTTTCCATGTCAAATTTCAAATCTTCTTGTTTCCATCTGGCTTATGATGATATTTCCACCTTATAATTCCTCTTCAATTTCCAGGTGTACGGTAGGGGACCCATTCCCTGGCCATTGACTTGGAGTCTGACAAATGACAAAATGGCCTCTCCTTAGATCCATATCTTAAGTGGAGGGATGCTTACCAGAGCCCCTAATAAGGCTGCTGTAGGTGTTGCCCTCATTGCACCTATTATGCTTCAGCAGGACAACCTCTGAATTTTGATAAGATCCTTAGCCGAACTAGCTCCTCTTATCCTTGACCACCAAATCAAGACTCCATGGATCCTAGGTCCTGATTGCCTCTATATACACAGCCATTTGAGGACTTTGGGATATAACCCCATATATTCCTCACTGCTTGTCTCAGTGGCCAAAACATCATTGTGGCCTTTCCTATTACCTTTTCTTGTAGTTTCCAAACCAGTTTTGGGTCAAAGGCAATGTCTTGGTATTTAAGCTCTTTAGCGAAACTGAGCTCTTGGCCAAATATTGTTTCTGCTGTTTATGTCGACTTCCCTTTCAGGTATGCCTACTGATTGGCGTGCAACAGTTTTCTAGGTAGAATCGCCTCCATTAGATATTTATCTACTATCCTTAAGTCTTTGGCATAAATAAAGGACGTGAGACTAATAGGTTAGAAGGATTTGCCATGTGTATAGTCAGTCTTCCCTGGTTTAGGGATGAAGACTAAACTAGCTGCCTCCCATATTCCTGGCACCACGCACGTCCAAGGCTACTCTACATCTAAATAGTACCTCTGTTCCGGATACCAGGTGGTCCATTCCCTTTTAAGGTGTAGTATAAGTAAAATAGATGTTACATCATATTGCTGAGATTTATCCTAACACTGGAATTAACTGCTTGGTATTAGGACAAATAAATCTCCCCCAAAAAAATGTATAGGCTGATATATCATCTTTAATTGAAAGTGAATGCAATAATAATTACCTAGAATTTTCCTCACTGATAGGAATAAAATCAGACATTTCCCGAACATGTTGCCTTTGTTTCCTCACTGCATGAATAGTAGCAGCATCTGGAATTCGTCCTCCTAAAACAAAAAAACATCAACAAAAGTAAGATAAAAGGCATAAAGAAACAGGATTTTGTACTTCTAGATATAAGGGTTTAATTAGGAGTTCCTGATGGCTCATTGGTAGCAAATATGCTTTTCACCAAGGAGAACTCCGACAAGGGTCCACGCTTGGAGTTCACTCAAAAGTGCCATATAAATGGGTAGCTGCTTAAGCAATTGGTGTCAATCCTGTATCAAATGTTAATAATAAAGTTTATACAACTGATGGGGCAACACACTAAACTTATGTCATTCATTACATGGATAGTTGTACACACCCTTTGGCAGGTCTAAGCTCTCTTGGACTATATCACACAACGGATTATTTATTATTAAGGGTTTAACTATACATTCTTTTAAAGAAGATCTTTCCACAGCCAGTGATTGATTTGGCAGGTAAGATTTAATTATTTTGTATATTAATAAAGAGTAATATTTTAAATATAAAAATCCAATAAATAGATAGTAAATCTATATAAATTCTTTTACCAGGCTTTGTACGTTAACAAGAAATCTAATGAATATTATAACACATACATTAACCAAAACCAAAAATACATGACATTTTTACTTACTCTGCAGAAGCATTTTGACATCACTGGAAGCTTTAGAGAACTTATGTCGGCCAGAAGATTCCTCTTCGTCTGAGCTTATTCCATCAACTGCAGCTGCTACAGCTTCTCTTCCATTCAGGACTAGAGCAGGCTACAACAATCAATGGATACATTATTAAATATAGTGAAAGAAACAACAGAATTTTGGCCAAGAGTAAGCAAAATTTATGAGTATTTTCTTTACCTTATGGGATTGTAATATTAAACAAATAAAAATGGAAAATATTCAGTACAAGGCTGAGGGACATAACCTGCAGTTAATAATTATTTAATATGCAATAGAACTCTAGAAATCCAAACAACTATTAGGACAAAAAATAAATAAAAGTAAGCAGAAGATAAAAGAATTTACGGCTAAATAGAAATTTGCCAGGTCTGTATCAATCTATTTTATGTATTACCAGCAATACACTCCCTCTAAAACTGTTGTCCTTCATTTCTATGAAACTGAAAAAGATTTGTCAATGTTCTAATTCATAATTATTCTTGATCTCTTTTTTTTTCAACAGAAATACTGGGTATTCCTTGTGTCAGAACGTAGGAAATTAACTATACCAGAAACAATGTTATACATTTTTATAGACAATAAAAGCAGACACCCCGATAATCCCATCACTTCAGAAATCCAAACAGACCCCGGTCCCAATTAGTTCAGATTTATAAGTAATTAGTTCAGATTCTACTGTACTTATTAGCGAGTACATACCAAGGTATTTTTCACAGTTATTACGATGTCATCATCGGTAGTAATTGTACTTTTCTTTTCAGATCCGTTGGATGCTGTAGTTTCTTTCCCCTCCTTATTTGGTTCTTTCTTCTTCTTCCGTTCTTTATCCAATAGTTTTCGCATTTTCTTACTTTGTGATGACTTCTTAACTTGAAATATTTCACCATCATCTCCTAAAACAACCAAATAATGTTAAATAAATAAAAATGAAGGTTAATCTCAACATATTGATGGCTATTCTTTCATGCTGAATATATCCACCAGCATAGTATGTATCCATAATAGTAGTAGTATGTATAGCATAATATATATCCATCAGCATCCAATAGTATGTAACACTTTGAGATACAAACACAAAGAAGATACGTCTGTTAGGCAAATTAAGCACTCCTTAGACCAGGGGTTCTCANTTTTCTCTATTTTAAACGTTAAGGTCCGCTTTAATAGTTTTAGCAATCTTTATTAATTCATAGCGGTGTCGCGGTTGGTTTTACTGAAAAATATTATTTTGAAAAAAGTGTTCGTCTCATCGAATAGGTGACGATAGAATTTTTTCCCGTCCTGAAATTCCAATTTTAAATTTCAAGCTCATGTTTAAACAAGCGCGAACTCTTGGACGGATTACACTGTCCAACAAACTTAGCCTGAGTATTAGTATAACGAACATGTATACCAAATTTCAAACTAAATCGGTCAACTTTTACTCAAGTTATCGTCGGACATGTAAATGTTACGGACAGACAAACAGACAGACATCCAAGATGCATATTTCGTTGAATGTAAGAAGCTCGCTTACGCTCACTTCAATTAAAAACAAATGCATTTTCATTAAAATTTGACTGATTTATTATTTTTTTAAAAGTTAGTACTTTATAGGACATCCTAAAGTAATGAAATTCAGAAGAAAAAATTTTTTATTTTAATGCTATTTTCAAATAAAAAAATAATTATTGGTAAGAAAAATTAAATAATGCTNATGATATTACTCAATCAAAACTAATTTCGCTGTACCAGTATACAATTCAAGCATTGCAAAAGAGGACGTTTACGACATAATTTAAAGAAGATTCTGATTGATTTTTAAGATGTAACTGTATTTTTTATTTTATTTTATTATTAATTCTTGTATTTTTATTTTTGTAACAACAACTCCTTGCAGAAAAATATGTATTTTTTAGCAAATAAAGAATTTAATTAAGATAGGTGGAAGAGGGTAGTGTGGGATAGTAGAGTGGGGGTACTTGGTACAAAGCTCACCTTCCTAGATAAACCTATACATTACAAGACCATAAAAATCTTAACCACCTGCCGTAGCTTTTAAAAAAATATTANGAACATTTTTGGTTTCATGTCTGTCATTAATTTTTGCAAACCAAAATATCTTTAAAAACCATGGGCGTCGTCAGCTGTACATTATTAGGGGGGACACATTTTGGAGGGGGTTCGGGGGTCCTCCTCCGGAAAATTTTGAAAATATGACCTCTCAAAACAGCGTTTTTATGCATCTCTTATGTGAAATTTGATTTTAACCTTTGTCATAAAATAAAGTAAACCTACGGTGTAGTTCGTAGACAAAACTATGAACACAAGTACTCGTATTTTTTAAATTAAAAAAAAAAACTGAAATAGTAACCTAACAATAGTAAATGTAATACTAGTATAATAAAAGTTGTGTTCCTAATCATTGTCGATTAAATAGATCAGTAAACACCCATTATGCAATATTACTTAAAATCTATAATAATAATATGTCATTTAATCAATAGTTATGAAAAACAATAAAAACATTTTTTCTTTGGCTAGACGCACACTGGAGACAAAACAGTCAGCAGAATGTCTGTGGGCTGTCTGCAGACTGTTTTGTCTCCAGTGTGCGCCTAGCTTTAAGTGGCCATGATAAATGTCCGCTGGTTCTTTGGGCACTGCTAGTCTTATAATAGCAAAGTCTAATAATAGCAAGTGCTGGAGGATTTCATGTGTTAGGCAGGACCTAATTTTGATCTTAATGAAATTTATTCAACTAAAAGTTGATTCACTTGTGTAGGTTCGAGCAAATATGATCAGGATTAGTTCTAGAATAATTTATTTATTGTCATTTCTTAGCCACTTAATTTATTTTCTAGCGACGTAAGATAATGGGGGAAAATATCGCGAGTTTTAAGAACGGTCAAGGGCCACAAAATATTGTACTGAGGGCCGCGTAGTGAGTACCCCTGCCTTAGACGATCAATATTATTTACAATATGTTGTCAATATTAAATAAATATTGTTTGCTCAAGGAGCTGTGGAAGAACCTTTAGTGAGAGGAAAGGTGTTTTTCAATAGTACTGTGCAATAATATTGATCTTCTAAGGGCTACTTAATTTTTACCTTAATAAAACAGTTTAAGAAAACTTTAAAAAGAAATAAACAAGTATTATTATACAACAAATGACAGATGTAAAACATAGTCCTGATTATTTTCTATGAAGGTTTTAGAAATGAAACTATTTAGGCATTTCATTTAATCGCTTGGCCTACATGATAATAAGAAACCGGCACTAATTCCATCAGGTTTATAGGAATAGAACACAGGGTGAATGCTATAACTAAATAATAATAATAATATACGGTGTGTGTGTGCTAAGCAAAAACACAGAAAAAGGGGTGATTCTTCATAAAATGTTAAGCAAAAATTATCCTATTAACCCATGGTTAATAGGACAATTCATTTATTAGATATTAATTTTTTCGATTATTTGTGTGGCTGCTGAGCGATCAAAAATAAATAAAATGAGTCTAGATGTTATGTTTTTTGGTTTTTTATACCTAGTATAAAAAAAATAAATAAAATGTATGACAAATAACAAATATCACACTGATAAAAACCCTGTAAACTGCTTATTATTATATTTTATAGTTGTTGAGTAAGTAAACAATGTGTGCTTAGCATAAACACCCTACAGGTGGCAAGTGAGCTCAAGTGATCTTGAGCTGTTTTCTTTAATTAATAAATAAAAACTGCCTAAGATCTTACTAAGTGTATTAAATAAAATAATAAACATCATGCTTGAGACTATGTTAGATCAACTGCTGCAGATAACCATCTTCCTTCCAGTTACTTATTTTACTTAGAGTTTTGTTTTTAATTCCTGGATGTAAAGATACTAAATTGAAGCAAAGTTATTTTAGTATAAAGAGCATCAATGTTTCTTAAAGTAAAAAAGGGGAGGGGTGGCTTAAAACTGATAGGTATTACAATACATCTCAAATATACATAAATATTTATTATACTTGCCCTGGTAAATCAACATTAATCCACTTACATAGAAAAATACATAAGTATATTAGCTATTTATTTGAATCAGAATTAAAGAGTAAATTTCTTTACTAGCAATTAATACAGAAAGATAGTTAAAGTATTATCTTTGAGAACTAAATTGTGAAAGGAGCAAAACTGAAATTTTGATGCATAATTGTATTGAAGAACTGGCTGAACTAAAAGAGATGGATGGCTGAGAATCGCTTGGGGCACAATTTTGCTGGATTTTAACACTCGAGAGATTATATCCCTTTGTCAAACAGTAAATCTGTATGATTAATACATTTGAGAAATTAAATATATGTATATGATTTCGATTAGTAAATAGGATAGTTGGGCTGTCGGATTGTACATGCCCCAGAAATTTTTTCGAGTTTTACCTCTATCTGGTTTATATACAGGAGGGTTGTTTTTCTTTAGAAAATTAGCAGAGCGGCTATTGAAAATTCAAGGGTACACAAAATAAAGGTTTTTAATTTAATATACGGGATTTTATCACCTAACCTCAAAGTGGGGCATGTACAATCCGACTTTACCGGAGAGTTGATATCCCCTTGTCAAAAGATACGTTGGAGGGAGGCCCCACCCACTTTGTTATAAACCGCCTCATATTCTTCAGTTTCACCGAAGAATCTCCACCCACAATAAAAACTAAAATGAAACGACACCAAGAGCAGCTCCTACAAACCAAGTTTTATCAAAAGGTCCATTGAATTTTAAGACCAAAAGACCCACGCTTTTATTTTTATAAATGGAGATAATATCCTGTAAATTAGTCTAGAATAGCCAAAACTAAAGCTTAAAGAGTGGTCTATTTTCAGGAGATCAACCTAATAAGTTAAAAAGAGGAATGATAATATCAAAGCAAGTAGGGTAAAGGCAAATACAACTTCAGTAACTTAAATATTCGCTATTTAAATACGTAGCAATCTTACATTGAATTTGGAATTCAATCTATATTAGAGACAAGCCCATCGCCTTTTCCCTACACAATACTTCAATAGCATAATTTCAGATTGGAAGTGAGCTTATGTTGAATAGCGTTAACCATCCAGTAACTAAATAAAACAAAAAACAACCTTCATTCAGATCCAAATCAAAACTTAATACAGGTTGTGAGGTAGGAGGCTTTTTGGTTGGCTTCTTATCTTTCTTGCTTCCACTTTTAACAGCGTTAACAATTTCAACAGTTTTATCGTCTTCTGTGTCGTCGGCATCACCAGACTCCCGTAGTCTGATGTTCTTTTTGGGCTTCTTAAACAACGACATGGTTACGAACACAACTGTTTAAATAGAACTACAAAACTTGAAAGAAGAAAACGTCATAATAAATAATTTACAATAGAATTGCAGTTAAACTGTATTTATCGAACGTGAATGTAACATCTTAAATCTCATAACATTGAACATTGGTCTAGATCCGGAAAATAATACCACAATTCCCTAAAACTGCGTAAAAAAATTTGGTTAAACTGAACGAAAAAATCCCTATAAAATAAATGTGCAAGCCTGCTTTTAAGAAGTTTCTTGACGTGTTTTTGTAAATTGATCACCCCTAGTCGGAAGCGTCAAAGTCCAAGTGGAGTACATCAAAAATACGAGCGTTTTGTTGGTCGACCTTGAACAGAATCGAGGACCAGCTGATCCCTGACGTAAATCGGCATCTTCTGTCATTGACCATTCGCCACCCTTTGTTCGTTGTAGTTGGTTGCTTTTATTTTAAGTTTCTTTTAAGGCCGAAGTATGTCTTTGTGATATAATCATTATTTATCAACTCTTTGCAGCTTTGGAATGGGATCCTTTAGCTTTTTGTCACAAATCTCTGTTCATATTTAAATTTTTGCACCGACTCTTCATTTTGGGCAAGTGCATATTTATTCCTGTTTTTTGGTTATTTTTTTTTGTAAATAAAGTTACTTATTACATCTACAATGTTTATTTTAATACGTTTATTCTGTTGCACAATTGAACCAATGAAGTTAAATGTCTTAAATTTATTTTCATTTGATATTCTGTAAACTTATGTACGCTTTTACTTTACTCTCCAGCTGAAATTATTTTATTATATTTTTGTCATCAATACGAAGATTGTCATTGATAATTATTTTAATAAGATTACCAATATCTTCTGTTGACATAACCGGGATTATTCCTTGTTAAAGCTTTTTTTGGCAATCGTTAATCATGGGATCTAAAGCCATGTTATAAATAACTTAAGTGATAAATAACATAGTGTTTTCCTACCTTTAAATAGAGATACTTTATACTATATTTGTTATTATTCTGGATTAATAAAGTTAGCTGCACATATAGTTACATTAATAAACAGGTTTTTTCAAATCTCTTGTATGAGTATAATGTGGCTTATTATTTGTTTTAAATAAATGTATGCTCTTCTATTGTTCGTTTTGATTATATCTATTGTTTATTTACTATCGATAGTAGATTAGCCGATTAGCAGTTATTTTTGACTAGTGTTTTTCTACACGATTTATCTCAAGATAAAAGTTATCTTTGAACATTTGTATATCACAGATATTTTTATAGAGCTAGACATCTGGCTTGATTGATTTTGGTCAATATTTTAGGCTAATGGCGGTTGTATTTTTGACCCATTTTTGGAATTTAATTAATTGAGTGAATGTGATTGTAGTGAAAAAAAAACAAACAAAAAAAACTTTGTTTCAGTCAAAGATCCTTTAAAGAAGAATAATCTAATATTTTTCCTTTATTAAGTATGATAGTCAGAATAATGCTATTACTATGCACCAATATAAACAATTGCTCTGTCTATAAACTGTCTTAGGATTTGAAAATCCTGAGCTCTCATTGGCTCCAAATCCCATTTTTTTACTCTCCCTTGGCCGTCAAAACTAAACTCATATGGTACAAACGGTAGGCATTTATGAGTTGTGAGTCAACTAGAATGTGGTGCAAAGTGACTAGCTTATCTTAATGAATACAAAGAAACTCTCTCTCCACATTAAATTATACATCTTTATTTATCAAGGCAGCTTTTGTCTTTTATATAGCCATCATGAACAAACACTAAGGGTTAAAACTTATTAACATATAAATAAACCAAAATATCAAGAAAACGAATTAAAGATTACAACAAAATCTACAAAAATAAGAAATAAAATAAATAATAAGCTAGGGAAGAGTTTAATAGGTAATAAATAAGGTGATAATTAATATAAATAGAGTTAAATAAATTAAAAATTAATTCACAAGGAATAAAACAAAGGAAGATTTAAATATATCCATTAATTAATAAATAAGCTAAAGTTAGAGTAAAAAAATAATAATTTAAATAGTCTACCAATTGTAGAAGAACTAAAGCTACATTATAAAATAATATGGAGTGAGTGAGTCATATAATGTCGGAGACTAACTTAAGATTGATCCTAGTAGAAGCTCTTACTAGGGTTCTTAACAAAGAGGTAGCTTCTCCTGCTTGGCATTGACTTCTAATATTCTTATTCTGTATTTTTCTAATGAAGTTCTCCAATGAGTCGAGCCTGCATTTTTTTTTTGGCAAAATAGAGGAACCCAATTTTATTCTGAGCTTACATGTGTTTAAGCTCAAAGAGATGCTGGTTAAATCTACTACTAGGAAGTGTTCTTTTGATCATGTTTTTAAATTGCAGCCAGTTTGCCTGATACAGTCGGAAAATTAAAGTGGAGTATGGAAGCTACTTTGATAAATATGCAAGTATTATTTTATGTTGAACTAGCTCTGAACAAACATGGAAAGAAAAAGTACCGATCATTTATAATTTAAAAAGTAAATAAACAAAATAATGGAAACAAAATATGTTGGTGGTGATATGCTCACCATGAGCCATAAGCTCAACATTTGTGTAAATTATGACTTAACGCAAGTTAAGTTATAATCTGAATCGTGAAGGGTCATCTTTGTTGAATTTTATTAATAATAAACAAATTAACATTGCCCTTTAAAAGGTGTTCTGTTGTGTATAATTAGGTGTAGATCGCCTTAATATATAATGTACTTGTGGCTCAGTGGTCAGAGGTGTGTATTTGCTAGGTGTAGGTATTTTTATCTGTCTGTTTTTTGCCTTCTTCTGTTATGATTTGACTCCCCGGGCATATTTTATCATTTATTTTAAAATTCTTAATTGTTCTAAAGAATGTTGTTGATCGATCAAGACTTTTGTTTGTTTCATTCAATTATCTTTGAATAGTGGGTTTTATCGCCTTACATTGCCCGAAGCATCAAGCGGGCACAATTATACACTGTGTTAGATGTTTGGAAATAACAGTATAATGTTTGAGTAGGACATAGTTTGTATAAATTATTTATACTTTGAACCCAAATTTGGTATTGATAGAAATAAGAAGTCATTCAGCCTCATACCAGCCCATCCTTGAATTGAATTGAATGGGTTCAATTAGGTCAGGATAACAAGGCTATGGGTATAGTATCAGTGGAGTGCTACACCACATATTGTAGTACTATTTTAGCATTTCACTTAATTATTCATTTCTTCTATCTGAATTCCTAATATCTGGGAAATTTTACTATTATATGACTGTTAATACTAAAATTCTTTCCTTGGTGTCTTCACCTTCTTTAAATAATACCTTAAAGGCACTTTTCATGTTACACACATACCTTATTTTTATTTAAGACAGTCTAGATGTGTTTTTATACATGTATACATACTTATTGGTAAGTTATAAGTAACTTATGCAAGTAATAAGTACAAATATAATAATACTCTTTTCAAAAGTTTCAATTTTTTTAATTGCTACACAGCTGACTATAGTTGGACCTAAGATCATATTTTGGACCAAATTTTGCTTCCAAGCTTATCGAAGGTAACAGGGAGCCGATTCTGTAACTTTGAAACTTTCCTTTTCATGTTGCTATTTATCAAATTTTTGTTATGAACATGCGCTCGCAACCTGTCAACGTGAATCTATAACTTTGTCTGTTGTTATATAAGGGGAAATTGATATATAAGGTTTGATATACATATATCCACTCTTCCACTTGTCCACCACTTGTTGATATAATTCGTCAGGTTATGTTGTTTTATATCAAATGCTAAAAACCAAAACAAAGTGACACAATTATTGATGTTTTCATTCTCTTTTCTTGTTTTCTGACAGAAATTACTATAAAATAGCCAATAAAAAGTACACTGTCAATCCGTAGTTCGGTATACGGCCATATACAGCACTGGTATCACTTTACAGATTCACTACATTATATAACATCACTTTGATATGTAGCGATGTTTGATAAATAATGTCAAAGTGGATATATATTAAATAAAGTTACTGAATCGGCCCCCAGAAGCTATGTGAGGGTTCTGATGAACTAATTTTTTATGTCTCCAATTTCCAAAATTCAAAGATAGAAATCCATTTTAGACATCAGAGATTATTTTTGGTTCCATGTCTGTCATTCAATTTTTGCAAACCAACATACCATCATGATAATTGGATAGTGGGTCATAATTAGCCCATTGTTGATCCCACATAACTTTCAACTTCTATTTGTTTCTTTTCCATGTGCGCACAAACATACATTTATTTACCCCTGTATCTTCAAAAGTACTCATATGATGTTTATGAAATTCAGATGGTTTGATGAAAATAGCCCAAGATTAATTTCAATTACTGGCACACATTAAATATTGCGAAATTGCTACTTTTATTCGTGTAAATAATCCAAACAATTTTGACAGATTTAATAAAGAGGAGGAAACAATTAAATAAAAAAGACAATAATGGGGTATAGAAGTGTAACATTAATAAAGTACGAGATAGGATGTGAGGAAACTATGTGCCAAACTAATTGGTAGAATATTTTTTATATCAGTACTCTCCTGATTTGTTTATTTAAAAACTCATCGATTAGAAAAAAACTTTCTATTTTGTCTTTAATTAATATATTTTATCTTTAATCTTAACCCAATTCAATAATTTAACACCATGCTAACTTTCATATTATTTTGCTGCTTTTTTATGGGTCGACAATGCTTATACTTGCCTTTTACAACTGCGTCTAGAAATAGTCTAATGTAACAAAACTCGGTAGTTAAATTGTTTCCCAGTCAATTCTCAGACTCTTGACAACTATGTGGATATTTCTGAGGGCTGCCATCGAAATGTCAGGGAAACAAATAAAACTGTCAAAATAGCCTTACCGAGAATTAGCAGCCATTTCTGTACAGCTGATTCGCACTAGCACAAAATGTGTCTGAACTTGCTTGATTAGTGGGCACAGATGATATTCATACATTTAAGAAATAATCAACACTTTTTTGGATTATTGGGACCATACCATGTGTAAATTTGTCTACTGTATGTGTAGGACAGTAAAAAATGAGTGTGTGATTGTTGAAAATGGAAATGTATATCTATTTATTTTGTTTGTTACAGATAAATAAAGAATGGATGATATGGACAGCGAGGGTATGATAATCAACGAGGTGGATGGTTTGCCATCTGTGCACCCAGCTCTACTAGAGTCTGAGAAACCACCCCAGACAACTGAAGCTGCCACATCTTTAGACGACTTAGTCAATGATGAGGACCTTCCCACTTCACTCATAGTCACAAATTTATTACCTGCTGTTTTCACCAGTGAAAATCTTAAGGTAAACTTTGATTTAATATCAGATCACTAACGGGTTCTATGGTTTAAGAGGAATATAGTAATGTATTTGATTATAATCATTCATAGAAGGCAGGCAGGCAGTTTTAATAAAAACATTAGAATAAAAATAGTTCTCGATTATTAGGCCACGGTAAAATGTTAAAATAAAAGTTTTTAGTGATTTTCCCCCCAAAAAATAAAATGTTTTAATTCTGATTAATTTAAAATAAAATGAGTTGAACTTTAAAATGGCAAAGATTTTATAATTTGACGTAAATCAGATTGTTAAAAGAAACCTGAACTAGATCCAAGGAATCAGATTTTTTTTTTTTTTTATTTTTTTTTTTTTTTTCATATTTGTATTAAATTTATATTGTTTTGCATTATTACCTAATATTGCTGCTAGGGTATTGCTTTTAATATTCTGGTTTAATGAGTACATTATTGTATTTTTAGTTTTAATTGATTATTAAAAAAAAGTACTGCTTTGGCTATTAGAAATACCTACTTAAAATGTATTTGGTCTTTGATTATTTGTTTAAAGTTTAATTTATAGTGTTAAACTGTACATAATTTTTTCTACTGTTCATATATATATTTAGATTACTCGGTAGAGAAAGAAGGTATTCTTTTGTTGTAATAAAAATTCTTATCTACTGTAATAAAAATGTCAAGTGTGATTACTCAATCTGTTTGTAGCAATTGTAACTGCCTAGTTCTCTTACCTTCTTATTTTTGCGATAATTGTGCTAATTAGAAAAAGTGTTCTTTGTTACTAAATGGGTCATGAGCTGTATCATTTATAGCTTATGTCATATGTATGAAGTTTTTTAAAGTGGTTATCTGGCCTGTTTTAAAAGATGACCTGTGTTGAACTTCATGACTCTAAGGCAGCTCTGCTAAAGCCATTCGAAATATGTAATAAAAAAACAAAAAAAAAACTTTTGAGTATTTATTAATAATTGTTTATATTGATATTTTATTTTTCACTAAGAGCTTATAATATCTAGGTATTTTATATTTTATTAATTGCAGAAAGACCTGGAAGAGATGTTCATGCAGTTTGGTGAGACAGTTTCCTTCCAATATTTCCGTAGTTTTAAGAGAATGAGGGTTAATTTTAGTCATCCTGCTTCAGCGGCCAAAGCAAGAATTCAGCTTCACCAGACCAGGTTTGGAGAAAACACCATCAACTGCTATTTTGCTCAGGTTAGTCTTTCTTTTAATTTCCTTTGTAAATTTCTATTTTAACTGCCCCAACAAGTTCTGTTTCCACAAGCCTATTTATTAAGATTTATTGCCACAGTTAGTAAACTATCTGGTCAGTTAGGTAGTAGACACCACAATTTAATGTGGGACAACGTTATTGACCAATTTATTGTACGCTGTTTGGTCCATGCCACTGCACCATAATAAAATGATCATAAATGCCCACAGTAAAAAATTTAAAAATTGTGATAGAACCATTTCTTAAGCTCTTAGGATAGCATAGGAGACCCCTAAAAAAAGTTATAATATATCCCTCATTCAAGCCAGAATCCACATATGGTGTGTATCCCTTAAAAAATAGGTTGAAATTTTTAGTTTTTTTTTTTTTCACAAATTGCCTAATAACCTTATACAATTTTGAAATGCAAAACGCTGACATATCTGTTGATAGTTCTAATCCCTGAGAGGTGAGCTGTATTTCAAACTAATGATCACATCGAGTAGATTTTTAAAATAGGCTTGTCCAGTTAAAAATGTACGTATTAAAATTTAAATGTTAATGAAATGGTAATTAAAGTCACGTAAAACACAAAAATGTGAGGGGTGTAGTAGAGATTTCCCACAGTGTCTCTGAGGAAATCAGAATGGGGTTGCTATATTGCCAAATCTGTTATTGCTTACTTGTAAGTAATAAAATATAAAAAATAAAATACATCAGAGCGTCAAAACTAGACACTTTCCATTGGCCTGTTTCCTGTTTCCTTTTGTTTACTTCCCCAATTTACTCAGGGATACTGTGGGAAAAATGTACTAAAATTATTATTATAATTATACTCAGAATGTATAAATTTGACTTACAAACGATCTAAATTTGTATGTTGAGATTTGACAATACCTTCAATACATTAATATCAATGTTTATACAACAATACAATGCTTAATAATATTTATTATTTATGTAAGAGTACAAATAATTGTTATGATATAATTATCTAAATATCTCCTGTATTTGTTTAGCCTGTAACACCAATAGACAGTGCTGATCAGTACCTGCAACCCCCTGCCCCTGTAAAACAGTTTCTCATATCTCCGCCAGCATCACCCCCTGTCGGCTGGCAGCCTTCCGAGGAATCTGAGCCTATTATTAACTACGATCTCCTTGCTGCCATTGCTAATCTTACTCCAGGTTTGTGTAGTTTACACTTCTTAATCTGATATGAAATGTTTATGATTTAACTTTTACTAAGATTAAATAAAATTATAAATATAAGTGGCTATAAATTGAGAGAAATGATTAATGGCAAGTGGAGCTAAAACGAGTGAAGAGGTAGTTTGCCAGCTTCTAGCATCAATGCCAAGTTTCTATCAAGTTATAACAACTGCATTAGATATTGCCTTGGCTGAAAAGTTAACTATCTCTTTAGATTTTGTTAAAAAAAGCTTTTGCTCAAGAAAGCGAGGCTCAAAAGAGGTTCGTTGGTTAATTACAGTAATGATGTTGCTTTTTATAATAAATTTAGTAATTTTGGAGAAAATAACGTGGCATTCATTTTTTCCCATTTAAGTGTCATGTTTGAGGTCAAAAAGGGCATTAAATGTATAATTTTGTACAAACATTTATGTTATTACTTGCCAAGTTAGAGTTACTGTCATTCTGCAAACTTTGCGACAGATGATTTAATACATTGGTGAATGGGGCATTGATGTCATTTTTCTACTAATAGTATCTGTGAAATATGCATTAAAACCACACTCGTGCATCATTTAGGCCTGTAGAAGACGAGGTTAATTTTAAACAATGCTAGAGGTAATAGGGACCTATTACTTCCTCTAATGATGGAATGAGATACTATGTTACTTTTTCTGATCATTATTCTTTCTTTACTTACCTGTATTTGTTAAAAAAGTAAAAATGAGGTGTTAGATAAATTTAGAGAGTATGAGGCTCTTGTGACTTCAATGTTCTCTACTAAAATTTCAATATTAAGAATTGAAAATGGATATCAATATAGTTTCAAGGTGTTCCAAGACTTTTGCATAAATAAACTAGTTCAGTTACAATATACTATTCTAATATAAAGGAAATCGGAACAAAATGTGGTCTCAGAATGTTTAAATCAGGTTTTTTTTTTTTTTTTTTTTTTTTTTTTTGGAAGATTTTGGATTCTGGTCTCAAAAGGAATTGTGGGCTGGTGAATGTGTTAGCCGGGAATTTTTGTGTTTATCTGTAATTGTTATTTGTACTATTAAACTTTATTCTTTGTCTTGTTCAGCGTGTTGTTTGACTTTCCCAATATTACTCACATAGTAGTCCTTGTTTCAATTAACAGTATCGTTTATTTCATATTTATTAATTTTTAGGAGGTGCTCATGAGATACATACCGGATCTGACAACCAGCCTGGCATCATTGTACATGTGTGTGAAGAGGCTGCATCCCTTAATAAATTTTCAAAGCAGATACCCCATACTCGCTACCCCCAGCCCTAGGGCATGTCGCTGCTTACTCGCTACCTTCCCCTCACATAACCTTCTCATTGCTATCTTATACCCTTTACCATATTGAACCTTTCCTTAGGGTTTCTCTCTCGTGCTCAAGCATTCAGGTAGATTAATCATGGACTTGTATAGTTTGTTTTAGTCTGTTTCTTTTTTTCTTATTTTAAGTTATTACATTATTGTCGTTAAAAAATCTCACTGGAAGATTTTCTACAAACTTTTAAAATTGATTTACTTCTGACAGAGAAGGCTTCCAATAATATTTCTTTTTTAAACTGTATAAAACTTGAACTGAACCTGTGAGAAAATAATAAATATGGATTTAGACGTGATAATTTATATTTATAATTACAGTTTCATCTTCATATTTTAGTTGTGATTTTATATAACAATATTTATAAATTTGTTTAGTCAACTTATAAGCTTCTTAGGGTTTACTACTGTTACTTGAATTTAGTCTTAATTTAGTCTGAAGTACTGTTTCCCTATTGAATTAATCTTGATAGCTTAATCTACGGATAAGTAGATTTCAATTAATACTATTTTAAAACTTGGGGAATAAATTTATAAGGATAAGAACATTATTGGCCTATATTTTACTCAAGTAATTTTACACTTTTTCAATTAAACCTTTTTTTTAATATTATGCAATTGAAAACATATGAATTGAAATTTATTAATTACTCTATAATTATTATCACTTATTATGTCTAATTTATTTTATAGTTTTTATAATGTTAGGGTAATTGTATTTAATTTATATTAGATAAATGATTTTATTTGTTAAAGTTCTTAATTATTTCTTAGTCATTAATATTATAATAAATTTAAAATCCTTGAAATAATTATCTAAATAAATCTACCTGATTGTTTGCTTATAATTCCCTTCCTACAGCTTTCGTCTCCTTTACCCCAAATCAACAAATAATTTTTGTTTGTGTCTATTTACACTACTTCTGAAAATATAACAATAATATTTGATATCTTATCTTTAACTAATTGTCATGAGTTGTAAGTTGAGAAATAATATATTATTGTTAACTTTTTTTTTGATTTTCACTAATTGTCATATTATATTAATATTGAAATTGGAAGGATAAAAAAAAAATTAGTGTAAAAAAGACTCCTAAACTATTGTGTCTCCTTGTTGATTTATTGTGTATTATTTTTAAAAGAACTCAGTTTAAGTTAAAATATGAAAAATATTTTTTTAAATAATTCCTTTTTGGAGAAGAAAAAGAGTTTTGTTTACTTCTATATAATTCAAATTAATTTCTACTTAGGCTTTTCTTAAAGTAATTCACAGTTAACTTTTAAATCATTTCATACTTTGCTTTATCAAGTTTTGAGTTGTTTAAAGTAAAGGGGGAAAAAATGTAAGTGTGTTATTACTATAAAGAAAATGATCACAGAAGGGAAAAATCCTAGAAAAATTAAATATTTGATTTATTACTGAAGAAATACATTCATATTTACATTCAGTAACAGCTCCGATTTAATAATGGAAAGCAGTATCTGGCATCAACCCCATGTTGTATGTATACTAAGTTGGTATGTGTTAACTCGCTAAGAAACCGTTCAAAAAAATTGTATACTCAATTTCTATTTTTTTTCATGTGAAGGGTGGTATCTTGCCCCATTCTGCTGAAACCAAAGATATTCAATAACTTCATTTTCAAAGTATACCTTATGGGTGTTCTATAATCTACACAACCCATGATGTTGCTTTCCACGATTAACTTGGAGATGTTTCTAATGTAAATATGAAAAATTAAATGCATTTTCATTAAAATTCGACTTAATTATTAATTTTTCAAAAAGTTAAAGACACTCTTTACTTGAGTAGCTTACCTTGTAAACTGTGAGTAACTTAAAGATTAGACTAATTAATCTACTTTATATGAAAAGCTAAGAACATAGTAATTATGGTTTGTTTTTTCTAGTTT